>ML790922.1:186565-204600 GCA_009831015.1 Picea engelmannii | reverse complement strand
GGAGAGTATAAATAAGAGGCAAGGCTCTCTCATTTGAAACACACTTGAGAATATTGAATATATATAGGTGTATGAGGTATACAAATGATATCTAAGCCAAAATTCTGAGGAAAGTGAAGAAAATAAGGCCGAAATGCAAGGAATGATAAATTCTTTTGATGGTGCTTTCTAAGGTATGTTATTTTCATGTCATCTCACCATTTTCGCTATAAATTTGTTTCTATAATGATTCCAATACTAAAATTGATATGAAAGTGAGAAAACATATCCAAGTATTTGTGGTTAAAAATTCATCTTGTGGGTCGTTGTATTTTGGGAGTTACACTCTGTGGAAAATAGGGTTTGTGTCCAGTCCTGAAACTACTCAAAATCAGGTGTTTCGAGTAAAAATGTCATAACTTATTCACAACAGATCCAAATTAAGTGAGACCAATTTTTTTGGTTAGGGTATAGTCTTTAGTATTATTTTTAATATTTTCATATCATTTCATCAAATATTTTATGCGGGGAACGCTCTACAAGGTCGCTCTCTAGAATAAGACAGAATTCAGCAAGGTATGTCATTTTTGCTATAACTTTTTTTTTGAGAGGTTACAAGTAGTGTCACTTGGATAAATTGCATAAAACACACTGAAGAACATTTTGTATCAGTTTCAGATCTTTATACATTACAGGTTCAAAGTTATGATTACTTCAAGTTAGCGTTGTTGACTAATCCAAAACTAGGCATGTGAGACTAAAGAAAAGTTTTATGAAAATGCTAGTCTCTTGTTTTTAAAGTTAAAGAAGGTTTGCAGGAATGTGATCATATACACCAAGTCTATTATAGAGCTACAAATCATATTTGGATGATGAAATTGATGAGGGATTTTGGTTGAGGTGCATGTTGAGTACATGGTTGAGACAAGTAGTTGATGAGTTGGCGCACATACATGAGGTGTATAGTTGATGATGTTGGTACATATTGATGAGTCATAGTTGATGAGTAATTGACACATGATTGGTACATACTTGGCACATGGTTGGATGCACTTGTTTATGGTACAGGTTGATTACAGGTTGGTGCATGGTTGATGCACTTGTTTATGGTATAGGTTGATTACAGGTTGAGGTATAGGTTGATGCATGGTTGATGCATGGTTAAAATTTATTGGTACAGGTTTACAGTGGTATATCTCATAGTGATAGTGTGACAGTGGTTCCATCATTTTACTTCTACTTCAGGGTGGCAGGATGGGGCAAGGACAGGTGGTTGTAGCCACCTTTTGGTTGTAGCCGGAAAACATTTGGGGTTGTAGCCTCCTTCTGGTTGTAGCCAGATATTTGGGGAGTTAGCGCTTCCCTCAGGTTGTAACCTGAGAAACTAGGGGGTTGGAGCCTCCTTCCAGTTGCAGCTGGAAAACAAACGAAGTTGGTGCTTCCAATGAATGTAATTCTTCAAGACATATAAGAAAAAACATTTCGTGGTTTTCTCCCGATTTGGGTTTCCACGTAAAACACTGGTATACTGTGTATGTGTGTGATTGTTTATTTATTACTTCTCATTATTGGATAATAATTCTACATTGATATAACATTTAAGAAAAAAGATTATAATTATGTTATTATTGATTCACCCCCCTCTCAGTAATCCAACAACTAGGAGGTTGGAGCCTCCTTCCAGTTGCAGATGGAAAACAAAGGAAGTTAATGGTGCATTATGTGGTTTTCTCCCACTTTGGGTTTCCACATAAAACCACTGGTGTATTGTGTATGTGTATGATTGTTCATTTGTTCATTGTTTATTTACTCTGAAACTATTGGAATATAATGCTACATTGATATAACACTTGCATTTTATGGTTAAAATGGATTAAATTGCTCTATTACTTATTCACCCCCCCTATCAGTAATCCAACACCCATCACATATGCTGACATCAACCACTCCATCAATGACAACTAACTCACCATAAATATCAACCACATATCTAGGGCTTATGTAATTCTCCAAGGGTTGACATTAATCTCCAAGGGATGACATCAATCAAAACCAACTATCCAACAAGCACAAGAAGCTCAGGTGGATTTTGTAGAAGATACATTTTTGTAGAAGAGGTCCCTAATTAAAAGAGAGGGGCAAAATGACCTTTGGCAATGTAACATCCCGAGCCACCCAGGTTAGGCCACGCCACACAATATCAAATTTTGTCATTCTAATACCACAATGTAACATCCTAACCACCCAAACTGGTCCTGTTACTACAGCGCTGATACCACAATGTAATGTATCCATCCACCCAAGCTGGGCCACACCACAAAATATATTTTTTTGTCATTCGGATACCACAATGTAACATCCCAACCACCTATGTTGGTCTCATTACTACAACTCTGATACAAATCGGTGACATCCCGAGCTTACTCTTGAACTATGCCACTCCAAAAGCCAGTGTGCAAATTACAATATTAACCTGCGCAGATACACTTGAGGTAACGCGCACGATCCCAATCTGGGTCACACCACCCAATGTCCCCCTTTATAAACAATTTATAACAACGAAATTAACACAATTCAATTGTGTGCACAAGCATGTTGAGAACACAACATTATTGTTCATGTAACCGCTCTAAACACTAGTTACTACTGCACGTGCAACCATTATGGCGCCACTCACAAATTTTGTTCTCCTTGTGCACGTGGACTGCTTCCATGCACGCACATCAAATCCAGCCTCGTGTGTGCATAGACTTGTACAATACCAAGCATCAACCGTGTACCACAACAAGTGCATCAACCATGCACCAACTAGAAGGAGGCACCAACCCCCTGATTTACAAGCACCAACATGAAGGAAGCTACAACTCCCTGAATTCTTTGGCTCCAACCAGAAGGAGGCTACAACCCCCTGATTCCCAGGCTCCCACCTGAAGGAATATCCAACTCCCTGTGTTCTCAGTCACCAATCAGAATGAGGTTGCAACCCCCTTTCCCTGCCCCATCCTGCCACACTGAAATATAATTGTACATCAATTGTCACTACCACTGCCACTGTCACTTCCTTTGTCACTATCTTTGTCACTTCCATTGTCACTGTCATTGTCATTGCCTCTGTCATTGCCACTCTCACTATCACTGCAACGCTCACATCAACTTGCACCATGTCCATCTATCACTTTCAACTTGTCATTGTATCCAACCTATCACATCAACCTGTCCAACCTGTCACTATCACTAATACTCAACTAGATCCTCTAAAATGAATCATATACCAAGGACACCTCTCAACTAAAAGTCTAACATCAACAAGACATACCTCTACCAAACATGTACCAATATCACCAACATACCATCACGAGATATGTGTCTCAACCATGTACCAAAGCATGTACCAAACCATCAACTTGTACCATACCAAGCATCAACCGTGTACCACAACCTGTACCAAAACAAGTGCATCAACCATGCACCACAACTGTGCCAAACTGTGCATCAAGCATGCACCAACACTTATACCAAACTGTGCATCAGCCATGCACCATAACCTGTACCATATGCATCAACTATCAACCATGTACATCAACACCATACCAAGTATCAGTCCTGTACCATACCATTTAACAACCATATACATTAACACATGTACCATACCATGTAACAACAATGTATCTCAACCATATACCATATCACTCAATCATGCAATACACCATGTACCATAGGATATATCAAACAATTACTATCAATGGTGTACCTCAACCAAGTATCAACATCACCAAGAGATGTATCTCATACATATGTTGTCATATACTCAGTGTAATCCTCAACAATGTATCAATATCAATGACAACCATACACCATGTTCCAATGCTTCCATAGTATACCAAGAATAAGCCTCAAGCATATAGCATAGCATCATAACCATGTAACCAAACTAGATACCAAGATACCAATATAGTCAAGATGTACTACTAATCAATGTACCATACCAATATCACCAAGATGTACCATGCATCAACAAGACATGCCTCTCAAGCATGTATCATACCATCACCAAGCATATGATACAATCACATAAGCATACCTGTAACTTGTAGTTGACCTACAGTATTGTAATATTGACATGTAACACTGTCACAACCTTCAGTAGCTTGGTACCAAAATTTCCCCCAAATTTTCCTTACCCTCGCAGGACTAAGACTCCCCGTCACGCAGGGCCTCATGAGAAAAATACTCCCTGTCACACAGGGCCTCATGTAACGTCTCTTAGGAAACCCACAGGGGTGCCTCGCATGACACCCTCAAGCTTACCCACAAGAGCCCTGCCAAATTAGGGTTACAAAAAAACCCTTGCACTCTCTAGCTCCAAAACTTTCACTCTTTAATCACACTTTCTCCGTTGCCTCATATTTGTCGTCAGATTTTCCAATAGACCAAAATATTATACCATAACATTCACAAGATAGATATTCAATGTAATTGTGTGTGTACTTATGAGAGACTCCTTGAGGTCTATTTATACTTTTTCTAGGTAACCTATTTCCTTATTCTTAATTTTTCTTGACTTTCTTGTTACAACCACTTTACCCATTCATTCATTGAATTGTAACTGCTTAGGGGCTTCTTGACCATTCTTCGGGGATTCCAACTTCACAAGGCTATATCTCCCTAACCGTGAGGAACCACGTGGCGTACCACCTATAACCAGAAACAACATGACAAGGATTATCCATCTCTAAGTGTATTACATGAATTTACATTGTCCTTCATGTCCATATTCCTTAACCTACTTCAAGTCTCATAACCACACCTCCGGGGATTCATGTATACTTCATCAAATGCACCCATCACATATGTTGACATCAACCACTCCATCAATGACAACTAACTCACCATCAATATCAACCACATCTCTAAGGCTTCTGGACTTCTCCAAGGGTTGACATCAATCTAAGGGATGACATCAATGACAACCAACTATCCAACAAGCACCAGAAGCTCAGGTGGAGTTGATAGAAGATATATTTTTGAAGAAGAGGTCCCTAATTACAAGACAGGGGCAGAAATACCTTTGGCCGTGTAACATATCGAGCCACCCAGGCTAGTCCACACCACACAATATCAACTTATGTCATTCTAATACCACAATGTAACATACCAACCACCCAGACTGGTCTTGTTACTACATCTCTGATACCACAATGTAACGTCTCCATCCACCTAATATGGGCCACACCACACAATCTAAAATTTTGTCGTTATGATACCACAATGTAACATCCCAACCACCCAAGTTGATCCCGTTACTACAACTCTGATACAAATCTGTGACATCCCGAGCTTAATCTTGAACTATGCCACTCCAAAACCTAGTGTGCAAATTACAATATTAACCTGTGCATATACACTTGAGGTAATGTGCACGATCCCAAACTGGGTCATGCCACCCAATGTCCCCCTTTAGCAACAAGTTATAATAATGAAAGTAACGAAATTCAATTGTGTGCACAAGCATGTTGAGAACACAACATTATTGTTCATGTAACCAGTCTGAACATGAGTTACTATTGCACATGCAACCATTCTAGAGCCACTCACAATTTTTTTTCTCCTTGTACACAGGGACTACTTCCATGCACACACAGTGAATCCAACCTCTTGCATGCACATAATTGTACCATACCAAGAATCAACTGTGTACCACAACATGTACAACAACAAGTGCATCAACCATGCACCAACTGGAAGGAGGCACCAACCCCCTGATTAACAAGCACCAACCTGAAGGAAGCTACAACTCTCTAAATTCTCTGGCTCCAACTAGAAGGGGGCTACAACCCCATTATTCTCAAGCTCTAACCTAAAGGAAGCTCCAACTCTCTGCATTCTCCGGCACCAATAGGCAGGAGGTTACAACCTCCTTTCCTTGCCCCATCCTACCACCCTGTAATATAAGTGTACACCAATTGTCACTACCACTGCCACTGTCACTACCTTTGTCCCTATCTTTGTCACTTCCATTGTCACTGCCTCTGTCATTGCCACTCTCACTATCACTGCCACTGTCACATCAACTTACAACCTACCAATCTGTCACCGTATCCAACCTATCACATCGACCTGTCAAACCTATCACTATCACCGATACTCAACCAGATCCTCTCACATGGATCATATACCAAGGACACCTATCAACTAGATGTCTAGCATCACCAAGACATGTGTCTACCAAACATGTACCAAGATCACCAACATACCATCACAAGATATGTTTCTCAACCATGTACCGAAGCATGTACCAAACCATCGACTTGTACCATAACAAGCATCAATCGTGTAACACAACCTGTACCACAACAAGTGCATCAACCATGCACCAACACCTATACCAAATTGTGCATCAACCATGCACCAACACCTGTACCAAACCATGCATCAACCATGCCCCACAACTGTGCCAAATCGTGCATCAGGCATGCACCAACACCTGTACCAAGTTGTGCATCAACCATGCACCATAGCCTGTACCAAACCATGCATCAACCATGCACCATAACCTATACCATATGCATCAACCATCAACCATGTACATCAACACCATACCAAGTATCATTCTTGTACCATACCATGTAACAACCATGTATATAAATAGTGTACATCAACACATGTACCATACCATGTACCAACAATGTATCCCAACCATATACCATATCACTCAATCATGCCATACACCATGCACCATAAGATATATCAAACAATTACTATCAATGGTGTACCTCAACCAAGTATCAACATCACCAAGAGATATATCTCATACATGTGTTGTCATATGCTCAGTGTAATCCTCAACAATGTATCAATATCAATGACAACCATACACCATGTTCCAATGCTTCCAGAGTATACCAAGAATAAGCCTCAAGCATATAGCATAGCATCACCACCATGTAACCAAACCAGATACCAATATACCAATACAGTCAAGATGTACTACTAATCAATGTACCATACCAATATCACCAAGATGTACCATGCATCAACAAGACATGTCTCTCAAGCATGTACCATACCATCACCAAGCATAAGATACAATCACATAAGCATACTTGTAACTTGTAGCTGACCTGCAGTATTGTAATATTGACCTGTAACACTATCACAACCTTCAGTAGCCTGGTACCAAAATTTCTCCCAAATTTTCCTTAGCCTCGCAGGACTAAGAATCCTTGTCACACAGGGCCTCGCAGGACTAAGACTCCCTGTCATGTGGGGCCTCATGTAACGTCTCTTAGGCAACCCACAGCGGTGCCTCGCGTGACACCCTCAAGCTTACCCGCAAGTTTCTACCAAATTAGGGTTACATAAAAACCCTTACACTCTCTAGCTCCAAAACTTTCACTCTTTACTCACACTTTCTTCACTGCCTCATATTTGTCGTCAGATTCTCCAATAGACCAAAATATTAGACCATAACATTCACAAGATAGATATTCAATGTAATTGTGTGTGTACTTATGAGAGACTCCTTGAGGTTTATTTATACTTTTGGTAGGTAACCTATTTCCTTATTCTTAAGGCTTCTTGACTTTCTTGTTACAAGCAATTTACCCATTCATCCATTGACTTGTAACTGCTTAGGGGATTCTTGACCATTCTTCGGGGCTTCTAACTTCACAAGTCCATATCTCCCTAACCATGAAGAACCACGTGTCATATTACCTATCAACCGAAATAGCATGACAAGGATTATCCGTCTCTGATTGTCTTACATGCATTTACATTGTCCTTCATGTCTATATTCCTTAACCTATTTCAAGTCTCATAACCACACCGCCAGGGCTTCATGTAGAATTCATCAAATGCACCCATCACATCTGCAGACATCATCCATTCCATCAATGAAAACTAACTCACCATCAATATCAGCCACATCTCTAGGGATTTTGGACTTCTTTAAGGGTTGAAATCAATCTCCAAGGGATGACATCAATGGCAACCAACTATCCAACAAGCACTAGAAGATAAGGTGGAGTTGGTAGAAGATACAGTTTTGCAGAAGAGGTCATGTTGGGCACTCAACACACCCTAAAAATACTTTGTCAATTTTTCACTTTTTGGGTAATACTTAATCTTTGCACTGTTTGAATTCGATTTTTCTTTGAGAAATGTTTTGTCTTTGCTTGTTCTCTTAACTCTCATTAAGATATTCAGGTTTGTCTAACTTTATGAAACCCCATGAATTAAAGAGGCTTAACACTTAAATAAGGAATCAACAGCCAAAACACTTCACTCGACGTGCTCAAGATTCGGCATCGGAAGGAATTAAGAAGTGAAAAAGAATCACTCGGAAAACCTCATTTGTCGAGTGTCAATATTCACTAGTATCGGCAAAAGGAAGTTTTGTTTCATGACAAGTATCACATACAGACATTTTCGATAGTTGATCCCCTTCAGCATCGGTAAAAGGAGAAGGGAGTAAACGTTAAAGAAGAAAAAAACGATATCGTCGATATCTGACGTGCTTGTCGGAATCGGAGAAGACCGAATCGCGACGAACATTCTGACCACGCTAAAGATTTTCCCCGACCCCCGATTCTCGAAGCATTTCAGCATCGGGAGTTTTTGAGGAAGCTAATCCGAAGAAAAAAACACACGATAGGTTTATCCCCAATCGCCTACCCCCGATACCTTTTCGGCATCAGCGAGCCCACGTTTATTTTAGAACGCACAACTTGAAGAAAGTCCTGACTCTGACTAATACACATGGATTAAGCCACATGTCTTCAATGCCACATGTCTTTTCCCGACTGGAGAACCGTACGGTCTAGTTTCACCGAGAGTCATTCTTGGTTTCCTAGGTCCAAGTCACACCCCCGAGTCGATTTTTCCACGTCAGCATTTTAGGATGAAATCAATCAACGTCTGAGGTTTTTCGCAGAAAGATATCAACAAAAATGTTCATGGCGCATCCTTGATCCCCAATCTGCAAACTAAGAAAGTGACATGATGGTACGTTTAGCGGTAGATACGTGTAGATTCAGAGAATTTAAGGGACTAATGAATTCCAAATCCTGCATTAGTTGTTGCTTCGTGTGCGAATCAAAAAGGTTGTTTGAAATTACCGATATACCACATCACCCTCCACGCCTCCATCATCAACCCATGATGAATTCAAGTTGCAGCGATTTGGCGGCAAATTTGTTTGAATTCCACTCATCACCCAAATTAAATGGTTGATACGACATGGTAGGTTCTTCCCCGATTTAAATTTTCTTGTGCCATTTTAAATGAAACCATTATGCACACAAAGAAGTTTGAGAGCATCCAGAGAAGCGAAACAAGCAATTCAAAAAGTTGCAGAGATCCCGTGAGTATCAAATAACTAGGTTTAGCAAGATTTACAGGTATGTACTAATCTATGGATTTTTCATGCTTACACTTCAAATATATATTTTATCCAATGTTTCTTGGTACGCAGTCTCCAAAATATTTATTTCAATTGCAGGAACAATTCCGCCAAGGAAGACGACCACTAGGCGATCACCAAGGGCGTCGAAGTTGAAGGAGCCAGAGATAGGCGAAGGATCCTCTCCAAGGGAAGAAAAATAATTGAAATAAACTCTGAGGCCAGAACCAGACATTAATACATCTACAAAGAAGTTTTTTATTCAACCACCTGCCTTTGGGGACACACAGGAAAACATAGGGACCAAGACGGCACTCCCACATTGGGGAGAACTTTTCAAAAAGATCAATCGGGAGGAATTCCTGGAGTACATCCCACACAGTGACCCAGATGTGAGAGCGCTCGATGACCAGGTATTCCTGAATATTCAACAGTCATACCTACACATGGTAGCAAGAAAAACCCATGTTTTTACCTGTATATAAATTTTGCAGTGGCTCATCGACCACACAGACACGCAGAAGTGTTTAATCAACGACAGCAGTGGTGGATGTGTCGAGGTCTTCCTCCCAATAGAGGTCTAGAAGTATTACAAGATGAGAGACCCTGAGGAGCGAATAAACACAAATTTTGATGTAAAATTCTATGAGCGCCATGACACCAGTCGAGTAATGGCCTCGTGGTGGAGAGAAGATAAGAAATACACCAGCCGGACCTCTGGCTAGTACCAGACTGGAAAATTAAGGGAGCCATACCTCTATATGATGGCTTTCATCTTCTAGTTGTATGGGGAGAAAGACTGCTCCATATTTTCATAGGCATGGATGCCTCTAGATTACACAGTGGCCATTTCCAGAAGTGGCTTCAACTAGGAAGCCATCATTTCCAAGCAGTTGAGCATTTGCATACAACAGGATCAGACATCAAAAGAAGGAGAGACCCCAGCCTTCTACATGGCTTTGTATTTACTGGATGTCATCTGTGCCAAAAATGTCTTCGTCGGCATGAACCTGAGCTGGCACGTCGCAGAAATCCTGGTCCACGTATATTTCAGCATCTTATGGGAGAACAGGTACAAAAAATCCTACTCTCTTATCTACGATGAATTCATCGCTCGTATTTACTTTATTGTTTTCAAAAAATAATTACTGAGAGTTTCATTTGTGGCCAAAAATATGATATCAAAGGTTGGCCACTGGTATCTCGACGAGTGTGATACATACATCAGAGTGTTCGGGGCCACCAGAGCACCTCATATCCTACCCATGCATGTCCCTAACTGGTTGGTAGTGGGGGAGATATGCTACCAAACCATCCTGCAAGGTTACAACGCCACTCTGGTCAAGGACAAGAAAAGGGCATTCATACCTTATGGTTTCCATGTAGGCTTTTACATGGTAAAGGACACTGCTCAAGCCAATAAAGAAGGACTAAGCCAATTGGAGTTCGGATTCCAGACCGGACGATTCCGTAAACACGACCTAAAGGGTCTGGTCTTGAAACATGCCTCACAAGTGTCATCATGTTGGTCATATGCCCACCACAAGTTTGAAGATGAAGTATTCACATAAAATGCCCAGGACTGGGACGAAGTGGTGGTAAGGATGGTCGATCCCAAAATGACCAGGTTCAAAGCTATGAGCTTGGCTGAACAGGCGACGATCCTAGAAAAATCAGCTCAAGGGACCCTCAGGGCTAGAGAAGAAATGATAGCAGTAGAAGCCCCCTTGGCAGCCTCAGTGCAAGATAGAGGTTTCCCCATGATTCAAGACATGTGGGAGAGGGGGTTACTCATGATAGATCAGGCACAGTGGATAATTGATCAGTAGCAATATGAATCAGACCTCATAGGTATGAAAAGGCTCCATGTCAATAACCCAAACAAAATCTAGATAGGCCCAAGCAGCCCTGAACTGATAGACACCGATAAAATCATTGGGTTAGATGACCCTGAATTCACAATTCCACCGACCAGATCGTCGACAGGTTTTTCAAATCAGCCAGATACAGTTGGAACATCAGGGAGAGAAAGTGCACCAAACCCCCTAAGTGAATTGATAAAACTCTGTGATGATGATGAGAGCCCGGAGGTATCCCTTGTGACCCTGGTACATATCGAAGAGGAAAAGGAGCCAGAGAAGACATCTTCCCCAGTTCTGGACACTCAAATTCAAGGGCTTCCATAGAATGAACAAGAGCTCAAGAGTGTCTTAGACACTGAGTTGCCCAATGCACCAAAGACCCAAGTGGACAGTCCAAAGGATGAGTCAGATTCAGGTGAGAAAAAGGAAGAAGCTCCATAGCAGGAAATCGGCATCTCAGCAGCGGAGGATCAATTAAGTACTGAGCCTACCCCATATGCCTCAATTTCAATCGGTACTAAACTCCCCGATGAGCAACAGACAAAATTCAACCCTTCAAAACACAGAGACGAAGTTCAAGAACCCAGTATTGAACAAGTATATACCATCGGGAGTCTGGGGAATACACTCACTTGGGGAGATCAGCAAATCCCCGAACCCATGGACGAAGTAGCCGACATACATGGCATCTCTTATGACCAAAAAAGGAAAGATATCGTCTAGAGAACCACCAAGAAGAGGAGGATCACTTTATATCGCTCCATCCCCATCACTATGGAGGAAAATCTGATCAACACAGAGCAAGCTAAGACGTCTGAACTGATCAGCGCAGGGATGGAATCACATATGACACCCTAGACAGAGCTAGAAGAGATGAAGAGGATATAGCCACTGCCCTGAAGGAATTACAACATTTGTGCCACTTGGTGAAATACTATCAGGACACCACACAGGTCGCGGTGTTCTTAAAGAGAAAATTTATGGAGGCCTACAACAAAATTACATATGAGCGACACCTATTCACTGAAGGGATAGTCAAGCTCCAAGAAGACACCCTCATGGCACTTGCGACATGCAAAGATATGGAGAGGTGGTATGAGAAGCACAACAAGATGTAGAGAGGGTCGACTATATCAGTGTGGTCCAACAGGGCCGAGATATAGAAGATCACAACATTCAGGTGTTAAAAGAGAGCAGCCTTGATCACATAAAGAAATCGGTTGAGTATTGGGAAAAAATGGCTTGGGAACCTCATCGGTAAATCCAAGGAAAATGGGCCAAGTGCAAGAAAAGCTGGATCAAGATCAACCGGGTAATGAAATACATCGGCCTCCCCAAGTTCGGTACACCCGACGACTTTCTCGACTTACGCGACATAGTCCAGATTCACACCAAACAAGACTCATCCTGGGCCGAGGAAATAGCAAAGGTAACAGATATGGCACCAGGTCAGGTGTGACAGTTCACAGAGCACCCGATCAAATCACATGATATGTTGCAATAGTTGTGTGCCAGAATAGTCAAGTATCAAGCACATGCACTAGAGATAAGAGAGATTCACTCGACCCTGCTATCGCTCAGTTTGTAGTTTAGGTCAAATAGCTAAAAGGTAAGGATCAAACTAGCGTAACAGGAGCTTCCCCACCCACTATCACCACGATGGGGGGCTCTTTCTATTTAGGGTGGCTAAACCCAAGGGAGATGTCCCTAGGTAATCTGGGGTGTTGAAAGGAAAAGGGTCAAGGGATTAAGGCTCAAAGGTTAAAGTAGGTTTTCCTTTCATAGATTACCGCCAAGAAGATAGTCAAAGAGAAGATGAACCACAAAATAGGCACTTGTTTGCGAGACAAGGCAAGAATAAAACTAAAATGTGCAACAGTGGTCAGTACTTCATAAATTAATGACTGTCAACATTTAATGAGCATAAATAGCAGTAATTATTGACGAAGTCAATGATTGCAAAATGACTATGGCTTATAATATTACTTCTCAATAATACTGGAAATGATATAGCATCCGATGTATAAAATCAATCCTTGAATTAACACAACGCATTAAATATCATTTAAATGCTCACATACAAAGGTTGTTGCGTCACTATACTAGAGGTGACATCAGCCTAGTTCTAGGGTTAGTTTGATAGGCAAAGAGGTGGACGTTTTGCAAATTAACCAATGAAAATAATCAACACTTCAATGTCTATTGCTAGATGACTAAGCCACAACATTTTATATCAAGCAAGAGATAAAAGGAGGCATGACATCATCATCAAATTAGGGTTAGTAAGATGTTAGGGTTAGTAGGGTTTCAAATTTAAGAGGTTTAAAAGTGTTGTTGTGACACAAGAATCTCAACGTTGGAGTTCTAGACTAGTGCCTTAGGGTATTAGTGGAGTCAAGGAGCAAGGCTAAAGTCTCGGGAGAATCTAAATTCAAGGACAAGAGAGTTAGGCTTGATGGTGATGCAATGGCAGGGCCATGAATTCAAAACCCTAAGGGTAGGAGGCTCATTCCGGTGTTGCTTAAGCAAGGCCTCATGCTCCTCCCTCTTCCTTAAAAATCCTTGGCAAAAAAAATGGCTAGCTTCAAAACATAAATCTAGGGATGAAAAGTGTTGCAAAGACAAGGCCTTTCAAACCCTAAAAGTCAAAACCCTAGGTGTAAACTCAATTAGGCCTAGGACGTCTTCTTTCTTCAATTTATGTTTCAAAACTAACTCAGAAAAAGGGGAATTAGTGTAGCAACGGTTAGGCTATATTCTCCTTAATCAATGGCTAAAACAAGTTTTCTATCATGGGGACATGAAGCAAGGACCTACTTGTGTTCTTGCTACCTAGGGTTTCAATGATTAAGCAAAATAACAACAATGTAACCATAAATGCAAGAGTTTTGACTTACAACCATTCAATTAAGAAGTTTTGCATGAGAAATACACTTACAAATCAATGAAGAGCTTATCAAACCCTAGTTGTAAACGTTCCAATGATAGAAAACACCATAAACATGCCAAGAATGATCCTCCACAAGAGTAGTGCCTCACTTCCAAGAGAAAAATACCAAGACAAAAGACTAAAATGATTCTCTCACAAGAGAGTGAGTTGTGTTATATTTAAAATTAGGTCCAACGTCCTCTATTTATACCAATCTTATGACCTTTAATTACAAAAATAGGTCATTAAAACAGCTGACAAGGCTGACTAACAATATTACACTATTTTTTACACTAAATGCTAAAAATGTCACAATGTGAGCTCAAAGGGAGACGTCAGCCCCCTCTGAGGGAGACGTTGGCCCCTTTTGGGAAAGACCAGCATCCAAGAAGCAAAACGTTCACCCCTCTAGGGATTCTCCAAGCTGCCACACATGCCAAATGACCCCAGCACACTGCCACATGCTCCAGACAAACATCCAGCTGCCTCAGGTGACGTCATGTCCATCAAGAGCAATCATCCCATCTGCAGTGGGTGATCCCCCCTAGGTCGGGCTTTTTTAAGGTGTCCTGATGGAAGGTCCTTCTGTCTTCTTCATGCAATGGCTCATCATGATGTTGTCCTGCCTCTGCCATCCCAGCAACCATCTGATGGGCTCTTCATCCCCATGTGTACCGGTCCACTGGTACCAGTCCGTCGGGTATGGTCCTGCACATCAAAGACTACGCCCTCCATGGGCTCATCATTCCTCGGGATCATAGCAATGAAAATCATATTTCATCATTAAAGTTATCAAATACATTCATGAAATCCATAGCATATCATCTAATATCTCAAAGACATTACACAGATCTACTATACAAAGTTGAAGAAACCGACAAAATAACCTATTTGGCTAATACCCACAAGATAAGGAAAGTTTCCTCAGAAGATCATTCAAGCCATGTTTTATGAGGTGATATGGTCTAGGGATGTACAGTCACAGTAATACCAAGGGTAGGTGTTGTCTGTGGGTGCCTTTGTAGGAGGCAAGTTGTACCCGTCATGGATACATTTTTTCCAAGCCCTTTATTGCCTTTATCTTTTTATTTATTTCTTTTCTTTCTTTTTTACTTCAAGGTCTGACCAGAGGACACTGCCTTGGCATGGTGACCAGAGTTGATAGTGTTACCCACTGGTATCTTCACAGAGATGATAATTTTGGCTCGTGATGAGACCCCCTTTCCCTTGGCCATGCAACCAAAGGTCATTGCCCTGGCGTGGTGACCAGATGATGGCAATTTCATACTGTTGGATACCTATGAACATAATGGGTCGGCTCGTGATGAGACCTCCCATCCTCTTGGTTAGCTCTTGTTTTATTATTTTTCTTAGGGTCCCTTAGTTTCTTATCGAGAGGTTTTTTATTGCCTTCTCGGGGATCCCCTGGGCGAAGCATCTCTAGGTTTTATTTATTATGGATTTTATCTTTTACCAGCTGCTTTTACCCCCTGGGCCTTTGGCCCCTTCTTCCCACAAGAAAAAGTGTAACCCTCAAAGGTCATCCTAATGGTCAGACTAGGGGAATGGGATGGATGTGTGGGAGATAAGATGCAAAATGATAAAATGGTGGGAGCGGATGATGGCTCTGCAAATATCCCTCGGTGGCTAACCAAAACCCATGAATATCAGCTTCCTAAGTCACCCCACCAATTACCCCAACAATGGTCAAGTGGATTAGTGTAAGATCCAAGCATTCATCAAAAATGAAAGGAACCTAATGCATATATAAGAGGGTTATAATGATCAAATATGACACATACCATGATACCTTGGACCAATTACCTCATGGAGCAAGAGTCTTCTCCGATGCAAGTCCAAGCCAGTGGTGATGGAAGTTGTTGTTGCTAACAGGACAAGTCTGGAAAAGAAGAAGTAGGATGGGCCCTCCAGGGACATGCTCAGGTCAATCCTGCTCTCGGTACTTCATGTCTAGGACCTGTGGGCCTCGAGACATGATCTCCTATTTATCCCTAGATATCGGGGATAACAGGCCCCAATGGAACAGCATAGATTCTTGTATGCCAACACATGTCAGGATATATTCATCAAGTGGTTGGAGTATGAGAAGAATCACCCACTGAAGTGATATCCCGAGATGACTCTTATGAAAACTGATAGAAGAGAACGCCATGTGGCGAGTTTTGTTTCACTTATTTTCACTTTAATAGTTATTTTTAGTTAATTTTATGTTATAAATAAGAGCATTGACTGGTTAGTTAAGGGTCAATGGTTGTTGTAAAGACCCTCATTTTTTGTTTTGTTAAGAACTATTTCGAAGTTGCCTTTAATTTAGAAGTCCTTTTGGGACCAGAGACAAGTTTGTGTTTTTTCATCAAATGTGTGTATGATTGTATGTGGAGAAGAATTATTTCTTATTTCGTCTCATGAATGGATGTTGTAACAAGTAAGAGATACTAAATCTATTGATAAGTTATATGATGCAATGTTTTACGATTCTTTTCTTTAATGATGAAGATAAATCATTGTGTTATTATGTGATAGATGATTAGAGTTGAGTGAATTATTTTACTTTCCATCGTTTATCGCATGTATGTTTTCTTCTGATAAATTGTATCTCAGTTCGGTAATTGGAATACCCGCACGGTTAATGTATTAGTACTAGGCCTGTGGTAGATGATCATTGTATGCATGCTAGAGTGAAAGGGTTATCCCAAGCTCAGCCTCTTCTCCAGTAGTTAAGTTTGTTCCCATTTGTCACTTAGTTGGTTTACATCGGCTTTATCTTATATCAGTCCCACCTAAGAGAAAATAAAAAAAGAGAGTGTTTGAACCGAAGGAGGAAACCATCACAAGAAAACGTAAATCCCATCGATTATTTTGGCCAGATCGCAAGATCTGGAGAACCATTCCACTATTAAATGTTGCAGAGTCTAATTAAGCCTCGATGGAGGGTTTGGTTCATGTTGTTGAGTTAAAGAGATTTAGGACCCCTCAACAGAATTGACGCTAGAAGGAGGGTCAAAGAATGAATGGTTGAATATATATTTCACATAATATTTTAGACAGTCTATAGATTGAAAAACATCCCACATGTATGGATAGTCATTCCCAAGACAATCCACACACACTGAGTACTCTCAAGACGAGTAACTCACCCCAGCACGAGGAAGAATGCATGTTCCCTTATAAACCTTACGCTCTTCCTCATGAGGAATTGAATCAACTCGGAAGAATCACAAGAGCATACACCCGACAGATCAATGTGTTTCCCTTAGCTCCATTACTTCCTCGAAGAAAACAAGTAAGCATACTAGTGGTCGATACCCCGATCAAGTTTTTTTGCACACAGTAGAAGACCTCATAGATTTTTCTCTCACCGAAATCGAACATCCTCTTAATCTAATCCTTGAAACGTCAGTCGACAACTTCTCTAAGCCGGATGATTTTTCGGAAGAAGAAGGGTTTAACTCAGAACACTCAGTTTCAGGATCTGAAGACATGGAAGATAACAATGACCATGATGAAGAAAGGGGAAACCCACCTCAGAATAATCAACCTTGGTTGGCCAAATATGCTCTGGCCATCCCCGGACGATTAAATAACCTTCCCCGACACCCTGAGAAGTTACTCCCTAAATTTGACCTTGAAACCTTAGGATTGACTGAAGACCATATCAAAAAATTCATACTAGCTATCATATTGATGAATGTCCAACATGAAGATGTAGTATGCAGGATTTTACCCTATACCTTTGATAACTCAGCCTCCACATGGTATTTTAACTTACCTGTAGGATCCATAACTAGTTGGACGAAATTTCAAAAGGATTTCCTGGAAAATTTTGCAGAAGAAACTACCA
>ML790922.1:138215-181213 GCA_009831015.1 Picea engelmannii | reverse complement strand
AATTACCGACTTGGTTAATCCTCAATGGGGATTAACCTAATAATAAAAATAATAATAATGACATGATTAATCCACAATGGGGATTTAATCCAATAACAAAATAATAAGAATGCTCTTCGCAGTTACATTATTTCAACAAAACCCACCTCAGAATAATCAACCTTGGTTGGCCAAATATGCTCTGGCCATCCCCGGACGATTAAATAACCTTCCCCGACACCCTGAGAAGTTACTCCCTAAATTTGACCTTGAAACCTTAGGATTGACTGAAGACCATATCAAAAAATTCATACTAGCTATCATATTGATGAATGTCCAACATGAAGATGTAGTATGCAGGATTTTACCCTATACCTTTGATAACTCAGCCTCCACATGGTATTTTAACTTACCTGTAGGATCCATAACTAGTTGGACGAAATTTCAAAAGGATTTCCTGGAAAATTTTGCAGAAGAAACTACCACAGAAGATTTGATGGCTGAGTTTTTTGTCACCACCATGAGTTCAAAGGAAAGGTTTAAACATGTCAATCAAATATTTACCACCATCTTAAATAAATTCCAGCCCAAATCTAAACCCACTCAGGAGTTGCAAATCGAAGTATGCTCTAATGCTCTCCTAGCTTCTATTTCCATGTTTGTGAAGAGGGTTGCCAAACAAATCCTAGCTGAGAATTTTGAAGAAGCCAAAACGATAGAGTTCCAAATGAAAGTATGCAAAGAAGGTCAGGTCTCGTTAGTTAAAAAAAAAGTTCAACCTCCTCCCATGAGAGGACTATTGCTTACTAGACCCCTAGGGAAACAAACAGAACAAGTTCCTGAAAAGGGAAGTGGGGACATAGAGGACCTACAACGCATGGTCAAAAATATATCAAACGAAATCGTAGACATGAAGAGAAGTGCAAGGGAGGAAAACCAAGGCTAGAGGCCCTATAAACCTTTCTTTAAAAGAAATCCTCCTTTTAAAGCAATTGAACCTCCCCCAGCCAACTTAAATATTGATCTGGGGAATGTAGCATCCGACTCTTTTTGTACCTATCATCAGTAGAACCACTCTGAAAGAGACTACCCTCAATGGGTGCATGCCATTAACTTGATGGCCAACCGGTTTCTAGATGAGGTCTCCCTAACTGAACAATCAAGCGGATCAACTATAAAAATTTTCGATCAAGAAGAGTTTGATCCACTGGAAGAAACAGCCATGTTGATATGGGATCCTAACCTAGCTATGCCTTTCGATGACCTGTTTGAGGTTCAGGAACCACCCGCAGATGTCTTGGTTGTGCAAATACGAAGTAGGGGTCAACCTGTCTCAAACGACCTTACTACGACCCCAAATTCAGGAGGAAAACCATCTCTCGATCATCTGAAATAACCTTTTGCTCCCCGAAGAAACCCTATAAACATCCATACACGAGAATTTCCCAAGATATATTACAACATAGTAGAAGATTTGAAGAATTTAAAGGAAAACATATCAGTCTTGGACATGTGTAGAATCCCTCAGCAAAAAGACTTTCTGCTACAAGCATTGAAATCGGTAGAAAATCCTACAACAAGCACTAACCAAGGAAAAAATCTAACTCCCACGGATATAGGGAATAAACCAACTGTGAACGCATGCTCTGAAGATAAGAAGGGAAAACCTTTTGTCCTACCATTCCTTTTAATGTTTGAAGTATTCAACAGAAACCTCCATAATTGTTTGGTCAATTCAGGAGCATCTTCTAATGTTATGCCACTGTCTATTTGCAAAAAATTAAACGCAGTCCCTCTCAAAAGTGAAAAACATGTAATACAACTAGACAGAACCTAGGTGAAGGTCATGGGAGAACTCAAAGATGTAATGATCAAAATACTGATACATCCTAAATTTGTGCAAGTAATTGACATCATTGTAGTAGATATCCCAAAGGATTATGGATTATTATTAAGCCGAGATTGGTCTTAGAAGTTAAATGGATACTTGAGTATAGACTGGGCTCACCTTTGGATACCATTAAAGGGGCACACAAACATAATCAGGATCTATAGGGAAAGATATCTAAAACATACGGTCATCGACTTAGAAACCCTAAATGAACCCTCATCGACAGATTACCCTGTGCTTGGAAATTATTCCTGTGATTTCGACTTCGGGAATTTATCCCCCCTCCCATATGATGTCCCTCTTACTCAAAACTATGAAATTATTTTTCGAGAGGAATTACCAACGGTGGTGGAGGAAACCCTCTTCTACCAAGAACCTGCATTAGAAATCACAGAACAAACAGGAGGAAAAGAGGAAAGTGACAGGAAAGAGGAAGTTGATAGATTTTTCCCACAGGTTTGGACCTTATACTTTGATGGCTCTAAATTGCAAGAAGGGTCTGCAGCAGGGTGCATTCTCATTGACCCGAAAGTTAAACGACATTTCTTGTCCTATAGACTAGAGTTCGAATTAACAAACAACATTGTCAAGTATGAAACTCTAGTACAAGGGCTAAAGAAATCCATAGACTTAAACGTCAAAGAATTGAAGGTTTTTGGAGATTCTGAAATCATCGTTAGACAAGTAAGGAATACTATATATTGCAATTCTCCACACCTAAATAATTACCAATGGGAAGTGCACAGTCTAATACAGCATTTTGAATCTTTCAACATTACAGTGATTCCCATAGCAAAGAACATTCTTGATGATTCCCTGACCACCGTTTCTTCAAGGCTATCACCTCTAGAATATTATGAAGCCTCCCGGTTTACTGTGGAATTTCTCTACAAACCATTGGTGCCCAACAATATTTCTAATTGGAAAGTCTTTGAAGGAGATGAACAGATCATAAAAAATTTGACTAACCAAGATAATTTCAAAGACTTGGCTATTGACGATGAAGTATTCCAGGAACAATCAATGGAAACCGAACCTCATATAGATCAACCAACTGACAAATCGAAGTCTCACATGATAACGAAGGGGATAGATAATTTAGAAAACCTTTTTGACTTAAAGGAAAGATTTAAGGGATCAAAAAATGTGAAGGTTGGTAGTTCCTGTCCCATGCATGAAACTATAAATCTCAGAACCCCGGAAAATCCAAAAAATGTAAAACTCAGCAAGACAATATCTAAAGAGGAAAGGAAGTCCTATCTTAAACTTTTCAGACAATATCAAGATGTCATTGCATTTTCCTACCGAAATCTGAAGACTTATGATACATGTATCATTCAAAACACTATCCCTTTAAATCCTGAAGTAAAACCCTTCCAACAAAAGCTTTGGAAGTACCACCCATCCCTGGAGCCTCTCATGTGTCAGAAGTTAAAGAAAGTGTTAGACGCCAAAATTATCTTCCAGGTTAGACACTCTGCATGGGTAGCAAATTTAGTTCATGTAAGGAAAAAGTCTAGGGAGATCCGCCTATGCATAGATTTTAGAAATATCAACAGAGCTTCAGAAAAAAACAACTACCCAGTCCCACCAATGGAGCAACTCTTGCAGACTGTGTTTGGCTCTGAAATCTTCTCCTTGTTGGACGGTTTCTCAGGTTACAACTAGGTTCTAGTTTCATAAGAAGACTGCTTGAAAACTACCTTCTGAACCAAATGGGGAACCTTCCCTTACAAACGCATGTTTTTTGGGTTAATCAATGTGGGAGATACCTTTCAGAGATCCATGGACGTAGAATTTATGGGACTAATCAACAAGTGTGTAGTAGTCTACTTGGACGACGTGACTGTGTATTCAAAGAACAAAGAATATCACATCCAACATTTAACCCAGATTTTCAAAAGGTGTAGGAAATACGGCATATCCTTAAACCCTAAGAAAACTATTTTCGGTGTCGAGGAAGGTAAGTTGTTAGGCCACATTATATCTCAAGCAAGCATTCGCATAGACCCAGAAAGGATCAAGGCTATAGCTCAGCTTCCATTTCCTCACAACAAAAAGGCTATGCAATTATTCTTCGGAAAAATCAATTTTGTGAGGAAATTCACCCCCGATTTCGCGGAAACTATCAAACCCTTACAAAAAATGATTCGTAAAGACGTTGAATTTAAGTGGGATTATTTGTAAAGACATTGAACGAAAGAATGCCTTCATCATTATTAAGACTTCAATATCTCAAGCCCCAGTGTTGTGAAGTCCCAATTTCAACAAGTATTTCTTCCTCTATACTTTCATTTCTGAACAATTGTTAGTTGCAGTATTGACTCAGAGGGACGATGATAAAAACGAGGCCCTAGTATCATTCATGAGCACTAGTCTCTAAGGTGCCAAACTAAATTATCTTTCTATAGACAAGAAGGCTTATGCAGTTTACAAAGCAGTAAAACATTTCAGATCTTACATCCTCAAGAACCATGCCAAAGTCATCGTACCTCACCCTGTAGTCTGATCCCTATTTACTCAACAAGAGACGGGGGAAAGAAGAGGAAACTGGATGGCAGTAGTCCAAGAAATTGATATAGATATAAAACTTGCTAAACTATTTAAAGGACAAGGGTTATGCAAACTGGCAGTCGAAGCTCAGGACCAAGTAAATGAAGACCCCGAGTGGGAGAATGAAATGGAATTATGGTGTGGTGAAGCTTCATACATTTCCCCAGGGAAAGATTCTTGGTATGAGAAATTTACTTATCTCTTGCATCATGGGACGTGCCCAGAAAACCTAAACCCTAGGGAAAGGAGAGCCCTCAGATTAAAATCTGCACAGTATCGCCTCATAAATCCAGTACTCTTCCATCTTAATTATGACGAGGTATTTTTAAGATGTCTCAAACATGAAGATGCAGACAAGGTTCTGAAGGAGATCCATGATGGCCCGGCAGGTGGACATTTTGTAGGAAACACCACTACTCATAAAATACATAGAGTTGGTTATTATTGGCCTACTCTATTCAAGGACACCCACACATATGCTAGGAACTGTAAGAGGTGTCAAATAAGCGCAGCGAGGGAAAAGAGAGTAGTTGTCCCACTTCAACCGGTGGTTGTTTCCAAGCCTTACGAGCAATGGCGGTTAGATATCATAGGAGAGATAACACTGAATTCTTCAAAACATCATAGGTATATATTAATTGCAACATATTATTTCATGAAATGGGCAGAGGCCATCCCTCTTACCCATGTAAACGAAAATGTGGTGATCCAATTCATAGAACAACAGCTAATCATTAGGTTCGGTGTGCCTTATGTCCTGGTTTTTGATAATGCAACTTCCTTTTCTTCCACCTTATTAACAGATTTTTCCCTAGACAAAGGAATCATAATTAGATACTCTGCAAACTATTACCCACAAGGAAACGGAGTCGGAGAATCAACTAATAAGAACCTGGTGAGAATATTAAAGAAAATAGTTGTAGACAACCAAAGGAATTGGCATAATTCACTTTATAATGCTTTATGGGCCGATAGAGTCACACCCAAGGAATCTATAGGGAATTCCCCATACTTTCTGGTAAATGGACAGGAAGCCATTCTCCCAAACAAGCTTTATCTTCCATCTCTTCAACTTGCTCAGGATTCCAGGGGACAGCCTTCATCAGTCATACAACAAAGAATTGACAACCTGCTCATGCTAGAAGAATAAAGGGAGAAAGCTAAATAAAATTTCATAGCTCACCAGCAGATAGTTAAAAGGTGGTTTGATAAGCATATGGCTAATGAAAATAATTTTGAAGTATGTAACACACCCACTACGGGAACTAATATTTTTCGGCTTTTTCCTTCTTTTCGCTGAGGAACAGAATTCCCCGAATTCCTATGGGGCCTGATGCAGACCCTACCATCCCTTATCCTTACCCATGTGATCGTTGTCTATGAGAACAGGCCTTACTGGAGAGGTGTTTCCGAATTTCGCGATTCGGGAAATCGCGATGCATGTGTTCCCCTACTCTTGTCTCTCGAAGTGCCGAAATCTGAAAGGGACCAATAGTTTGTCATATATAACAATGCCTCGGATTAAAACTTGGCATCCCATCTTTCGGAGTTTTGCGTACTGGGTTTTTCGCAGTAGAAGAGGATGAGGGGTTCATACCTTCGGTTTTCCAGGTGCCGAAACACCGACAACCAACTCTACATGCACTAATCCATATCAGGATTTCACAAGTTGGGAATTCGAGACTAGCATGTACTAGGGACTTGCTTCTAGATATCCTGGGTGTCGAAATATCAAGACATCAAGACTTAACCACGCTATTATTATTTCGGGGTTTCGCAAGTCGGGGTTTCGCGATGTGCGTAGACAGAAGGTCTCGCACTTAGGTTTCCCGGGAGTCGAAACTCCTAAGCTCGTATTCATCGCTAAGATTATTTTGGGGTTTCGCAAGTCGGGATTTCATGATCGGTGAGTACAAGGGAACAGACCCTTGGGTTTCCTGGGTGCCAAAACACCAAAACATCCAAACTCTAGACACACTATGTCATTTTGGGGTTTCGCAAGTCGGGATTTCGGAACTGGCGAGTACAAGAGACTGGCCCTTAGATATCCTAAGTGTCGAAACGTCGAAACACCATATCTCATCTGCTCTATTATCATTTCGGGGTCTCGCAAGTCGAGATTTCGGGATATGCGCAGACATGAGGTCTCGCACCTAGGTTTTCCGAGAGCCGAAACTCCAAAATGTTGATATATATATATGACGCTAAGTTCATTTCGGGGTTTCGCAAGTCAATATTTCGCGACATGTGAAGACAAGGAAACTTGACCTTGGGTTTTCCGGTTGCCAAAACTCCGAAACACCAAAACTTATCCACGTTAGACTATTTTGGGGTTTCACCTATCGGGATTTTGTGACATGCGAGTACAAGGGAACTTACCCTTGGGTATCCCAAGTGTCGAAATGCCAAAACACCAAATTCTAACCAGGCTATACCCTTTCAGGGTTTCGCAAGTCGGGATTCCATGACATGCGAAGGCAAGGAAACTTGTCCTTGGGATTCCCGGGTGCCGAAACTCCGAACTACCAAAATATATTCATGCTGTATCATTTCGGGGTTTCTCATATCGGGATTTCGCAACTAGCGAATACAAGGAAACTGACCCTTGGGATTCCCAGGTGCCGAAACTCCGAACTACCAAAATCTATTCATGTTGTATCATTTCGAGGTTTCTCATATCGAGATTTCTCAACTGGCGAATACAAGGAAACTAACCCTTGGGATTCCCGGGTGTCGAAACGTCGAAATATCAAAATTTATTCGCGCTATATCATTTCGGGGTTTCTCATATCAGGATTTCGCAACTGTCGAATACAAGGAAACTGACCCTTGGGATTCCCGGGCGTTGAAACGCCGAAATATCAAAATCTATTCACGCTATATCATTTTGAGGTTTCTCATATCGAGATTTCACAACTGGCGAATACAAGGAAACTGACCCTTGGTATTCTCGGGTGGCGAAACACCGAAATGCCGAGAGGTACCCCCGCTAATATACTTTCGGTGACAGGGCTGAAGCAGATTCAAGGGTTTACTAAAATGGTAGTCCTTTCAAGGAACTCACTCCTCTCTATATGGTGAGGGAACTTTCCTGGAAGGAGGTGTCTTCGAGGAAATCCAACCAAGGCATCACGTGAGTTAAGTACATGGTACAATTCTCCCGAGGACAGACTCCAAATCTGAACTTGTTCAATATATACATATATATATATATATAAACCGAATATGGTCATACAAGTTTAAGCATGCATCCACCATTTCCGATCAGAACACCAGGCAAACATTTTTATACAGAAACCATTTATGAGTGAACAACCATGAGCATGCATTTCAGGAACATTCAATTTGAAATACAGGACATAAATACTTATCAGAAAAACACCAAGTGTAATGCAACTATTGAGAGGGGTGCTCGTTTCCACCCAACCGTAGGCTCAGCGACTCCAAAAGGATTTACCACTAGCCACCCCCGAGCTAAACCACGATGCTTTGAGACTCAGTCTCTTACTTCCCACTCGTCAGAAGTCCAGGACGAAGGTTACTCTCCTTCTCCTCTGCTCATGAATCTCTGTATTTCCCGGAGTTCCTCTGGTTCTCCTTCCACAATTCATGTCGTGTGTGTGTGTCTCTGTATGCTCCTCTNTCTTCCACACTTCTTTCCTCCTACGAGTTTGCGTGTGGCACAAAATTCCCTGTCTGATGGTCAGGTCTGAGAGCTTCTACAGATGGGCGGGTCACCCCATCCCCTCATTTACTCTTGAGGAGCCTCCCCACCTACCAGCTGGGTGGGTAATTCATTTCAGGGTCTAAGAGTGAGCTTTGGTTTTCCCGAGCATGTACAAACTAGTACGGTTTTGGTTCGGTGGAATTTAATGCAGCCACTCTCGGCCCCTTCCACCACCTCTCATTAGCCACCGTGATCTCTTTTCAGCACATCCCCCTCTCAACAGTCATGCAACATATATTCATACATCATTTACATTCCTCGGACCTTTTATACTAAGGTTCGTTAATTCAACATTCACAATCTTTGAGTTTGCCATAGTTCTTGGCCAATATAGTTATTTTTACAGACTGGGGGAAACAGGGTGTTACAAAGTAGGAGACTTAGTCCTAAAGTGGGACAGAGCAAATGAGCCTAAAGGAAAACATTCTAAGTTTTAGAATCTATGGCTCGAACCTTTCCAAGTGGCCGAGAAGATTAGGTTAGGCACGTACCAACTACAGAATCTAAAGGGGGAACTTGATGCTCTCCCAGTAAATGGCCAAGCCCTAAAACAATATTTTCATTAAAAAAAAAAAAAAAAATTAATTAATTAATATAAAAACAAAAAAAAACATTTTCTATGTTTATTTTATACGTGTTTATTTATCTTTTGCATTTATACATTTTTGTTTTATATTTTTTGATTGTGCTTCTGATATTTTGAAATATTGTTTTTAGCAAGACAATGGTTGACCTCAAATCATGCGACACAACGAACTTTGTTCCTAACTCGTCACTCACATACAAACACAAGAAACGTTGAGGAACCTGCGGTTGTTTCAAGAGATTCTCTATCTAGCCCACGCAGATGAACAACTTTGGAGAAATGTGGAAGTGTATGCTTAGTGGTTTGGTAAAACCTTAAGGGAAAAATGGTAATATGGAAAGGACTACATGCACCTCAGACATAGAGCTAATGAGTTTCACCTTAACCATCTCATTTTTTCAAATAACAGACGTCCTCCTCTCCCGCTCGCTCAGGGTATTCTACCGAAATAAAAGTCAACTATATCAAATGAGTGCACAGTAGGAGAGGGTATGCAGATATCTCCGTCAGGGCTATGGACAGTTGCTGGAAGCGGAGCAATGTCTGTGACGTCAGGGTGACTCCATCGGGGCTATGGATGCTCGCTAAAAGCGGAGCAATACCATAACAAATGAATAAGGGTAACTAAAAGGCCTAGTGGCAGTGAATGCTTTACTATAATCTTGTCACAAGGGGACATGAGTCAAGTTTACAGAAAAATAAGGCGGAATAAAGGTTAAAAAACCCCACAGGCAGGCCCAGATGTGTCAACTGGGGAAATTCCAAATGCAAGGGTAAAAGAATCTCTCATGAAAACCAGTTAAGTTCCTAATCAGCTTTTGCATCAGCTGAGCCCAAGGAAGGAACATAGTTTCTGATTTTTCCTAGTAAGTCGCCATTTGTTGAGCACTCAACACACCCTAAAAATCCTACGTCAATTTTTCACTTTTTCGGTACCACTTAATCTTTGCACTGTCTGAATTCAATTTTTCTTTCAAAAATGTTTTGTATTTGCTTGGTCTCTTAACTCTCATTAAGATATTCAGGTTTGTCTAACTTTATGTAACCCCATGAATTAAAGAGGCTTAACACTTAAATAAGGAATCAATATCCAAAACACTTCACTCGACACTCTCAAGATTCGTAATCAGAAGGAATTAAGAAGTGAAAAAGAATCACTTGGAAAACCTCAGTTGTCGAGCGTCGATATTCACCGATATCGGAAAAAGGAAATTTTGTTTCATGACAAGTATCACATACAGACATCGCCAATAGTCGATCCCCTTTGGCATCAGTAAAAGGAGAAGGGAGTAAATGTTAAAGAATAAAGAAACGATATCGTCAATAGCCGATACCCGACGCGCTTGTCGGAATTGGAGAAGACTGAATCGCGACGAACATTCTAACCATGCTAAAGAGTTTTCACCGATCACCTATTCCCGAAGCGTTTCGGCATCGGGAGTTTTTGAAGAAAATAACATGTGATAGGTTTATCTCCGATCACTGACCCCCGATACCTTTTCGACATCGGCGAGCCCAGGTTTATTTTTTTAGAATGCACAACTTGAAGAAAGTCCCGACTCCAACTAACAGACATGGATTAAGCCACCTATCTTCAACACCACGTATCTTTGCCTAACTGGAGAACCGTATGGTCTAGTTTTACCGAGAGTCATTCTTGGTTTCCTAGGTCCAAGTCACACCCCTGAGTGAGTTTTTCCAAGTCAGCATTGTACAAGGAAATTGATCAGCGTCAGAGGTTTTTCGCAGAAAGATATCAATGAAAACGTTCATGGCGCATCCCCGATCCTCGATCCGCCCACTAAGAAAGCGACACGATGAGACGTTTAGCGCTAGATAGTTTAGATTTTGAGCATTTAAGGGACTAATTAATTCCAAATCCTACATTAGTTGTTGCTTCATGTGTGAATCAAAAAGGCCATTTGAAATTACCGATAGACCACATCACCCTCCTTGCCTCCACCGTCAACCCACAATGAATTCAAGTTGCAAAGATTCGGTGGCAAATTTGTTTGAATTCCACTCATCACCTGAATTAAATGGTTGATATTACATGGTAGATTATTTCCCGGTTTAAACTCTCTTGTGCCACTGTAAATGAAACCATTATGTGCGCAAACGAGTTTCAGAGCATTCGAAGAAGCAAAACGAGAAATTGAAAAACTTAAGGAGATCCCGTGAGTATCAAATAACCAGGTTTAGAAAGATTTACAGGTATGTACCAGTCTGTGGATTTTTCATGCTTACACTTCATATATATATATATATATATATATATATATNTATTATCCATTGTTTCTCTATACGCAGTCTCTAAAAGATTTATTTTAATTGCAGGAACAATGCCGCCAAGGAAGTTGACCACTAGGCGATCACTGAGGGTGTCGAAGCTGAAGGAGCCAGAGATAGGCGAAGGTTCCTCTCCAGGGGTAGAAAACCAATTGGAGTACACTTTGAGGCCGGAACCAGTCATTAAGACATATGCAAAGAAGGTTGTTTTTCAACCGCCTACCTTTGGGGACACAGAGGCAAACACAGGGACCAAGACGGCACTCCCACATTGTGGATAACTCTTCAAAAAGATCAGCCGAGAGGAATTCCCGGAGTACATCCCACACAGTGACCCAGATGTGAGAGCGCTCGATGACCAGTTATTCTTGAATATCCAACGGTCATACTTGCACATGGTAGCAAGCAGAACCCATGTGTTTCCCTTTATAGAAATTTTGTAGTGGCTCATCGACCACACATACATGCAGAAGTGTTTAATCAACAACAACAATGGTGGATGTGTCGGGGTCTTCCTCCCAGTAGAGGTCCATAAGTATTACAAGTTGAGAGACCCTGAGGAGCAACTAAAAATAGATTTGTCATAAAATTCTACAAGCGCCATGACACCATCTGAGTAATGGCCTCGTGGTAGAGAGAAGATAAGAAATACACCAACTGGTCCTCTGACTAGTACCAGACGTCTAGCTTAAGGGATCCATACATCTACCTAATGGCTCTCATCTTCCGGTTGTATGGGGATAAAGATTGCTCCAAATTTTCAGAGGCATGGATGCCTCTAGCTTACACAGTGGCCATTTCTGGGAGCGGCTTCAACTGGGGAGCCATTATTTCCAAACAGCTGAACATCTACATACAATAGGTTCAAACGTCGAAAGAAGGAGAGATCCCATCCTTCTACATGGCTTCATATTTACTGGATGTCATGTGTGCCAGAAACGTCTTTGTCGGCATGAACCTGAGCTAGCACGTCCCAGAACTCTCGGTCCACATATATTTCAGCATATTATGGGAGAATAGGTACAAAACATCCTACCCTCTTATCTACGATGAATTCATCGCAAGTATTTACTTTACTCTTTTCAAGAAAGAATGCTCGAGACTCTCAGCTACGGCCAAAAAGATGATATCAAAGGTCGGCCATTGATATCGCGATGAGCGTGATACCTACATCAAAGTGTTCGGGGCCACCAGAACACCTCATCTCCTGCTTCTGCATGTCCTCGACTGGCTTGTAGTGGGGGAGATATTCTACCATACCATCCTGCAAGGTTACAATACCACTCTGGTCAAGGATAAGAAAAGGGCATCAATACCTTATGTTTTCCATGTAGGCTTCTACATGGTGAAGCACACCGTGAAGTCCAAGCAAGAAGGACTAATCCAATTGGAGTTCTAATTCCAGACCAGTCGATTCCGTAAACATGACCCAAAGGTTCTGGTCTTGAAACATGCCTCACAAGTGTCATCTTGTTGGCCATATTCCCACCACAATTTTGAAGATGAAGTCTTCATAGAAAATGCCCAGGACTGGAACGAAGTGGTGGCAAGGATGGTTGATCCCAAAATGACTAGGTATCCCTTGTGACCCTGGTACATATAAAAGAGGAAAAGGAGCCAGAGAAGACATCTTCCCCAGTTCCCAGTGCTCAAATTCAAGGGCTTCCACAAAATGAACAAGAGGTCGAGAGTGTCTTAGACACTGAGTTTCCCAATGCACCAGAGACCCAAGCAAATAGTCTGAAGGAAGATTCAAATTTAGGCGAGCAAAAGGAAGAAGCTCCATAGCAATAAATTGGCGTCTCAATGGTCGAGGATCAAGTAAGTACCAAGCCTACCCATGATGCATCCATTTCAATCAATACTAAACTCCTCGATGAGCGACAGACAGAATTCATGCCTTCAGAACACAGGGAGGAAGTTCAAGAACCCAGTCTTGAACAAGTATATACCATCGGGAGTCTAGGGAATACACTCACTTGGGGAGATCAGCAAATCCCTGAACCCATGGACAAAGTAGCCAACATGCATGCCATCTCTTATGACCGGAAAAGGAAAGCTATTGTCTACAGAACCACCAAGAAGAGGAGGATCACTTTAGATTGCTCCATCCTCATCACTATGGAGGAAAATCTGATCAACATAGACCATGCTACGACGTCCAAATTGATTGGCACAAGGATGGATATCACAGATGCCACCTTGGATAGAGCTAGAAGAGATGAAGAGGAGTTGGTCGCTGCCCTAAAGGAATTGGAACATTTGTGCCACTTGGCGAAATACTATCAGGATACCACACAGGCTGTGGTGTTCCTAAGGAGCGAATTTTAGGAGGCCTACAACAAATTTACATATGAACGGCACCTATTCACTGTGAGGATATCTGAGCTCTAGGAAGACACCCTCATGGAACTTGCAACGTGCAAATATATGGAGAGATGGTACGAGAAAGAACAACGAGTTGTAGACAGAGTCGACTATATCAGTGTGGTCCAGCATGGCTGAGATATAGAAGAGCATGGCATTCAGGTGTTAAAAGAGAGCAGCCTTGATCGCATAAAGAAATCGGTCGAGTATTGGGAAAAAATGGCTCGGGAACCTCATCAAGAAATATAAGAAAAATGGGCCAAGTGAGAGAAAAGATGGATCAAGATCAACTGGGTAATGAAAGACATTGGACTCCCCAAGTTTGGTACACCCGACGACTTTGTCGACTTACGCGACATAGTCCAGATTCACACCGAACAAGACTCATCCTGGACTGAGGAAATAGCAAAGGTAACAGATATGGCGCCATGTCAGGTGCGACAGTTCATCGAGCACCCAATCAAAGAGCGGGCTATGTTGCAACAGTTGACTTCCAGAATAGTCAAGTATCAGTCACATGCAGTAGAGATAAGAGAGATTCACTTGACCCCAATGGAACATCATAGATTCCCATATGCCAATACATGCGAGGATCTATTCATCAAGTGGACGGAGTACGAGAATATTCACTCACTGAAGTGATATCCCGAGATGACTCTTAGGAAAACTGATAGAAGAGAATGCTATGTGGCGAGTTTTGTTTCACTTATTTTCACTTTAGTAGTTATTTTTAGTTAATTTTATGTTATAAATAAGAGCATCGACTGGTTAGTTAAGGATCAATGTTCATTGTAAAGACCCTCATTTTTTGTTTTGTTAATAACTATTTCGGAGTTGCCTTTAATTGAGAAGTCCTTTTGGGACCAGAGACAAGTTTGTGTATTTTTCATCAAATGTGTGTATGATTGGATGTGGAGAAGAATTATTTCTTATTTCATCTCATTAATGGATGTTGTAACGAGTAAGAGCTACTAAATCTATTGATAAGTTATTTGATGCAATGTTTTACGGTTATTTTCTTTAATGATGAAGATAAATCATTGCGTTATTATGTGATTGATGATTAGAGTTGAGTGAATTATTTTACTTGCCATCATTTATCGCATGTATGTTTTCTTCTGACAAATTGTATCTTAGTTCAGTAATTGGAATACCCACACGGTTAATGTATTAGTACTAGGCCTGTGGTAGACGATCATTGTCTGCATGATAGAGTGAAAGGGTTATCCCAAGCTCAGCCTCTTCTCCAGTAATTAAGTTTGTTCCCATTTGTCACTTAGTCGGTTTACATTGGCTTTATCTTATATCATTCCCACCTAAGAGAAAATAAAAAAAGAGAACGTACAAACCAAAGGAGGAAACCTTCACAAGAATATGTATATCCCATCGATTATTTTGGCCGGATCGCAATATCTGGAGAACCATTCCACTATTAAACGCTCCAGAGTCTAATTGAGCCTCGATGGCGGGTTTGGTTCCTGTTGTTGAGTTAAAGGGATTTATGACCCCTCAACAGGTCCCTAATTACAAGACAGGGGCAGCATGACCTTTAGCAGTGTAACATCCTGAGCCACCTAGGCTGGGCCACGCTACACAATATAAACTTATGTCATTCTAATACCACAATGTAACATCCCAACCACCCAGACTGGTCTTGTTACTACATATCTGATACCACAATGTAACGTTTCCATCCACCGAGGCTGGGCCACACCACATAATCTAAACTTTTGTCATTTTGATACCACAATGTAACAGCCCAACCACCCAGGTTGGTCTCGTTACTACAACTCTGATACAAATCTACGACATCACGAGCTTACTCTTGAACTATGCCACTCCAAAACCTAGTGTGCAAGTTACAATATTAACCTGCACAGATACACTTGAGGTAATGTGCACGATCCCAAACTAGTTCACGCCAACCAATGTCCCCCTTTAGCAACAAGATATAACAGGGAAAGTAACATAATTCAATTTTACGCACAAGAATGTTGAGAACACAACATTATTGTTCGTGTAACCGCTCTGAACACCAGTTACTACTGCATGTGCAACCATTCTAGCGCCACTTGCAAAAAAATTTCTCCTTGTGCACGCAGACTTCTTCCATGCACGCACAAAAAATCCAGCCTCTTGTGTGCATGGACTATTTTCCTCACACGTGTGTCCATTCTAACCTCACCTCAAAGACTCATGACCAATAATACAAGATAACTTAATGGAATAACTAATAGTTATCATACTTGACATGAGAGACTACAAATACTAAATAATAGCATCATGCTTACATGTATAAACAACATGCTACAGAACAAATAACAATTACTTATATGCAACATCATACAAGAAATCAACCATAATAGACATCAGTAAATAGCACACAGTAAATTGGACAATCACATAAAGGACACTTATCTTTCTATGAAAAGTCACCAACTAAACGCATAACTCAGACGTTCCTCCCAGCCTTATACTTTGTTGCTCATGAAATTTCAACAACTGGTCACCCCCGAGCTGGGGCTTAAACTCCACCTGGGTAAAAAGGATTCATAATGCCAGACTAAGGTCTCATAAACAATGGAATTGCTCAGTCAAAGGCATCCACTATTGCAACTATTCTATAGTTTCTCATTCCCCACATGCATGTCCCACCCTAGGAAATGTGCCCCTTCTCTGCTCAACAGTCCTTATGCTGCCCACTTCCCTTCAAGGGCTTCAACAACAGGCCTCATAGGAAGTCTCAGAGCACTGCAACTGTAACACCTCTTTCATTACTTGTAAGTTGTAACGCTTTGATACCAAATTGTAACGCCCCTTTCACTGTCGGGAAGGCACTACTTCACGGAATAACAATATCATACTTAATTATATATATATGACATGCATTTAAGAAAATGAAACACATTTAAACTCAGAGTAAACATAATATTTACTGCTATTATAAATAATCAATGGCATTAACATTAATTTGTATGCACAACAGAATACATGATAAATATAAATACACAGACATGCAGAAACGTAATTAAAACATCATCTGGTACTTATCTTTGAAATGATGGTAATTCCACCAACCAGGTGCAGGCCTTCCACGAACCTCCCAGCCTTAGACCACGCTGCTCATCAAGATCAGCAGTAGGTCACCCCCGAGTTGAGACTAAGCTCCATCCCAAGGCAAGGAATCCTAGGCTAAGCTGAGGTTACAAGGAAGGAACTCTCTCCCAGGAACCACTCATACTCACCGCCCATAGACTCTCCTTCCCCACATGCCTATTCCACCCTAGGAGTATACACCTTCTCTATCACCTAGAGATTCCTTCGGCTGCTAACCTCCCTTGCCTTGGGTTTAAGCAACAGACCAGACCGAAAATCTCCGAGCTCTGTGGTAGCTACAAGGTTCCTTCCAGAAGTTCTCTCCTTCCTCTGCGCACTCTCTCGCCTGGAGAGAATCGCTCACAGGCCAAGCAACATGTTCTTCCAACTTCAATCACCTCTCTCACCTGGAGAGAGTGTTGTACAAACTGGCCAACAAGCCACACACAGTCCAGCACTACGTGGCCACAACAGCCAACGGGGAAAACAGACACAAGCTTTCCAACAGGCTCCACAATGATAGGATGGTCTCATGGTTATGGATTTGGGACAGAGATTCTATACATAGGCTCAATCTGCTCAGACAAAGGATGCATCGGCTTTTCTCGAAATCAACACAAGCTATCCCTGAAATCACAGGCTATTTCCCCCCTCCCAGTTTCAGAATTGCACGAGGTCTCTTCCAGAGGTCGGATGGGTTCACGCTTAGGCTGTCGAGGGTTGAATGGTGGAGAGCCCTCCCCATGGCTCATCTTAGCTGTTTTATTTGCATGGGATCGGGTTGACACTTGTCACCCATGAAACTTCATGCATTCCTTCAGCATGCGTTCGTTCCATTTGGAAGTTGCTTTTATTTCCAAAAAGAACTTAGGATAAGACATAATATTCACATGTCTTTTGGAATAATATTTTAATATTATTCCCCAAGGACTTAAGCCCCTAGGCTTATCCCCCTAGGCTCAACACTTAGCCCCTCTTCCAACCTTCCAGCCCCTAATCCCTTGCCCACTCTGTGGAAGCTTAGTCCCCCATCACTCATTCATCATGGTCAGTCTACACGCGGCGGTGTTTATATTTTATTATTGTTCCACATAAATACATGTACAAAATCGGGCTCTTGGCCTTCAACACTTAGGCCTTCTGGCCTAACAATAACATAAGCTCACTAGCTTATATAAACTCAGCTCACCATCCTATAAAACATATTTACAATTCATTTCATAAACAATATTTACAATAGGGCTCGACCTTGGGGACATTACAATCCCCCTCCCCTTATTTTTGCATTGTCCTCAGTGCAACTTTACACTACATCTGCAAGCTTTTCAAAATTTTCAAAAAGATGTGGGTACTCTGCCCGAATAACATCTTCATGCTCCCAAGTTGCGTCCTCAGGATCGTACCAGGTCCACTGGACCTTTACAAGCTCTATGGATCAATTCCGGAGATGTTTTATTTTCCAATCCAATATGTGCACATGATGCACTTGCAGGACACCTTATGTTTCCACCTGAATCACATTCCAATCGATAACATGATTAGCATCAGGTATATATTTCTTAAGCAGTGAAACATGAAACACATTATGTACGGTCATAGATGCAGGTAATGCAAGTATGTATGCAACTGGCCCAATCCTTTCCAGGATTTCAAACAACCCACAGTATCTTGTTGCCAACTTGGCGCAACTTCCCAGCTTCAGGGAGCTCCTATTGGTTTTCACTTTCAAAAAAAACATGATCACCCACTTTGAATTCTCTATGGGTTATGTTCTTATCAACATAACTTTTATGCCTGTCCTCGGCAGCTTTTAAATTCTGTTTAATTCTTATCATTTGGTCTTCCATCTCTTTAAGCAACTTTGGCCCAACTACTGCTCTATCAACTGGATTATTCCAGCTCACTGGAGTGTTGCACTTTCTTCCATAAAGTGCTTCAAATGGGCTCATCTTCAACAATGCGTGATACCCATTATTGTAGGCGAATTCTACCAAATGCACGTAGTCTTCCCATCTTGATGGTTTGTCCATCACGTACATTCTCAGCCTGTCCTCTATTACTCTATTCACTCTCTCTGTCTATCCATCAGACTCAGGATGATACGATGTACTAAAATTCAGATTCGTTCTGAATCCTTTGAACAGTCCTTTCCAAAAATTCGAGGTGAATTTTGGGTCCCTATCAGACACAATCGTTTTAGGAATTTCATGCAAGCATGCCACTTCTTTTAAGAATATATCAGCAACATCTGCTACCTTGTGAGGGGTTTTCAGTCGAATAAAATGGGAATATTTTGTAACCTTGTCCACCACAACCATGATCAAATCATGTTGCTTGCTTGTTCTGGGCAATCCTGTAATAAAATCCATGGTCACCACTTCCCACTTCCACTCAGGAATGGGAAAAGGTTGCAGCAACCCTGTTGGGTGCCTATGCTCAGCCTTAAATTTCTGGCACTCCATACATCTAGCGATGTATTCAGTGATCTCTCTCTTCATACACGACCAAAAATAATGGTTTTTGACTGGTGCCACAGTCTTCTGATATCCAGGGTGTCCAACATAAGTCACATTATGCATTTCTTTTAGAATCGCAAGTTTCAATTTCCTGGACTCATAACAGATTACAAATCCATCTTGGCTGAGAACTCCTCCAAACCCTTCCTTACACGCATCTGTGCACACCACGAAATCCATATTTGGATTTGCAATTTTCAGGATTGGAGCATTGGTTAACAGCTGCTTCACTCGCTGGAAACTCTCTTCACACTCTTCATTCCACTGAAACTTTTTCTCCTTCCTTTGCAAGGAAGTGATAGGGTGAGATATCTTTGAGAACCTTGTAATAAACCTTTTATAACAGGCTACTAGACCCATAAAGGATCTAACTTCTATCACATTCCTTGGCACTGACCATTCTCGGATGGCCTCAACCTTCTCAGGATCCACAGCGATCCCTTCTTCTGAAATAATATGTCTCGAGTAATGGATTTGTCTTTGATTAAATGAGAATTTGCTCAACTTGGCATATAGTTGGTGTTCTCTCAACACTTGCAGCACCATCCTTAGGTGTTGTTCGTGCTCTTCCTCTGACTTGGAATACACCAAAATGTCATCCAAGAAGATTATGACAAACTTGTCTAAATAGTTCCTGAATACACCATTCATCAAGAACATAAAAAAAAAGCAGGTGTGTTTGACAGTCCAAACGGAACCACTGTGAACTCGTAATGACTGTACCTTGTTCTAAAGGCAGTCTTGTTGATATCCTCATCCTTTATTCTTACCTGGTGATATCCTGATCTGAGATCTATCTTCAAAAATATTTTCTCACCCTTCAGTTGATCGAAAAGATCATCGATCCTTGGCAGAGGATACTTGTTCTTGACAGTTACCTTGTTCAACTGTCGAAAATCAATGCACAGCCTCAACATCCCATCCTTCTTCTTCATGAACAGGACCAGGTCACCCCAAGGTGACATGCTGGGGAAAATATACCCCTTCTTCATAAGCTCTTAAACATGCAATTGCAACTCTTTCATCTCTGGCGTACTCATTCTATAAGGAGCTTTCAACACTGGGGCTGCTCCAAGCATCAAATTTATAGAAAAATTGATGTCTCTCTTCGGAGGTAGTCCAGGTACCTCCTGAAATACGTCCTTGAACTTTGTGAGTACCTCATGGTCTCCAATTCTTGAGACTTCATCTTTGGATTCTTCCTCCACATGGGCTGCAAATAATTGGCAGCCTTTCTTATAACACTTCTTCAGCTGCATAGCTGAGATTTCTCTAACAGCCACAGCTCTGGAAATTCCTTGGACTATTTTTCGATTTCCTTCCCCATCGAGGAATGTAAACCTCTTGTTATGACAGTCCAGGAGGGCATGGTGCTAGTCCAGCCAGTCCATCCTAATTAAGCATTCATAAGAGCCTAAAGGTAGAACATTCAATTCATCCTTCGTGCTCAATCCATTCATGTCTATCGAACAAGATTTAACTGATTCAGTGACCTTCCTCTTGGTTTTTGTATCCAACTGCACTAACCAAGACCGTTCATGTTTGCTTCTTGATAAATGAAAAATTTCCACCACCCTAGGATATACATAACTATGGCTAGCCCCAGAATCAATTAAAATAATAAATGGTCGGTTGTTGATCATACCTTCTACTTCAATCATGTGCGATTGAAATTTTGTTTGCTTGTTGTCTAGGGCTGCATAGATCCTTGTCATCCTGCTGCCCATATCCTCCATTGTTTCAACTTGCTGAACATTATGGACGGTTCTCCCTTTATATTTTTTGTGGGGGCAGTCCCTGTACCTATGGTTCCCTTTACAACCCCAACACTCCATAGGTGGCGGTCTGGGCATTTGCTCACCCACTTCAGCCTTCCTCGACTCTCTGAAAGATGGCTATCCCTGAGGACTATTTCTGAAAAAGGGATTTTTGTTTCCCTTCTGCCTCTGTTCCTTCTTAAACTTCCTCTGGTCATCCCAAGCCTTCTGAAAAGTAGGCCTTTCTCTTTGTTGTTCATATAAGCATATTTCCCTTCTTATTGTTTCTTCCATAGTATTAGGATCATCATACTAAATCTTGTCACCAATGGCAGGTGGTAGTCCACTCAGATACCTTTGAATCTTGACGGCCTCATCTTTGATGAATGGAACATACTTCAATAGTTCCAAAAACCTCTATTTGTATTCATCAATGGTCATGCTGCCCAACTTGAGTTCGAAGACCTCCTTCATCTTTCTATCATAGTACCTTTTGGTCAAGTATTTCTTCTAGAAATATCTCTTGAACTCTTTCCAAGTGATATCTTTCTCACTAATGTGTTGCACCTACACAGACTGATCCCACCACATGGATGCTTTTCCTTTCAATTGATACATTGCAATTCTTCCTTCTACATGAGGGGAATAATTCTGCAGTTGGAAATATTTCCTCATGCCTAGCAACCATGTTTTGGCATCTTCCTCCTTCTTATGTTCTCCATCGAACGTTGGAGACTTGATCTTGTTCATCTCTCCTTTCAATTCATCCCTTCCAGATCTTTGGTGTTTTCGGGTAGGGGATGGGCTTGAACTACTGCATGCTTCCCTGCTGAAATGTTTTGGGGAGTGACATTGATGTCTACTACCACTCCTCGATCTTCTCCTTCTCTCAGGGTTCCTGCGACTCTTTGTCTTGCTTGAGACACTCCTCTTCTCCAACTTCCTTTCTATTCTTTCCAGGTTCTTCAACACTTTTAAGTTGAATTCTCCCTGCTGATCCCTGACCCTCATGAACTTTCGGTTATCATCTCGGTGAGCCTGGGCATCTTTGTGCAATCTTTCAATGAGTTTCATCATACATCCTTCCTTATCCAATTCTCTTCCATGCCCATTGGAGTTCGATCTTTCAACTCCAAGGTTGACATCCCTTCCTTCTCTTTCACTCTCTGAAATGGAGGCAATCTGCACCTCTTCCATTTCTATACACAGCATAGATTCACGGTTGACCTGAAACTCGTTGAACTCTGCACACACAACGTGCAATCAACCGAAGTTTGTCAGGCCCTTAAACCTTCAAGAAACTTACAACACTCATAAACCAACATGAACAAGAAAAAAAACGTTTCAATTCCATTAAGTTTTCTAAGTTATGTTTGGCTCTACAAATTTCGGGACTTCTGGTTTCGGGGTCTCGGTCCACGAGACTCTCATACTCGCTTTCGGGTGATAGCTCCCTCTTTCTCCCTACCTCGTAACCAAAGGCACCTTTCCCAACTTCGCAATCTCGCGAGTTTGCGAGTCGAAGACCCTCGACTCTTCTTCCTCCAAACGCTGATACTCGAGATGCGATACGGGTATGGCTCCCTTCTCACTAGCGCCTGCTACATATAACTGTAAGCTAGGGCTAAGTTCTGGCACCTCTCGTAAATCGCGAGTTCGTGAGTTTGAGTGTTGATCCCTCGTGCTCCTCCTTTGCGAATCCCGAAATCCCGATTTACTTTACCCTCTAGGACCATATAGCACAATTGTCTCCACATCTACAGTGGAGAGTGGCACCCTCAGGAGGGACCACGTTATCTATGGTGATGTCATCGGGTCCCACCATGCTCACTTTTATTTTGTCCTACTAGCACGTGGTACACACCCATGTGTCCATGTCCATTCCAAGTGAAATCCAACGATTAGACTTTTCTAAAATCTATGGCACAGATCCTTTCAGCATTTTCGGGTTTCAGACATCGAGAGTTCATGGATCCACACCTCTTGAACTTCCATTTGCCGAAATCCTGAAATTACTGTCTACCCCTCCACTTGATCCAATGGTCAAGTTCCTATCTTTCGATCTACGGTGTAGATCGTTTCGAAATTTAAGATTTCTCTATTTCGCGACTTGCGAAAACAACGTTCTTCCCTTTTGGTTTCTCGGGTGCCGAAACGTCTTCCGGCAGCCACGATTTCCCCGTGATGGACGGTCCCGACGAATTTGGGGTTTCGTGTATCGCGATTTCCACGTTCTTGTGCAACTCCAAAGGGTTTTTAAACCCTACGCACATTTCCCATATCTGACGGTCATGAGGGTTCTCCTTTCCCTTGAACAGATCCTACAGCTCCAACACTTTTGGTGTGGAGTCCTCTCTCCCTGTGGCCAGATACCACATTGGTTGCAGTTTTCATAACACCACTACACCTCCTGAGCTTTGTAAACACAGTCAAGTAATCTCCTTGGCACTCAGGAGCACTCAAAGGACCGAAATTGATCCTCCAGACACAATTCCTCCTCAAACTCTTGGTCCAAAGACCCTTATCTGGCCCATCGAGGCTTAGCATCAAAACCCTTGCTCTGATACCAAATTGTAACACCTCTTTCATTACTTGTAAGCTGCAACGCTCTGATACCAAACTGTAATGCCCCTTTCACTGTCGGGCAAGCGCTACTTCGCGGAATAACAATCTCATACTTAATTATATACATATGGCATGCATTTAAGAAAATGAAACACATTTAAATTCATAGTAAACATAATATTTACTGCTATTATAAATAATCAATGGAATTAACATTAATTCGTATGCATAGCAGAATACATGATAAATATAAATGCAGAAACATGCAGAAACATAATTAAAACATCATCTGGTACTTATCTTTGAAACGGTGGTAATTCCACCAACCAGGTGCAGGCCTTCTACGAACCTCCTAGCCTTAGACTGCATTGCTCACCAATCTCAGCAGTAGGTCACCCCCGAGATGAGATTAGGCTCCATCCCAAGGCAAGGACTCCTAGGCTAGGCTGAGGTTACAGGGAAAAACACACAATCACAAGGAAGGAACTCTCTCCCAGGAACCACTCATACTCACCGCCCACAAACTCTCCTTCCCCGCATGCCTATTCCACCCCAGTAGTATACACCTTCTCTGTCACCTAAATAGTCCTTCGGCTGCTAACCTCCCTTGCCTTGGGTTTCAGCAACAGACCAGAACAGAAGTCTTCGAGCTCTATGGAAGCTACAAGGTTCCTTCCAGGAGTTCTCTCCTTCCTTTGTGCACTCTCTCGCCTAGAGAGAATCGCTCACAGAATAAGAAACCTCTTCTTCCAACTTCAATCACCTCTCTCACCTGGAGAGAGTGTTGTACAAACTGGCCAACAAGCCACATGCAGTCCAACACTACGTGGACACAACACCCAATGGGGAAAACAGACACGGGCTTTCCAACATGCTCCACAATGATAGGATGGTCTCAGGGTTATGGCTTTGGGACAGAGATTCTACACACAGGCTCAATCTGCTCAAACAGAGGATGCATCGGCTTTTCTCGAAATCAACACAGGCGATCCCCGAAATCATAGGCTATCCCCCCCCCCAGTTTCAGAATTGCATGAGGTCTCTTCCAGAGGTCGGACGGGTTCACGCTCAGGCTGTCGAGGGTCAAATGGTGGAGAGCCCTCCCCATGGCTCATCTCAGCTGTTTTATTTGCATGGGCTCGGGTTGACACTTGTCACCCATGAAACTGCATGCATTCCTTCAGCATGTGTTCCTTCCATTTGGAAGTTGCTTGTCTTTCCAAAAAGAACTTAGGATAAGACATAATATTCACATGTCTTTTGGAATAATATTTTAATATTATTCCCCAATGACTTAAGCCCCTAGGCTTAGCCCCCTAGGCTCAACACTTAGCCCCTCTTCCCACCTTCCAGCCCCTAATCCCTTTCCCACTCTATGGAAGCTTAGTCCCCCATCACTCATTCATCGTGGTCGGTCTACACGCAGTGGTGTTTATATTTTATTACTGTTCCGCATAAATACAGGTACAAAATCGGGCTCTTGGCCTTCAACACTTAGGTCTTCTGGCCTAACAATAAAAAAATCTCGCTAGCTTATATAAACTCGGTTCACCATCCTATAAAACATATTTACAATTCATTTCATAAACAATATTTACAATAGGGATCGGCCTTGGGGACATTACAATCCCCCTCCCCTTATTTCTGCACTGTCCTCAATTCAACTTTACACTGCATCTGCAAGCTTTTCAAAATTTTCAAAAAGATGCGGGTACTTTGCCCGCATAACATCTTCATGCTCCCATGTCACGTCCTCAGGACCGTACCAGGTCCACTGCACCTTTACAAGCTCTATGGCTCGATTTCGAAGTTGTTTGCTTTTCCTATCCAATATGCGCACAGGATGCACTTGCAGGACACCTTATGTTTCCACCTGAATCGCATTCCAATCGATAACATGATTAGCATCATGTATATATTTCTTAACCAATGAAACATGAAACATATTATGTACGATAATAGATGCAGGTAATGCAAGCATGTATGCAACTGGACCAATCCTTTCCAGGATTTCAAACGGCCCATAGTATCTTGTTGCCAACTTGGCGCAACTTCCCAGCTTCAGGGAGCTCCTCTTGGTTTTCACTTCCAGGAAAACATGATCACCCACTTTGAATTCTCTGTGGGCTTTGTTCTTATCAGCATAACTTTTCCACCTGTCCTGGGTAGCTTTTAAATTATGTTTAATTCTTATCATTTGGTCTTCCATCTCTTTGAGCAACTCTGGCCCAACTACTACTCTGTCAGCTAGATTATCCCAGCTCACTGGAGTGTTGCACTTTCTTCCATAAAGTGATTCAAATGGGCTCATCTTCAATGATGCATGATACCCATTATTGTAGGCGAATTCTACCAAATTCAGGTAGTCTTCCCATCTTGATGGTTTGTCCATCACGTACATTCTCAGCATGTCCTCTATTACTCTATTCACCTTCTCTATCTTTCCATCAGACTCAGGATGATACGTTGTACTAAAATTCAGATTTGTTCCAAATCCTTTGAGCAGTCCTTTCCAGAAATTCGAGGTGAATTTTGGGTACCTATTAGACACAATCATTTTAGGAATTTCGTGCAAGCGTGCCACTTCTTTTAAGAAGATATCAGCAACATATGTTTCCTTGTGAGTGGTTTTCAATGGAATAAAATGGGCAGCTTTTGTAAGCTTGTCCACCACAACCATGATCGAATCATGTTGCTTGCTTGTTCTGGGAAATCCTATAATAAAATCCATGGTCACCACTTCCCACTTCCACTCAGGAATGGGCAAAGGCTGCAGCAACCCTGCTGGGTGCCTATGCTAAGCCTTAACTTTCTGGCACTCCATACATCTGGCGATGTATTCAGCGATCTCTCTCTTCATACCCAGCCAAAAATAATGGCTTTTGGCTGTTGCCACAGTCTTCTGATATCTAGGGTGTCCATCATAAGTCACATTATGCATTTCTTTTAGAATCAGAAGTTTCAATTCTTGGACATCGGGTATATACACTCTGTCTTTATACAGAAGTAATCCATTCGCTTTCAAGGTGTAACTTTCCTCTTTATGTGGTCTCTCACGCTGTTGTAGCTTTGCTACCAAGTCTCTGTACTGCAAATCGGCACTTGCAGCTTCCAAAATTCTATCCTTAATATCAGTCCTGTACATGCTAATGGTTGAAGCATGTAAGTTGTGCACCTTTATGCTGAGTGCATCAGCCACCTTGTTTTCCTTCCCTTTGATATGCTTGATATCAAATTCGTATTCACACAGAAACTCCAACCACCTGCTTTGTCTAGCATTTAAGGTTGGCTGATCAACCAAATATTTCAGACCATTGTGGTCTATTCTCAATTCGAATCTCCTTCCCATGAGGTAATGTCTCCATTTCCTCATAGCATGGACAATTGCTGCCAGCTCCAAATCATGAGTGGCATAATTCTTTTCACGCTCTTTCAATTTCCTGGACTCATAATAGATTACAAATCCATCTTGGCTGAGAAATCCTCCCAACCCTTCCTTACATGCATCTGTGCACACCACAAAATCCATATTTTGATTTGCAATTCTCAGGATTGGAGCATTGGTTAACAACTTCTTCAATCGCTGGAAACTCTCTTCACACTCTTCAGTCCACTGAAAAATTTTCTCCTTCCTTTGCAAGGAGAAAAATGATGTCTACTGCGTGCTTCCCTGCTGGAATGTTTTGGGGAGTGACGATGATGTCTCCTACCACTCCTCTATCTTCTCCTTTTCTCAGGGGTCTTGCGACTCTCTGTCTTGCTTGAGCCACTCCTCTTCTCCAACTTCCTTTCTATTCTTTCCAGGTTCTTCAACACTTTTAAGTTGAATTCTCCCTGCTGATCCCTGACCCTCATGAAATTTCGGCTATTCGCTCGGCAATCTTGGGCATCTTTCTGCAATCTTTCAATGAGTTTCATCATACGTCCTTCCTTATCCAATTCTCTTTCGTGCCCATTGGAGTTCGATCTTTCAACTCCCAGGTTGACATCCCTTCCTTCTCTTTCGCTCTCTGAAATGGAGGCAATCCGCACCTCTTCCATTTCTATACTCAGTGTAGATTCATGGTTGACCTGACACTCGTTGAACTCTGCACACACAATGTGCAATCAACCGAAGTTTTTCAGGCCCTTAAACCTTCAAGAAACTTACAACACTCATAAACCAACATGAACAAGAAAAAAAACGTTTTGATTCCATTAAGTTTTCTGAGTTCTGTTTGGCTCTGCAAATTTTGGGACTTCTAGTTTCGGGGTCTCGGTCCATGAGACTCTCATACTCGCTTTCGGGTGATAGCTCCCTCTTTCTCCCTACCTTCTAACCAAAGGCACCTTTCCGAACTTCGCGATCTCGCGAGTTCGTGAGTCGAAGACCCTCGACTCTTCTTCCTCCAAACGTCGATACCTGAGATGTGATACAAGTATGGATCCCTTCTCGCTAGTGCCTGCTACATATAACCATAGGCTAAGGCTAAGTGCTAGCACCTCTCGCAACTCGCGACTTCGTGAGTTGGAGTGTTGAGCCCTCATGCTCCTCCTTTGCGAATCCCAAAATCCCAATTTACTTTACCCTCCGGGCCCATATAGCACAATTGTCTCCACATCTACAGTGGCGAGTGGCACCCTCATGAGGGTCCACGTTATCTATGGTGATGTCATCGGGTCCCGCCATGCTCACTTTTATTTTGTCCTACTGGCACGTGGTACACACCCATGTGTCCACGTCCATTCCAAGTGAAATTCAACGATTAGACTTTTCTCAAATCTACGGAGCATATCCTTTCGGCATTTCGGAGTTTCGGACATCGGGAGTTCATGGATCCACACCTCTCGAACTTCCATTTTTTGAAATCCTGAAATTACTGTCTACCCCTCCACTTGATCCAATGGTCAAGTTCCTATCTTACGATCTACGGTGTAGATCATTTCAAAATTTTGGGTTTCGCTATTTCGCGACTTGCAAAAAAAACGTTCTTCCCTTTTGGTTTCTCGGGTGCCAAAATGTCGTCCGGCAGCCACGTATTCCCCTCGATGGATGGTCCCGACAAATTCAGGGTTTCGCGTATCACGATTTCCATGTTCCTGTGCAACTCCAAAGGATTTTTAAACCCTACGCACATTTCCCAGATCTGACGGTCACGAGGGTTATCCTTTCCCCTGAACAGATCCTACGGCTCCAACACTTATGGTGTGGAGTCCTCTCTCCCTGTGGCCAGATACCACATCGTCTGTGGTTTTCATAACACCGCTATACCTCTTGAGCTTTGTAAACATGGTCAAGTAATATCCTTGGCACTCAGGAGCACTCAAAGGTCCAAAATTGGTCCTCTAGACACAATTCCTCCTCAAACTCTTGGTCCAAAGACCCTTGTCTGGCCCATCTAGGCTCAACATCGAAACCTTGGCTCTGATACCAAACTGTAACACCTCTTTCATTACTTGTAAGTTGTAACGCTCTGATACCAAAATGTAATGCCCCTTTCACTGTCGGGCAGGTGCTACTTCACGGAATAACAATCTCATACTTAATTATATATATATGACATGCATTTAAGCAAATGAAACACATTTAAAATCAGAGTAAACATAATATTTACTACTATTATAAATAATCAATGGCATTAACATTAATTCGTATGCACAGTAGAATACATGATAAATATAAATACACAGACATGCAGAAACGTAATTAAAACATCATCTGGTACTTATCTTTGAAATTGTGGTAATTCCACCAACCAGGTGCAGGCCTTCCATGAACCTCCCATCCTAAGACCACACTGCTCATCAAGCTCAGCAGTAGGTCACCCCTGAGTTGAGATTAAGCTCCATTCCAAGGCAAGGAATCCTAGGCTGGGCTAAGGTTACTGGGAAAAACACACAATCACAAGGAAGGAACTCTCTCCCAGGAACCAGTCATACTCACCACCCACAGAATCTCCTTCCCCACATGCCTATTCCACCCCAGGAGTATACACCTTCTATGTCACCTAGACAGTCCTTTGGCTGCTAACGTCCCTTGCCTTGTGTTTCAGCAATAGACTGGATCGGAAGTCTCTGAGCTTTGTGGCAGCTACAGGGTTCCCTCCATAAGTTCTCTCCTTCCTCTGTGCACTCTCTCGCCTGGAGAGAATCGCTCATAGACCAAGCAACCTGTTCTTCCAACTTCAATCACCTCTCTCACCTGGAGAGAGTGTTGTACAAACTAGCCAACAAGCCACACGTAGCCTAGCACTGTGTGGCCACAACAGCCAACAGGGAAAACAGACACGGGCTTTCCAACAGGCTCCACAATGATAGGATGGTCTCACGGTTATGGATTTGGGACAGAGATTCTACACACAGGCTCAATCTACTCAAACAGAGGATGCATCGGCTTTTCTCGAAATCAACATAGGCTATCCCGAAAATCACAGGCTATTCCCCCCTCCAGTTTCAGAATTGCATGAGGTCTCTTCCAGAGGTCGGACGGGTTCACTCTCAGGCTGACGAGGGTCGAATGGTGGAGAGCCCTCCCCATGGCTCATCTTAGTTGTTTTATTTGCATGGGCTCAGGTTGACACCTGTCACCCATGAAACTGCATGCATTCCTTCATCATGCGTTCCTTCCATTTGGAAGTTGCTTGTCTTTCCAAAAAGAACTTAGGATAAGACATAATATTCACATGTCTTTTGGAATAATATTTTAATATTATTCCCCAAGGACTTAAGCCCCTAGGCTTATCCCCCTAGGCTCAACACTTAGCCCCTCTTCCCACCTTCCAGCCCCTAATCCCTTGCCCACTCTATGGAAGCTTAGTCCCCCATCACTCATTCATCGTGGTCGGTCTGCACGCGGCGATGTTTATATTTTATTACTGTTCCACATAAATACAGGTACAAAATCGGGCTCTTGGCCTTCAACACTTAGGCCTTATGGCCTAACAATCACATAAGCTCACTAGCTTATATAAACTCAGCTCACCAGCCTATAAAACATATTTACAATTCATTTCATAAACAAGATTTACAATAGGGCTCGGCCTTGGGGAAATTACAGCAACTAATGCCCAACACACCAGGGAACAATTCCTATCAAATCTCTCACCTAGAGAGAATGCTCACGGGCCTGACAACTTGCTTCTCCAACAACACACTGGCCTGAAAACTCGCTTCTCCAACAACACATGGGCCTAACAACCTAATTCTTTAACAACATACAAGTATTCCCAAGTGCAGGGTTATACAATGGTGGTAAGTTACAACAAGACACAGATTCTCTCATAGCGGAAATTTCGTCTAAAAGATGGAAGAATGAGTGATTATTTCCCCCCGGGAATGAGTGATTCCCCCAAGTACACTAAGGCCAACAATATATATTGCATCCCTTAAAATATACAATTTTTACCTTCAAAATTATCCTTGGCCACTTGGTGTCTCATTCCCATCCCTTGGGAACTTAGGATAAATAATTATCCATAAATTACACTTTTTCAGAAATGTTAATAAAATATTCCCTTAGACTTAAGCCCCCCTTTTCCCTTTTTCGGTGGAGTTTATCCCCCCATCTCTTTTCGTCTAATCTATCTTCTCCCAACGATGTGACATTATTAATAACTTGGGTGTGATTACATTTTTCAAGGAAAGGCACACCAGCCTATTTGCATCCTGGATCACCAACCCAATAACCACACAGGCTCTCCGGCCTCAATTACACATACATAAATATATATGACTTGGCCATCCTAGCGCACTTACTTAGGTGTGCACAAAACTATGGAATGTGTGCACCCTTTCTTTGAAAAACAAACCTCATGCACTACTCAGGTGCGTGCAAAACCACAACTTGGTGCCAACGGCTCACTAGCCTATATGTACAATTATAAATGGGGTTCATATTAGGGACATTACAAGCAGATTGGGTTGAAAGGACAACTTCTATGGTATGAGTGGATTCCACGTCAACCCCCATTACTCAAATGTATGGGGCTACCCACATGTAGACTTCCAAGAATATTATAGAAGTTCCAAACCTTATCACTAATTGAGGGTTGAGGAACTCAAAAACCTAACCTAGATGACTATCGGGCTATGTTAAATATCAATCTGCTAGAAGGAGAAGGGGTTCCATTCTTTAGTAGTGTACTTGTTCCATAGCTGCGAAAACCATCCAGGAGTGGTATTCTGAGAGCATAATAGAGGAGGAAGATTTTGTAGCAACATTTTAGGCCATAGTTCCATAGGAAACTCCATAGTGAGTGTTCATTCCTTTGTATTTGCATTTTGATAACTAAAGCAAAGCTAGCAGAGCATAGGCCTCACCTTCGAGATGGGTTTTCTCCCATATTGGGTTTTACAGGGTAAATATTGTGTTTATTTGTGTGGATGGTGTTCTTTCATTTGCTTGTTCTTTTATTTTCATATTTTAGTTATTTTCTATAATAATAATAAAATAGAGCAATAAGCTCGAGATAACAAATATGAGATCTAAGGAAATAAACTTGCATAATAAATATTTCGGCATATTATAAGATCTGTTGTGACGAATTGTTCCAGTGGAATATCCATGGTGGTTTACATATCATTGGTGCATCATGTTACGGGGCACACCTTTTTAGAGTTAATAAAAAAAAACTTGAATTTTGTAAAAAATAATAATTTTAAAAAAATAGATCACATTTCATACATAACCTATAGATACATTGATTTAAATTGTACCATGCACAACGTGTTAGGGATAACATTTTTTTTTTAATTCTTTTCGATCTGCCATATTGATTTAACCACATTGACGCAAAGTGTTATAAGGTACACCATTCTAGGGTTAAATTAAAGAACAATACCAATCCTAGTTCACAATTTAGAATACATAATATATATTTTTTTAATTACTATGCAGTGCACATTAAACATACAACCACCCTAGTGTGCCATAAACATACCATCACACTGATGCATATTCAAGGTGAAACATCTCAAAATTAAATAAAAACCCATTGTAAAAAGGTCAATTTTCAAAAAACAGTTAGTGGTGCATACTAAACATAGAAACACCTCGATGCATATCACTAACACACAGGCCAATGTAGGTTTAAATAATTAAAAAAAATCTTAGGAATGCACCCTATATGTATAAGTGCATCGATGCATCAATATATAAGCACACCACAATACAATTTTTTAAAAAATACCAAACCAAGTTTTCAATTTGACTTACCTCTAGTGCTTCACACACATTCAAGAACTCACACTTCTAATCCCCCTATGAGTGCCTCATTGTTCGATGCTACGAAGTTGTTGGATTTCACTAGTTCTCCTCTTCCACAATGGAATTTTTTTTTATAGAATTTTTCAAAATCTCCCAAATCTAATTTTTTGGTTTACATGGCAACCATGCCTCCATGGTGGTGACAATACGAAGCAAATTCATTTTTATACCTTAATTTATAGTTTCACTAGTAAAAATTTTATATTTATTTTTTCATTTCCTTTTTTTAAAATGTGGTTGGAGTGTCCTAATTGGTTATTTTTGCATATCGATGGTCGGTGCATGTATAGGCTACACTGTTAGTAGTGTTCCATTTCATTTTAAGTGCACTAATCATTTGAATATGAATCACATATGAATTTATTGCACCATTTGGTGTAGTAGGAATGTAATGGAGCATTGTCAGCAATGCACCATATCCACTCATATGCACCACACCACTATGGTAACTACACCAAGTTATGGTGGTGCACTCTAGATGATTTATCACACTATCACAATGGTATCCTATCTAGGTGGTACACTACCTTTCTATATTTTGATTTTCATAAGACATGTAGTGTGATGCCATGTAATGGTAGCACATTTATCAGTTCGGAATACTAAACACACAATTGACAGTGCTTTGTTTTCATGTTGGTGCACCAAATGTTGATTAAGGTTGGTTGTCATTGATGTCAACCCTTGAAGAAATCCCCGTAGCACAAGGTTTGGGTAATGGACCCAAGTTTTTTTGATGTAAATATGGCTCATTATTGTCTTGTCATGGTTGATAAGAAGTAAAAATGGATGAACTCCAAAGTAGTCCCCTTATGGTGAAAGCCTTCACGGGAAGATGCTTTGCGGAGTGAGAGAACCCATTCTTATTTGAGGAATAATGAGATGAAGGGCAGTGAATTTTTCAATGAAACTACCCTCGATGGATAGTGTTTGTCATGTCATTTCTGGCAGTATGTGGAACGTCACATAACTCCTCACGATTAGAGAGTTATGACCATATGAAGTTAAAGAACCCCTCATAAGTCTTATAGAAGCCCCCAAGGGTTAAAGTGCTTTGCAAAAGAAATTATTTTAAATGAAGAAGCCCTAAAATAAGGAAAGTGTAAGGCTACATGAAGATATAAATAAGAGGCAAAGCTCACTCATTATACACACATGTGTACATATTGTATATCTATTTTCTTGTGTAAAGCTTCTTGTAAATACTTGTGGATACATCTAAAGTGGAAAACGTCTGATGTTGCACGAAGGGTTGATGGAAAAATTCTCGTAATTACAGTAAAACAATATTTTATGAGGTGTACGCGGGTTGTCTATGTACAAGGTGCGTACATGTTGAGTTATACGCGATATGTCTGTGTACAAGGTGCGTACATGCTGAGTTATACGCAAGTTGTCTATGTACAATGTGCGTACATGGTGAGCTATACGTGGGTTGGCAGTGTATTAGGGTGCGTACATGTTGGTAAATCCATGGAAACTTGAAGAGATGAAGATGCAGAGGTTCTAGATTCTGAGATCAAGCTCCCAGGAAGGTCTAAAGTGCTCAGATACATCAGATCCATCCATTGGTTCAAAAGGTATGTCTTATTTCTATGAATAGTTGGATTTTGATGTATGCATGAGGAATGGCAATGGAGATTTGAGGATTCTCCCTAGAGAGACTAGTGGCTTCATGGGATCTTCTGCATAAGTCAGATCTACAGAAATACAGTGTTGGTATACTCATCATTGATACTTCTTGTGAGGCACGTCTTGTATTTCTTGGCATATGGATAAGGGTTTTTATCATACATGGTTGAGAGCTTGTATTTGTGTAGTAGTTAATGTATTGAGAGACTAAATATCAAAAAGGGGTTGATGACTAAGATCATGTAAGGGATATTATACTTGTTCACGATTACACATACCTATATGACACATGACTAGAGAGAGACATATTTTCCTTAAGTAAAGTTTATATATGAGGATGTATGCACAGGGTACAGTTACAGTCTAGATACAGTGACAGGTTACAGATCTATGTGAAAGAAGTTACAGAGGATCAGAAGTTTTCAAGGAAAAGGAAACCCTAGTTTTCAGAAGGCATACATAGGCTGCATAATAGTTTGGTAACGTACATACGTGGGTTGCATAACATATAGGGTGCATACATACGCGGGCTGCAGCACTACAGGTCGCATATCTATTGTATTTTTGTAGATACATCTTTAGTTCAGGTACATTTTGATTACAGGGAAGTTGTACAGATTGGATACACGTCACTGGTACAGGTTGATACAGTTGTATAGCAGTATAACTCACAATGACAAGTTGATAGTGGTTCCATCATTCTACTTATACTTCAGGGCGATTGGACGAGGCAAGAACAGGTGGTTGTAGCCAGAGAACACAGGGGGTTGTAGCCTCCTTCTGGTTGTAACTAGAGAATTAGTGAGTTGGAGCTTCCCTCAGGTTGTAGCCTGAGAAACTAGGGGGTTAGAGCCTCTTTCCAGTTGTAGCTGGAAAACAAAGGAAGTTGGTGCTTCCAATGAATGTAATTCTTCAAGACATATAAGAAGAAGCATTATGTGGTTTTCTCCCGATTTGGGTTTCCATGTAAAACACTGGTGTATTGTGTATGTGTGTGATTGTTCATTTCCTATTTCTCATTATTGGATAATAATTCTACATTGATATAACACTTGGATTATTTGGAGAAAAAGGATTATAATTACGCTATTACTGATTCACCCCGCCCTCTCAGTAATCCAACACCAAATAGCATACAATATTTACAATGCTCTTTGGTCCTTTGGTTTGGAATAGTGATACCATTTTTTAGTGCTATGTGTTAATACATGAGCACCGGTATTTAGAAGTCACAATGTTATCCTATCAAATTGGTGCAACTCCATACCAAAGTTTTGTTTTTGTACATTGTGTTATTGTGTAATAATACAACTCTTATCAATGCTACTATGCATGACTAAGTGCACCATAAATCCCATGATCTTCAGTTCATTAAGGAGGAATTGTGGCACCATGTGCCCATGCTATGTGCTAATAGATGTACACCAATATTTAGACCTCGAGGTGGTTTAATTATATTTTTTTAATTTATCAAACTAATCAATGAATTAATCAAATAATAAGAATGTAGTTCATGATGCATTTGTATGTTTTTCACACTATATTTCTCAGTTCACTTCATATATGTGGGTGTACCATCTATAGTGCACTTAAGTAAAATTGGCACAYTGATCCTTTTACACATTTTTTATGAAACAAATTTTAAATTCAATGTTTTTTTTTAACAAGAATGATTAAGATTGCATTAATAAAGAGGCTRCAGCAAATCTGGACRAYAAGAAAGTACATAGGTTTCAAAAAAGAGAGAYARCATCTTGTTGTGCAGAGATAGTTTTGTCTCCTACCAATCTATTGGCGYTRTTYATTTTACAAAAATGCTAACCTTCCTCCAAGTGTAAATTGGCAAAAGAGTGMAAAATATAGGTAACTTTACAAAGCATAAATCTAACTAATYGATCTTGAGAGTGGCATCTAYTACCTGTGGATGTTCTAATMTAGYTGGTTGTTCTTGCATTGGTTGTAAGTCTTGGTCAACTTTCTTTGATGCCTAAGAGCCTTTARAGGATACTGGATGTTGAGGAATTATTGGCTGAGAGAAGTGTACCYGCTGCAAATCTKGTTGTAGTTCATTGTTGGCATCACTACAAGGAGAACACCATCTACCAGAGGTTTTTAGTGTTACAAAATTTGGAAAAAAWTTCAAAAAAACCTCTGATACAACCTCCTCTATTGGTTGTAGAGGTTTTAAYSGATGTTCCATATAACTAAAAAAATTGGGTGGCCGKAGGTTGTAGCAGATGTTTTTTTTTCCAKAACTTTTATKGTCAAAATGCACCARTGCACCCTTACATAAAAAGCCTCGATGTATATCTAAAAACTAAAATGCACTAGAGTGACCTCACAGAAAATGMATTGGTACATACATAAAACTAAATATGCAATGGTGYGCCATTACATAAATKCCACAGTGCGTACATAAAAYGAAAAGGCATTGGTGTGTCATTACAYAAAATGCCCCAATGCATACATAAAATGAAAAGGCATCGTTATGCCATTACATAAAATGCCMCAGTGCATACATAAAATGAAAAATGCATTGGTGTGTTTATGGTTATTACGCCCCAAAWTCCCATTTTGTTTTATGCARCAYYGATGTGMTTTATTCTATGTATGTCCTAGTGCTTGTAAAATTYGTATATGTCGGTGCCTGTATTACCTTGTGCACCGAAAGGTACTGAAATTTTGAATATTCGAGGTGAAATGTYGGTGTCATTCTTTGTTATGAAACACCGGTGTTTTTATTACATATAAAACACYGGTGTGTTTATTTTATTTAAAGCACCRATKATATTATTATTTAGAGAACCGATGCATATTTATTACATGTCCACCATAAAATTCTGAAAYGATATATATATATATATATATATATATATATATATATATATATATATATATATATATATATATATATATGCAGTGGTGYGTTTATGGTTMTTGCRCCCCAAATTCCCATTTTGTTTTATGCAKAAYCGGTGTTCTTTATTCTATGTMTGTCCTGGTGCTTGTAAAATTTGTATCTGTTGGTGCCTATATTACCTTGTGCACCGAAAGGTACTGAAATTTTGAATATTCGAGGTGAGATGTTGGTGTCATTCTTTGTTCTAAAGCACCGGTGTTTTTATTTTATTTTTAACAGAAAMYAGGTAATAATTATATTTCAAAAAACTGCGTRGAAACGCAGGTCGAGTACATTRYMTGTGTTACAAGTGTTGTATAATTCAAAAATGYCTCCYCTRATTTMTCCAAGATGGGTATGAGGAGCAGKGGTAGTGCTTGTTATATCACTAAAGCCTATTTGTGCTGCAATGRTGTAAACTCTGCAAAAAGAGCCTAAAAGTAGCTTAAAACAACACTGYATACACTTATATATTGCTTCGATCTRGTGCAATAAAATCCTYAGTTGTTGGAGGCCRTAGGTTGAGGTCCAGTCTCAGGCGTGCTCCTGGTGATGAGGCCTCATCTGAAATGAAGGTGTTYKGGGAGGYTRTGGGTGACRTCAGCCCAKCTRYGAATTGAAGTGCCTCTATTTGTTGTCGCAAGGCTTCACATTCATCCCTATTTCTCTRTTGCTCGCCTCTGTGTTGTATGGTGATTTCARTAATGGATAGAACTTGTGTTGAAAGYGCCCTRAGTTGCAGTTGGAGAGTCTKCACTWCCTTTACCATTTCRTCATGCTCTTCTGCARAGACCGYTCTCTGATTTTTCCGAATYATCTTGCCAATATTCCTTGTGTTATCTGTTTGAATTGYGCAGGGAATGGWCTTTGTTTTGGTTGTCTTAGCTCTGAGGATACCAGGAAGTGGCTTCGCTCCTACTCTRATTTKMTGAGAGATGAGAATGYSAAYAAGWTGYRCCTCCCCTWCTTTGATATGCRCCATCACCTTCACYTKGTTCAAAGGACTTAACCAATTTTKCATAATTTGCCAYGAGTTGCAGCCATGCTTKTAGTTGYGGATAGTACCTTTCGGATCWCCTGAATTYAATGCCCAGYACAATMTAGATGTCATACTRTAWAGTCCCAACTCTCTCCAATMTTCGCTTCCACRYGCAGGGGATGYCAAATGAGCGTCGAAAAGACTTCCYAAGTCGGGGGGGRAGGTGATAAAAAAACAGAAGACACGWGTTGAGATGAGGATGTGGATGACTAGGTGTCRAGGAGTGAGGTRGGGMAGTTRTTGGGGGYTGAAWAGGGGCTCRYTGAGGAGAGGGTACGYGATCCYRACCAAGGTCCAAATYGCCACCTCGCGYTGGGTGGGCARAGGGACTGAATTTYGAGAAAAAAACCTCATGGAATGGGCTTGTAGAGAGTGTGTCCATTAACTACTAACGAKCCTTGCTCCAGGTCAATTTTCAAGTTTRCTTGGGMRTCTRCCAATTGATTAYTTCRACGAAGAACATGAAAGAGAGAGATATTATGATAGAGGTTGAGTGTTGTCAAAAYTCTTTGTATAATGGTGTTTAAGTGGACATTTGTRGGGCRKGATCTTTTCTGAACATGACCTATGATTATTTTGGAGTCCCCAATCAYCGAGAGGGAGTGAATGTTCARGMTTTGGGYGAGGTGGAGGCCTTGATAGAGGGCATAGGCTTCAACTTGGTTATTAGTTGCGATACYCAGATTCCAATGAAAAGAGAGCACTTGGATTCCTCCTGGGCATATTATGACCCCTCTCACTCCTACCACCCCGGCACCAGTRTTTTTATTACATATAAAGCACCRRTGTGTTTATTTTATTTAAAKCAYCGATGATAGTATTATTTAGAGAACCRATGCATATTTATTACATGTCCACCRTAAAATTYTGAAACTATATATATATTCATGTGGTTCACCGCAYTGGAGTTYGRTGCTAGATACATCCRRTAAACCTCCCAAAATCCGTGAAGGAACATGGGAAGTCGGTTACTTTCAKAACATTGGGTGCTCAGCAACAAGAGCATCTTATAGACCCATTATGGGAACAAAMATGTCACTCCAAGGATTTGACCCTAGGTGGGGAGGATAACAATCATTCCTACCAACCACCYAGGCTACATCCAATGGAATTATATATATATATATATATATATATATATATATATATATATATATATATATATATATATATRTATATATATATATATATATNATATGCACGGTGCCTCAATACGCTTAATATGCACCRGTGCATATAACCCCTTAAAAAGCAYTGATTTATATATCATTTCATGCACCATCTTGTGAGTTCRTAAGAATGCAYCGATATGTATATATTTTAATTAATTTTTTTTTTTACAAATATTTTTTATAATAATATTGTTTTTTTATATTTCTGTTATTGCATTTTGATATAATGATTTCATTAATGCCTTATCCAATGGATTACACCTTTGTTATTTGCAACAATRTAAATAATTCACATATGAATTAATCAACAACGCAACATTTTACAACATTTGACAGTGCAATAAAATAAGAAACCTATTTTCTTACATATGAATAAGAGACCCRTGGTCATACAAAATGGGACAACATAAAGGTGCACAWTAATCAAAATGKAACCAATATGTTGTTACACTTATTGGTAACATGTCRTCRTGCAATTGGGACATCATTTCCTCTACATTAASCAAAATCCCTGATTTTTATAGACAAGTATTCCAAAACATACMACTTGCAGTAGMATTCAATTATATTSATTGTMATTCATCACATGAACTGGTGTCATCGCTTGAGTTGTGTGCATCCCTCATTTKTTGATCARTTGTAGACGATATTGTAATTTGGTTTTTTAAACATAAWTTTTCTTGCCCRACTTGTTTTTGACATTCCAACTATTCATGTTCCATYTGCAAGCATAGAAAAGTGTAATAAGTAARTATACKTTTATACTATAGTAGAGTATACATGACTGTGTAAATCAAAAASCGTACCATAGWAACRAGTGATTYATAAACCATARACATGGTTTTGAAGTTTTGTCTCATGTTGTGTGCCAAAACATATTCTATTGGATCATCTCMATACTTTGTTTCCTRYATGTTTAGTACGCCATGACAAAGCATAGTCAATATAATTAATATAAAGGTTTCTTATTGTTCCATTAATTATTAAACAAGGGAAKTTAAACAACATAGCTACTTACAAATTGTTTAATTAAAACTTGATACTTCAACATCTACTCACAACCCTCACTTAACCCAATGTTGATCAATTGTTTGGTYGGCTCKTCTTTGTATGTTAGCACCTATTAGAAGACATCCATGGACGAGTGTAAATTAATTGTTTAAATATAAATATCACAACAAATGTGAAAACTTAAGTAACGTCTAAAACATAAGTACTCACAAACTTTGTGATCGACCTTTTTCTTCCTTGTCGTCCTATCTTATGTGTTGATTGGGTTCCATTTTTTTTGTCTATTCTGCAACAAAATAATTGAAATTTAGTATTTAATATGATAAATAAATTTGATGTACATAAACGAATAAATGAATGATCGTGTACCTTCGATGCATGTTGTTATTGGGATGCATCCTCATGTGATGCAATTATGTTCATTTATTTTACCATCTCCCTGTACACTTTTTTGGACATCCCTACCGGCATGTATTGTCTTTCCCCTCGTTTGTCGCTTGTAATTTTCATAATCTTCCTAGAAAACAAAAAAACACAATAATTTTTTTTAAATAGACGTGAAAGTAAATATAACAAAACAAATTAATTTGGTAATTATTGGAACATATTAGAGAAAAACATGTTTAGTAATAATGCATTTTATATGAGGGGAGGTAGGTGTGGGGGTTCTCCTAGACCCCAAAGGAAACAAAGTCTTAGATTATTATGTTGGTTGTGGAGCCTGATTATCTTCCTGATTCAGAGGTATTTTACTTTCAGCCATGTTTTTACCCCATGAAGTATTTACACCCCAGAAGTATGTACACTCTTCCACGCGGGGGAGTGCAGAGGGGGGGTACCCCCTCTATGGGGTCCGGGGGGGTTATCCCCCCAGCTAGGGGTCTAGGGGCAAGTGGGGGTTCAGTGGCAGCATCCCCCGATGGGGGTTCGGGGGTGAAGCCCATGAAGGAAAAATTGCCTTGTAAATGTATATTGTAATGTCATTGTAAATCTGGACCGTTCATTATAAGGTCACAGATCTAATGGTAGAGATTATGTTAGGGTTTTTTGCCCTAGAAGGAAACCCTCTTTTATGAGGGAAATGTATTGCGGCTATGGTTGATGGCGAATATTGTATTCTGAGATAGAAGACTGTGAGAGAAAGAAGAGGAAGTTACAGTAGGTTTGTTGTAGGTTATATCCCTTCATATGCTGGATAATAATAAAGGAAGGACCTGGCAATTTCTCTGGTGGACGTAGCCCACACTAGGTGAACCACGTAAATCTGTGTCTCTATTGTATTGTGTATCTTCTGTGTTTTGTTTCAGCATTTTTTTAATTTTATTGCTCCACGGTCTTGTTTTTCTAACAACTGGTATCAGAGCGAAAGGTAACTCACAGGAAAAGAGGGTTCTTGGTTCAAGTGGGAGCAATGTCGGAAGATGAAAGTTTAGGGTCGAGAAATTTAACGGCCAAAACTACCAGTTATGGAAGATGCATATGGAAGACTATTTATATTAGAAGGATATATTCCTACCATTGGGTGGAATAGCAAAGAAGCCAGCGGCTACGAAGGACGAAGAATGGGAGATTCTTGACAGAAAGGCTCTAGGAATGATACAGTTGAGCCTGGTAGCGTCGGTGGCTTTCAATATTTCGAAAGAAAAGACAATGAAGGGTTTGATGGATGCATTGGCCAAATTGTATGAAAAACCCTCGGCGTCCAATAAGGTATTTCTAATGAAGAGATTATTTAATATGAAGATGTTGTAAGGTGGGCCTGTTGCAGATCATTTAAATGATTTTAATATGGTTACTAATCAACTAAGTTTTGTAAAAGTGGACTTTGATGATGAGGTTAGGGCTCTTCTAATCTTGTGCTCATTGCCAGAAAGTTGGAACGGCTTGGTCATGGTTGTAAGTAACTATGTCTCTGGTTCAAATACTTTAAAATTTGATGATGTTGTTGGTGTTATCCTTAATGAGGAAATGCGATGGAAAATCATAGGTGAGACATCAGGAAATGTGTTGAACATGGAGAACAGGGGAAGACAAAAGGATTGAGGAAGGGGTTTAGGGAACCATGGGAATTTTAGGAAGGGCAGATCCAAATCCAGACTTGGAAAGATAGAGTGTTGGAATTATGGGAAGAAAGGACATCTGAAGAAAGACTACAGAGCTCCAAAGAAACAAAGAGATGGACAGCAGGAGAGAAATCAGGAAGCAAATGTAACAGCTGATGTGTTACAAGATGCTTTGATTCTTTCTGTAGATAATATTTTTTAGTCTTGGGTAGTAGATTCAAGGGCTTCATTTCATGCCACACCCCATAGGAAACATTTTCTAGATTATGTTCAAGGTGATTTTGGACAGGTTCATTTGGGTGACGATGCACCATGCAAAATTGTTGGAATGGGAAAGGTAAAAATAAAGCAACGTAATGGAAACCAATGGTTGTTGAAAGAGGTAAGACATGTTCCAGATTTAAGGAAAAATCTAATTTCAACGGGGCAGTTGGAAAGTGAAGGTTGCATGTCCAAATTTACATATAATACGTGGAAGGTCATCAAAGGATCATTGGTGATAGTGAAAGGAGAGAAGGTAGGTACATTGTATTTATGTACTGGTAATATTGACTCTTCTATCTCTTTAGCTTCTACAGGAGTGGATACAGAACTGTGGCATCATAGGCTTGG
>ML790922.1:112660-134047 GCA_009831015.1 Picea engelmannii | reverse complement strand
GTGTTTAAAACTTGTTAGTGATTAATGTTAATAAATTTATTTTTAGTAAAAATTCAAAGAAAAAATTAATGTTGATTATCTTTCGATCCACCCATTTCCTCTCTTTGCAATATTTCCATAAATATTTTACGCTCTTTTTCACTCAAACAATCTTATCAATATTTTATGTTCTTCAAGTTTTTGCTCTGCATGACACACATTAACCAATACACATCATTAATTTAAACTTACAAATATTTCAAATATATTAATTTTTTAATAAAATTTAAAGAACTTGCCTCCCTCTTTTCTTTGGATAAGCAAACATTGTGCTCATTGAAATAAGATGTTTTCTTTGAACTTATATCAACCATCTTGTATTAAAAAAAATCAAGAATCTTAAGAAATAGATATTATGAAATTTTTTATACAATCTAGTATTTCGGTGCATGTCATTAAACAGAACACCATGGGGTGTCAAACATATACACACATCGGTGTGTACTATTAGTCATTGTGCACCACTAAATCGTACGCATATCATACTAAAATTAATACTATCTATATTTTCGACCAATCTATGATTTTAATAGATATATGTGCTCTGATGCGCTTTTCTGTAAAGTGAGCACCAGGTTGCTACCTCTGTACAATCTGCTCCGATGCGATTTTTTTGTACAATGCACACCACATATCACAGAAATGTTTTTTGATAAAATCATTGACAACAACAGGGTTGCATGGTTTTGGATCCAATGCAATGAGTGGTACCATTGGAATGGATACAAAACGCCCCATATACAACTAAATAAACCCTATAAAAATCTATTGCTTAAAAAAACAAAACTGTAAAAATCTATTTCTTAAAAAAAGAAGGAAACCAAAAGAAAAAATGAGAAAGCTAGGGCTTCCAATATCGAAGGTAACTATGAAACCCTTTTATTTATTTTTAACATGCATTGAAAATAGTTTGAATCAAATAGGGAAAGATTGAAATGATCAGTAGAATGAAATCACATGCTTGAAACTTCTTCTCTGCAGATTTGTATGTGCCATAAGGATCCCTTCCAAATTTGGCTTTTCAAAAAAATATACCCACTCCATAGTCTTTAGTGGTAGATCTCTCTTCCAAAAATATTCCTTCTAAATTCTACAAAAAAATGAAATAATGAATAATGTTTTAATTTATAGATGAATACATTTTGAAAAATGAAATTCCCTCTCTTTTTCCGCTGTGTTTTTTCACTATATATACCGTACCAATGCACTTTGTACAATTTGTATGTAAAAATACTTAGTAAAATATATATTTGAAAAACTAAATTTGTCGTCAAATCGGTGTGCCACACATATTAATGTGCCCCGATGTGTATATACGTAAAAATGCACTGATACCAATTTTATCGACAAAATAGAAAGGCAAAACTTCATAATTAAAATTTACAGATAATTTTTCTTTGTGGAGGTTCTAACAAAGGTCACGGTTAGGTGTGTTTCATAGTGTAGCGTGCATGTGCATTATATATATAAATACACACCGATCCGTAAGAAAATAATTAAAAGCACCAATAACTTTTAATATCAAATTCATGCACGTATTGATGAGGTTTTGTCTCAAATGCAAGGAAAACAAGATTATGATATCAAATGGTCGATACTTCATATTCCAGCGCATTCCATATCATTGCAAGTTTGTCAACTTCTTCCACACCATTTGAAGTAAATCTATATTTTATTTATAATTCATTCACCTCGTTGAATTTATTTCATTTATGCACATGCATTTGAATAATTGTTCATTTAATTTTGTAGGATCATAAATCAGGATCGAGTTCGGATGCGCAAGATATTCCACCACTGCAAAAATGTTGCAAGCTCTTTTCAGGAAAAAGATACCGCAAGTAAATGTTTGATGAAATTGGACAGTTTCCTTAGCCTCCCAATTGCAACATGCCATCTTCTAGTAACTTGCAGCTTAAGTCAACGATATTACACTATGAATTGTATCTCTTTTATGACACACCATTGGTATGTGGTTGTTCAAAATGTAAAGGGTTAAAGAAGAACCCTCGACATGTCACATTGTCCCATTATATTAATGATAGACTACTCAAAGTTGATGGTCTAATATCCCCCACTGCGGTCAAGAATCCAGTAGGTGATATAGAAAAGACATGTAGGAACACTTCCATATGCTCTTTTTTTGAAAATTTGGAAGCCATATCAACTACATTTCATCATAAATTGGCCAACCTATCTCTTTCTATTGAGTCAATGGGGATTTCTTGTAGAGAGCCAAAGTATGATATAAATACTACCCAAAACATCTCTACTGGGAGATCCAAAAAGTTGTATGAGCTAAGAGAAAAAAATTGCCAAGTACACACCAAAGTCTATTCAATTGTTGGAAGGTAGAAATGACGTCCCTCTTCCTATCCATCAGAAAATTAAATACCAAACTTATTACGACCAAGCTTTGTATGGCACTTGGTTGTCTTCCATGCATGTGCTCGATGTTGTAACTGAATTCTCTTTTTGTGGTAATAGTTATATGATTGTCAAGTCTAAAATAAATGTTGCAAATCTTGGGTTGTTTATCCTTTCACATGTATATCTTCCTCCCAAACAATCGATGTCACTTATACCATTTTGTGGTCCTCTTTATAATTAGTCTGATTACTTGAATATTGTCAAATACAAACATAGCATTTCCATGTATAGTATGTGCATGAATGGTTATGCTTCTAGAAAATTTAATAGGAAAAACTTGTTATATATCAATGGATATCCACGAACTCATGGGAAAATCTAAAGGTTCATCAATAGTTGCAGGTCCTCATTATTTAGTGCAGATTGTTCCTTTAAGGAACACTCCAATGACAAAGAGTTATTTATAAAAAGGAAGGCATCCAGATTTGTTGTTGTGCATGCAATACGTAGTTTGTCTCCTTGTGACGAGTTGTTAATAAACTATAACTTTCATAGACTACCAACCGCTCGTCAAAAATGCCTTGCATTGGGTCTACATTTAGACGTCCCCTTGGGGCATAAGAAAAAGATGATTGAGTAATTGTATTTTTAGATTTTCAATGGACCTACTGTAAATGTATTGCTTAATTCGACATTTGTTTTATGAAGTGGTTGGTTGCATGCTACAATAATTACATAAGAGATAGGTTATAAGCTTCCTATAGCATCTACACATGGACTTTGTTTATTTTATTTATTGAGTTTGCTTAATATTTTAAATATTTTTAAATATTAATATAAATTTAATTTAATTGAACATTCTTTTAAGGTTAACAAATTAATTAATTTATTCACTAATGAAATAAAATACTTACATTTCCTTAAGAGGAGATTCATAATTAATTTGGTGGTGGAGCAAAAAATCATAAATTCATTTAAAGCAAATTGTGTATATTTTTTTTGTGATTGGCAGAATCGACAACTAGTCGAGCACATACTTGCATGACACGGGGTCGTATTATCCAAATCCTACCACTATAACCTCCAGGTGTGCCCACACTGCCCCATACGAGACACACAAGGTAAGCTAGGGTTTCCAACCAGTGACTTCACATAACAGAGTGCCTTAATAGTACACTCCATCACTGACTGTCCTACACCCTGCGGGTGCAAATTATGTGTATTAAAATTCATTATTATTAATGATTTCATTTTCAAACTCTTGTTATTGCTATGATTCATATCCCTCAAAAATTGGATCCAACCTCAGTAGCTCCAAATAGATTAGATAGTTCAATAAATATTCGAATGCTTGTTATCCCACAGTGACAAAGGGAATTTCCTATTCTTTTATGTAGTAAAGGGTTCTACTCAGAAAAAGAGTTGTCATGTTCTGATTAATTTCGATCTACAAATATAAGTTTTGATGTACGATATCTAGCAGCACCAGCCAATGAAACCTTAATAATAAGTATTACCTGAAAGAAATATGTTATAGACACTAATACAATTCGATCAACTCTTTTTAGACAAACTTGTAATTGGAAATCTATGGAGAATCAGGTTTATGACTATAATTTTATTTAAAATTCATACTTAAAATTCATTATTATTAATGATTTTGTTTTCATATTTAATAATTGTGATTATAATAATTTTTTAAAATATATCAATTATAAATTTAATTATGAACAATTATTATAATGTTATCAATAAAATAAATGAGAAAATAACATTTCATCAGAGTATTTTTTCTTTGTAAACATGTTTAATCAACATATTGTATCTTGTTGGAAATTAAACAATTCACCTTAAACAAGAATTAAACATTATATATCAAATTTGGCCGGATGAAGCGAGACGGAAGGTCAACGCGGTTAGGGCCTAAACCCTAGCCGCCTCTGCTCTGGTTTTTTATTGCAAGGGTGTGTCTCCGTCTGTAGCAGTCGACCATGGAATACAGGGCCGCGGATCGGCGTATCAGAGCGTCCCTCTCGCCTGCATTTTCCTCAGTTTGGCATGCGTTTTGGAGCAGTGGCCTCTGCGACTTGCTCCGTCCTCTTGCTTGCTGGTGGTCGCCGCCCTGCTACGATGGCCCCATATCCGATTGCCGAGTTGGAAGAAGATCCTTTGGAAGCTTTCAAAATGTTAGTCCGCTCAGCAGGACCTAAATCCAAGCCTTCTCTCTCGTCTAAGTTTGTTAAGAAGATGGAGGAGATCCCTTCTCTGGAGCTATCTCCAGAGGACCCTTGCAATCGTGCCCTCCTTCTAGAAGAAAAGGCCCTCATCGGAAAGTTTACGGGGTTATGGCCTAGCCCCAAAATGGTGGAGGCATGGATGGATGATCGTTGGAAGATGCTGATACAGGGAAACATTTCTTTCTGCACAGTAGGTAGGGGTTTTTTTGTCTTCAACTTCACGAGGAAAGAGGAACGTGATCTAGTTTTCAGATCTCGACCCTATTTCATGGGGTCGAGAGGGTTGTTCTTAGCCCCCTGGACTCTTGACTTCAATCCCGGAGCCGAGATCACAGCAGCCCCTGTTTGGGTTAGGCTGCCTCATCTTCCCTTGCATCTCTGGGGGATAAGATCTCTGGAGGACATTGGAAATAAGCTTGGGTGTTTCCTGGACAGGGCGGAGCCGAAAGGGGATCAGTTTACCTGCGCTCGTATTTGTGTTGAGGTTAACCTCGAGAAAGGACATCTGGAAGCCATTACGCTCTCCCTGGGGGAATGGTGTCATATCCAAGAGTTGGACTACGAGCAGATTCCTTTTAAGTGTCTCTGGTGCCATGCTTACGGTCATTTCGCAAAAAGCTGCCCCAAAGCCTCTGAGGAGCCGGGACCAGTCAAAGAAGATGATTTTCAGCCAGTAACTAACCGACAAAGGCAGCCAAGGTGAAAGGATCCGCTAGCCCAGGCTCCGAAGGCCACTCATACGGCAGAGGCAACTCTAGAAAATAAAAACAGCTTTGACGCACTGAAGGAAGATGAAGCCCTAGATCCAGAAGCAACAGCGGTTAAGGAAGATCCCCCGGCAGACGAAAGCCTTCTGGATTCCACCCCCCCAAAATCAATGGCAGCAAAAGAAACTTGGGCTTCAGTTCCGGAACCTTCTGCCTCTGCAGGTCTGGTTGTTTCAGTCCCCTCTAGTGGCTCTGTGGAAATTTTTGAACCTGAAGACAAATCAGTTCCGTCTCCACCCCTTACCCGAGGGTGAAATACCAACAAAGCGCGTAGAGAAAAGGAGGCGGCCTCCAACATTTCTTTAGGTTCTCAGAAAAATTTGGATCCCTACTTTAAGGGGAAATTTTCATCCCCCTCGGTTTAATGTTGTGCTTCTGTCTTCTACTATGCTCACAATTTGTGAGAATTTACTCATGTATGCAATTTTTGTCATTTTCTCGAATTAGCTCAAGAAGCAGATGGAATTGGTTTCCCAAGACATTCACAAGAAGGTTGGCATCACTTTTAGAGGTCACCAAGCTTCTTCAGATTTGTAACTTTATGATTCTGGCTTGCCAGAAAGCCGATTAATGCAACATAACCGTTCTTGTCAAAAAAAAAAAAAATTAAACATTATATGGCATTAATAGTTATAAGTTTTTACAATTACAATCCAAAGTAAACAATTTCATAAAACTAAAATTAAGCATTATATGGCAACTCTAAATTCTAATGAGTGATACATCTTAAATTTAATTTAAAAGAAGATAAATCATTAGCGCACTTATAATACATTTTATAAATCAAACAACAAAAACATCAACATGATTTGAAAAAACACAATATACATGTGCACTATAATGTTTATAGTGTACCAGTGCAATTGAAAGCACACTAGTGCGTTTGAAAGCACACCAGTGCGGTTGTTACATAAAAATGCATCAAGAAATAACTTAATCAATAAGTTACGTATGCAAGCTTCCAGAATTAAAGTTTTGCAGAGGCAATCACTTTTATGTCCCTCTCATAATTTAGTGCATGGACTCAATCCTCTACCACTTCCTCAGTGCTCTGCCTCGCATATCCTCTTCTGCAAGTTGCTCGACTTTATCCAAGATGTCATCCTTGTCATTCCTATAACCATAGTATAAACTTGCATCAATTCGCTTGTAAATCGCATGCCTACACCTCCTCTTCTTCGCCTCGAGGGGGCTTATCTAATAGCTCTTTGACAATGGGGAGGAATTTCATAACCCCAAAGTATTTGTAATTGGGGCCCTTGTCAGTGGAATTGGGCACATCAACTCCATTCCCTTCCAAGTCCGTCATCTTGGCCCCTACTTTGGCATAATTAGTATTGCCAAGCTCTATGATTAGAGCTTCCTAGTACCCCTTTTCGATGTTCAACAAGAAAGGGCCTTGATGGATGTCTTAATTATAACAATGTGTCAACCTCAAGAATGACCTAAGTTCCATATTGTATATTTAATAGAAGGTAAGAAGCACATTTGAAGAACAATTGATGATCCATGAGCTTTGTCAGCATGCCTTATCTCTAAATATTAGGCATTGCCTTAGCCTTGGCTTGCTCCTCCATGAGATCCTCACCCATGTACTTACTAAGAATCTCATGTTTCTTTTTCTCCACAACCATGTTCTCTGTCATTTTCTCATCCAGAAGGGGCACATGGGAAACAAACTCTCACTCTCTCTGATGTTTGTTTCCCTTGTCTTGCTCTCCCATTTATTCCACCACATCCTCATATTTCTTGAAAAGGACTTGCTTAATGGAAAATACCTCCCTACTCTTGATCGTAAACCTAGCCTCCCTCTAGATAGACTTGATCCTATGCCACTCCCTCAATGCTCTAGCTTGCATCTCCTCCTTTGCGGGTTGCTCGACTTTCTCCAAGATACCATTCTCATCATCCATGTCTCCATAATAACTAGTGTCAATTCACTTATAAATTTCATACCTAGACTTACTCTTCTTCGCCTCAAGGGTCTTATCAAATAGACCTTTGATGTCGAGAAGGAATTTCCTAGCCACACTTGTACAATTGGTTGTTGGAAGATGGCATGTTAAAATATTCCAACAACCAATTATACAAGTGGGGATATGAAATGCCTCCCTTAACATCAAATAATTGTTCTATAATCCCCCTGAGGTGAAGAAGAGGAGGTATAAGTATGTGATTTACAAGAAAATTGAATCTAGTTATTATGGTGACTGGGATGAAAAGAACGATATCTTGGAGAAAGTCAAGCAACTCTCAGAGGAGGAGATGTGGGACAGAACGTTGAGGGAGTGGCAGAGGATTGATTCTATCTAGAGGGAGGCTAGGTTGATGATCAAAAGCAGGGAGGTCATGTCCATTAATTTGGTCCTATTCAAGGAAGGTGAGGATGTGGCAGAAGAAATGGGAGAGAAAGATAAGGGAAACCAACAACAGAGAGAGTGAGAGTTTGTTTCTCATGTGCCCCTTCTAGATGAGAAAGCGATAAAGCACATGGTTGTGGAGAAGAAGAAACATGAGCTTCTTAGTAAGTACATGGGTGAGGATCTCATGGAGGAGTAGTCTGAGGCCAAGGAAATGCTTAGTATTTAATGATAAGGCATGCTAACAAAGCTTATAGATCATTTTTCCAAATGTGCTTCTTAGCTTCTATTAAATATATAATATGGACCTTAGGTCATTATTGAGGTTAACATGGTGTTATAATTAAGACATCCACTAGGGTCCTTTCTTTTTTAATAGGGAAAAGGGGCACTAGGAAGCTCTGATCATAGAGCTTGGCAGTCCTAACTATGCCAAAGTAGGGACCAAAACGATGGACTTGGAAGGGAACGAAGTTGATGTGCCCGGTGCCACCAACAAGGGCTCCAGTTACAGATACTTTGGGGCTACAAAATTCTTCCAATTCCTCAAAGAGTTATTCGATAAGCCTCCTTGAGGTGAAGAAGAGGAGGTGTAGTTATGCAATTTAAAAGTGAATTTACTCTAGTTCATATTATGGCTACAAGAGTGATGAGGATGGTATCTTGGAGAAATTCAAGTGGTCTGTGAAGGAGGAGATGCGAGGAAAATCATTGAGGAAGTGACAGAGGATTGAGTTTATGCACTAAATTATGAGAGGCACCAAAGAATGACCTTTTTTTGCCTTCGCAAAGCAAAACCTCCACAAAATTTAATTGTGGAGGTTTGCATATGTAGTTTGTGAATTAAATTGTTTTACTTCCAATTGCTCCTGCTACTGCGCTCAGTGTCATCATCGTATCTTATTCACATAAAATTCTTTTTAGGTGCATTTATATAAATAAAACAAATTTGAAATATTAAACACAAACAAATATAACTAATTTGTATTTATCAAAAACTAAAATTAGTTTATGTTTGCAAACAAAAAGTGAAAAAGTAACCAGTGTTATTAATAACATGATACGCACCACTACTAGTGTGCCATATCAAACATAAGGCACTGGACAATGGTGTGTTAAATTTAACGCATTGGTTCATCATTATTATTCGAACACTAGTATCTATAGCGGTGTGTTGTGTTATATAGCGCATCAGTTAAAGGTTGTCATACAAAACAACTCGTGATGCCATTTCACATATGAATTGTATAACTCGGTGCGGTTGGTTCTACGGAACGCACCACTTTAATAGAATTTTTTAATGATAAACCAAGAAGTGTTCTTTGTTATATGAAAAGAACCAATACTCTATGTTCCTTGGAGCACTAGATGTTTTTTAACGATGCATTGTCTTTTATGATGCATCGGTAACGGGCGCGTTTAAAAAAAAGCACCACAATGATAATTTTTTAAATATTTCTCTCGGTGAAACTCAGTTAACTTCATCGGTGCGTTTCAATGAATTTAAAGAACTGAATCTCTATTTTTATCTTTGTATGTGTTGTTACAGGTGTGTTTGTCTTATAATGCATTGGTAATGGGGCATCACATAAAACAAACCAATATGGTAATTTATTATGTATTTTGCTCGATGTCTTACAGTACACAACACTATAGTTTGTTGTATTTATTTGACGCACTGTCGAGCAATTTTTTTTTATCAAAAGTTGGGCAGTGCGTTTGATTAATTGATCCAAAAAGGATCTAGATAAGGCTAAGAACAACTCAGAACTCGCAAAAACAACTTAGGACGCTAAGAATGGCCTCAGCAGACAAAGAAAGGGAAAAAGTTCAAAGTTCTTGAAAATGACATTATCATGAAGAGAGCATCGCAAAATTTCTAACGACGCAAACGGTTCGTCAAACAGAGTTACGGATCAAAAGATATTCGCGGTCAAAGTTTGGTCAACCTAGTCGAGTCGGCAGGGGGATGAGTCAGCATCTATATTGTTGGCGTCAGCATCCGTACAACACATATGGAAGGATAAAGAGGTGACATGTGCCAGCATGACGTTAGCATGGTGATGTGGAAGCACTAGAGGTTTCCATGTGTCACCCATATTTGGCACTTCTGGACCAATCTGTGGACCAATAGGATTTTTCCACGTGGCAGTCTATATGATCCGTACAATGACATGGCATGGAGAGTTGGAAATGATGTGGCATCCATAAGATGACATGGAACTGACATGGAAGGACGACAGAGCAGTGGATGATGTGGCCGAATGGGAGGCTGCCACGTGGCAAGGGGAAAATGCCCAATGACAACCCATATCTGAAATTTGAAAAAAAAATATGGCTTGGCGGGTCCGCCAAATCTGACCACATACTAATCGAGGGAACTTTGGATAGAAACATCGCCAAACTTGTGTATATATATATATATATATATATATATATATATATATATATATATATATATATATATATATATATATATATATATATATATATATATATATATTNNNNGTTTCAACCATAAATCCAAAAGGGGGAGGCATGCGGGTTTGACCACGGGACCTCCTCCCCCCACTACACCTTAACATTCACGCCCAAACCAACGGGCCAATGGCCCTGTGTTGTGAATAATGCCCGAGAAATTGTTTAAAAAGAGAATCCACCCAGAGCTCGAGGGGAGGCATATGTGTGGTACAGTCGAGGGAACATAGTTCGAGGCAAGTACAGTAGAATTAATTACAGGTTGCAATGGCATGAAAACCGAGACAAATTTTTTCTTGGGCCTAGGAGTGCCAGAGTCGGATCGAGGCATGGAGACAGTCATTTTTAGGTAATTCGACACCACAAATTCAGTGGTGTTGTTTGTTTTTTTATCTGAGCATTATTTCTGCAGCTTGATTTTAGAATAAGGTATACTTATGTATTTTTTCAAATTCTTTTGTTGAGTTAATGAAAAATCCTACCCATTTGAGAGCAAGACTTGAGGATGTAGTCCACCAGGGACGAACTCCGTTATCAATTTTTTGTGTTCAGATTTGATGCTTACGTCTCTTCATTTTTTAGATTTTCCTTCTTTAATAGTTCACTTTAATTTATTCTCATTTAATGGAATTCTTTATAAGTCACTCGATGAAAAGATCTTGGATCATGTTGGTATAAGAGCAGTCGTCGTTGACTTGAATTGTTGAGTGTGAATTCTTACTAGGGCCAAGCATAAGCAGGGGGATGGAACTCTTAATACTTTCAATCTCGAAGTTGGTCGTGCATCCCAAAGGAAGAAAATGGCAGAAGAAGACAAGCATGATGAACAGGAGAAAAACTTCCACATGATCTTTTATCGCATGTCAGAAATGGTCGAACGAATGTATGGAGATTACGAGAAGAGGATGAAGAAGAAAGGGAAGAAAAAGGAAGCACATGATGAGGATGATGCTTCAGTAAACCATGGGGTTGGAGGAAACCCTTCTAAGCCTCTATCTTCACCATCAAGTTCTAGTTATTCTTCCTCTGAGAATTCTCATCATTCTCATCATTCTAGCCATAAAGCCTCTTTTAAGAAACCATTATTAAATCTTGATGTAAAATTTTATTTACGTATGTTTAATGGAGATGCTAATCCTGAAAAGATAGATAATTGGATCCGACAAGTTGAAGTATATTGTCGTGTTCAACATATTGATGAAGAGGAAGTTAAAGTGCAATTGGCTTCTGTTTGGTTGGAAGGCGCCACTCTCGTATGGTGGGAGAGCAAGCTTCAGGACAGAAGTAAGTGTGGTAATCTTCTTTCCTCATGGTCGGAATTTAAATCAGCGATAAGGAAGCAATTTTATCCATTGGGTTATTTACATAAAGCAATAATGGAATGGCAAACTTTAAGACAAAGTAAAGGTTAAACCGTACAAAGTTTCACAGAAGAATTTAGGAAGAAATCTCTTGCATTAAAAATTCCTTTGGATTCTTATGAAACTTTAATGAAGTATATTGGTGCAATTCACGGTTATATTCGTCATATTTTTCTCTTGTTTAACCCCAATAGTCTTGACGAATTTTGTGTGTAAGCCACTCACCTTGAGAACAGGGGAAAGCATGTTCAATAAGATCCCACAAAGAAACCTTCCAATCTCCGACATAAACCTTTCAAGAAGTTTAAAAGGAAGAATAAGAAGACCACCATAGTGGCGAGAGAAGGAGGAAATCCATCTTGCACTCATTGCAAGAAAAGAGGTCACGATGATGAACATTGTTGGAAACTTCATCCATAGAAGAGACCGAAGTAGTTCGATGGGAAGGGGAAGACAAAAATCGTTACTACAGTGCAACAAGATCTTGGTTTCTATTCAAGAGACGAAGGAAAGATCACAGCAGTTGGAGTACAAGGTAAAGATTCTTGTCATTCTAGGTCAAGTTCCAATAATGAATCTCATGATGATGAATGAAAGAGGAATGAATTATTTCACAAAAGAGTTGTATCTAAACACACTAATATAGTTACATTATTTGATCCAGGTTCACAAGTAAACTTATTATCTGAAGAACTTATCAAGAAGATGGGTCTTGAAACGAAACCACGTCTGAAGCCTTATCCTCTTGGTTGGGTATGTGATAAAGAAAAACTTAATGTGACCAAACAATGTAGGGTCAAATTTGTTATTGATTCAAAGTTGATTGATAAAGTGGATTTCGATGTTGTATCACTTGATATATGTGGCATAGTGTTGGGAAGTCCTTATCTTTATGATAAAAAAGCGTTCTTTTGTCCTGAGAAAAAATACCACCTTACTAAAGGGGGAGTGGAATGTATTGTTAGAGCTCACAGCATGAGGGTAAATACAACACTTGTTAGTGCAAGGCAAATGAAAAGACTCATAAACACTAATAAGAGATATGCACCCATGGTCGTACGAGAGAAATATGTCGGGACATCCTATGCTTTCCAAGGATGTGATCCTTCCCATAAGAAGGAATTAGTTGATATTGTTTCTAAGTGTGATGATATTTTTCAAGAATCAAAAGGGTTACCTCCTAAGAGGGAAATCCAACATCAGATACATCTTCAGTAGGATTCTCCTCTTCCTAATGTGGGAATGTACAGGATTTCAATTGTGGACATGACAGAGATCAAGAAGCAAGTACAGGGCTTATTGGATCATAGGGTCATCATGCCCAATTCATCTCCTTGTGGTTCTCCAATCATGATTGTTCCAAAGAAAGATGGCACATGGTGAATGTTTGTCGATAATCGGGCCTTAAATAAAATCACAGTGAAAAATCGATACCCTCTTCCTCGTATTGATGATTTACTTGATCAGTTAAAGAATGTTGTTTATTTCACTAAGTTGGATTTGCACAGTGGATACCATCAAATCAGGGTTGCATAATAGGATGCATGAAATACTGCATTTAAAACCAAACATGGATTGTTTGGGTGGTTAGTTATGTCGTTTGGGCTTTGTAATGCTCCGAAAACTTTCATGCATGTGATGAATGATATATTCAGGCCTTTCCTAGATGACTTTGTGATTGTATATTTAGACGACATTCTTATGTTTAGTAGGACTTGGGATGAACATGTGAGGCATGTAAAGCAAGTATTGGATACTTTGCAAAGGGAAAAGTTGTATGCAAAATTGTCTAAATGTGAATTTGGCAAGACTACACGTGTATACTTAGGTCATATTGTAGGAGGAGGACAATTAAAAATTGATCCTTCCAAAATTGATGTAATTGTAAATTGTCCTGAGACAAAAAGTGTAACCAAGATCCGGAGCTTCTTAGGTGAAATCCAGTATTGGAAGAGGTTCATTTCAAAATTCTCCTTTATAGCAGCTCCTTTGCATGCCTTAACCAATGTGAAGAACACTTTTCAAAGAGAAGGAAAGCAACAAACAGATTTCGACACTTTAAAGGAGAAGATCAGTACCGCACCAGTATTATCACTTTCAAATCTTCAACAACCTTTTGAGATCGAGACAGATGCCATAGGATACGCCATGGGTGAAGTATTGATGCAATATTGTAAGCCTATCTGTTACCACTCTGAAACTTTTAACCAAGTTGTTGTTAACTATCCTACATATGATAAAGAGTTGTATGCATTACTCCAAAGCGTAAAGAAGTGGAAACACTACTTGTTAGGGAAGGAAACAATCATACATACAGATCACCAACCCTTATAGTATCTCCAGGCACAAACCAAACTGCAACAATCTCGACACTACAGATGGATGGGTTTTCTACAAAAATTTCATTTGGTAATCAAGTACAAAAAGGGTACGAGTAACAAGGTAGTTGATATGATTTCTAGACCTCCTATTGTTGCTTCTATTATTTTGAAGAATACTTCTTTATCTCATGATAGTTATGTGGAACAATATGCCATTGATGAAGATTTTAAAGAAGTATATGAGAAGCTGACCCATGGTGCACAAGTAGAGAACTATTGTCTACAGGGAAAACTACTCTACCATCTTGGAAAGCTATGTATTCCTAAAAGTGAATGATTCCGTGTAAAACGAGAAGCTCACACGTCTCTTGTGTCTGGGAATTTTGGGGTAGGAAAAACTATGGCTCATTTGAAAAGGTTTTGTTACTGGCCTAAAATGAAAGAAATTGTAACTAAATATGTAAAGGGGTGTGTGATGTGTTCTACTTATAAGCCCACTAATAGAAAACTGGGGATCTACTCACCACTTCTTGTTCCATCCCATCCATGGGAGAGTATCTCCATAGATTTTGTAGTGGGTTTACCAATGTCAAAAGGGGGTCATGACTATTTGTATGTTGTAGTGGATAGGTTCATCAAGATGTGTATCTTGATGCCATGTAAAAAGCATATCACTGCTGAGCAGAGTGTTAATCTCTTCTTTCAGTATGTTTGGGTTCAATTTGGGTTACCCACATCCATTATCTCGGATCGAGATACTTGATTCCTTGGGGGGTTTTGGACAAGCTTGTGGAGAATGATGGACACCAAATTGAAGAGAAGCATTGTTTTCCATCCACATACCGACAGATAGACAGAGGTGGTAAACAGAACAGTGGTACTTTTGCTTTGAGGCTATTGCAACAAGCATCCCAAGTTATGGGATGAACATATACCCTATGTACAACATGCTTACAACCGAGCCTTACATTCCTTCACTTAGTGTTTGCCTTTTGAGACATGTTTTGGGTACCTACCTAAGGTTCCTTTGGACCTGATGTATGGGAGAGATATCCTTGCAAATGAAGAAAGAACAGAGGACAAAGCCCACAAGTTCATCCAAAGGATCCAGCAGGTGCACCAGGAATTTAGGTAACAGTTGGAGAAAACTCAAGCACAGTATAAAGCTCGGCATGGCAAGCACAGGGTTGATCATCAATTCCAAGTTGGAGACCGGGTATGGCTTCACATCAACAAGGAGAGATTGAAGGGTGAAGGCAAGAAACTCAAGCCCATTCGTTATGGACCCTTCATTATCTTGGAGAAAAGTGGTACCAATGCTTTTCATCTGAATCTTCCACCTTATATGCATATTTACTTAGTTGTGAATGTAGAGAACTTGAAACGTTTTTATCCTCCCATAATCATGGATAAGGATGAGGAAGTTTCAATACCTTCAGTCGATGAATTTTCTCCTAAGTACTTGGATGATTTAAAGAAAGATATCATCATGGACATAAGGACAAGGAATTCACGCATAGGTGATGTTGATTATCTTCAAATAGGCTTAAAGGGCACACATCCAAGCAAGGAAAAGTGGATTGAGAAGGACAAAGTGAGGGGACTCTTCCCTCACTTATCTGTTGATTGATGAAACATTTTGGTGGTCCAAAAAACTCTTAGTGGGAAGGCATGATCCAAAAAGGATCCAAAGAAGCCTAAGAACAACTCATAACTCATAGAAACAACTCAGGATGCTTAGAATGGCCTCAGTAGATAGAGAAAGGGAAAAAATTCAAAGTTCTCAAAACTCGGTGAAAATGACATTATCGTGAAGAGCAAGTGGAAATATTTCTAATGGCGTAAATGGTTCGTCAAACGGAGATACAAATCGAAATATATTTGCGATCAAAGTTTGGTCAACCTAGCCCGGTCAACAGGGGGATGAATCAGCATCCATACTGTTGACATCAACATCTATACAGATGATGTCAACATCCATACAACACACATGGTAGGAGAAGGAGGTGACATGTGTCATGCTGATGTCAGCATGGTGATGTGGGAGCACCAAAGGCTGCCACGTGTCACCTAGATTTGGCACTTCTGGACCAATAGGATTTTTCCACATGGAAGTTCGTATGGTCTATACAGTGACATGGCATGGTGAGTTGGTAGTGATGTGGCATCCGTATGATGATGTGGTGTTGTCATGGTAGGATAATAGAGCAGTGGATGACGTGGTCGAATGGGAGGCTTCCATGTGGCAGGAGGCAAATGCCTAATGGCTGCCCATATCCAAAATTTGAAAATAAAATATGGTCTAGCAGGTCCGCCAAATACGGCCACATAATAATCGACAAAAATTTGGATAGAACCATCGACAAACTTGGCGGACAAAACTTGTATAAGTCACTCGATGATATTCTTTATAAGTCACTCAATGAAAAAGATATTGGATCATTAATAGAACACATCGATGTGTTTATCTCAATTGGTGCACCACCTAGGATCTTAGTGATGCTTACCATAAAATGCACTCCACTGATAATTTGTGAAAATTCAGTCTAGTGTCATGCTCTTTACAAAAACGGTACGTTGTTTGGACCTAGGGGCATCAATAGGTAAACAAATTTTATTGCAACTTAAGCAGTGTGATGTGTTAATATAAATGCACCGATGATACTATGTTATTGGAGCACTGACTTTTTGTTTAACAGTGTGTTCTCTTGTCGAGTGCACTGGTAATGAGCCATCCACCGAGACGCCCTGCTATGCCACGTTGCTCAATATTTTCCCAGTTAAGTTATTTGAATAACACTGATTCATTTGGTTAACATAAACACACTGTCACCCAAAATTTTATCGAATGTAAACTCAGTGGTGTACTTTCGTTAATTGAATGCACCGATGCGAATTAGTTTCTAGAACATCGGCATGATGCTTAGTAGTGCCTCTTCTAGTATAACGCACTAGTGATATTGTTGGACCTATCAAAACCGCTCTATTATATTGATTTGTTGCATATTAAGTGGTGTGATGTGTTACTATGAACATCCCAGTGCTATCATGTTATTGAAGCATCATTGTTTTGTTTAGCAATTCTTTATTAAGCGTAGAGCACCAATTACAAAGCGTTAAAGGAAACGCTATGTTATGCCAAATCGATCAATATATGTCCCAGTGTGGTTCTATTAAAAGCACCAGTGCATTTGTTTAAAATGGTTGCACCACTGAGTTAAATTTTTTGAGTTGTAATTTGAGTGGTGTGCTTGGTTAAATGGAATGTATCGGTGCTTCTATATTCGAAAAGCATGGGCATGTTGTTTAGTGGTTGTTGTCTTTTAGAATCTACATGGTGCGGGGCATTTAAAACAATGCATCGGTTAAGTACGGTAAGATTAGACGCACTGGATACGGTGGTTACTATGAAGTTATCACATGGCGCACCGCACTGAGGTGAGCCAATTCGTACAGGTGCATCGCGTGGAATCAGAAAATAATAATAATAAATAAAATGAAAAAAAAGTCCCAAATTTCAAGCTAAATTCTAATTTTAATCAGATGAAAATGAAAACTGGAAGGTAATAAACAATTTACCTGGACTCTTGTATCTCGAGGAGGCATGGTTCCACCATTGAGAATAAATGAAAATTTGTGGTAATTTCCAAAATTTGGAAATGTGTGGAATCTATCGATGGAGTTATACAAATCGTCGAGGAGCAATCAGAAACAAGGCGTATTTAAAAATAGAGTGAGCATCAGTACTTGCTTGAGAGTTTGGAAGCACTAGATGAGGTGTCACAATGAAAATTGGTCTGGTATTTTTTTTATTTACCCTACTGTGGTGTGCCAAAGGACAATGATACTCACTAGTTTGTAAGATTCAATGGCACCGATGTGCTTTGATCGATGCTTGTTATTTTTGTTATAACTTGTGATGTTGCATTTAAACATCTAAGCATTGGTATGTTATGTTTTAGTTGCACACTAGTGTGTATGTATCGTAAAGGCACACAGATAAAAAATGTCCACAAAAATCTTCGGTCTCCCACCTCTACTGACAATCTTCGCTATGAACAGTGACAGTGCGTTTGAAAATTTAAGCACCAATGTGGTATATTTTAGGTGCGCATCGGTGCATATGTACCTTAAAGGTGCACCGGTCAAAAAACCTCCGCAAAAACCTTCGGTTGCCCGACTTCGCTAACAACCTCCACTATAAACAACTAAGGGATAAATTTTTCGGGGAGGTTCCTTAGAAAAATAAAAAAGAAGGTGTTCTCCTTGTAATACATGTTGACTTGAGCAAATTTGACGAGTCTACTTGTGAACGGCCTTTAGAATCATTTTTATCTCCTTGTCTTTCTTTTGATCCTGCTCCTGGAGTTTGTCCTCAAGCTAAGTTATTTTTATCCTCTGAACTTCCAATTTGTGGGCTTGAGTCCATAGAGTGTCTTTAATTTTTCGCGTTTGATAGGAGGGGCACTTGCAGGTTGGTTTGTTGCACCTCCACATGTTCACCGCGATCCCAGTATACTCGAATTGGCCACTGATGTGAAAGGGGAGACATGAATGTGTCAAGAACCTACATAGATTGTGGAAAGAGCATTGAAGGGTGAGCAGAGAATAGATCCAAAGTGCCCTGGATTTGCTGCAATTTATGAATTTCATGGATGGCGCAGGTGTGTAACTGAAATTCGGCATGGAACCAATAATACAGAAGGACATGACTGACGGCGGGTGAGAACATAGGGAATGTCTCCCACATTCCAACATTATGGAAGCTAGCTAACACTAAAAAGTTGGAGCATGCACCAAATGAGGAGTAAGATAGGTGGGAGTTTCAAGAAAACATGGGCGGCAGAGAAAAGGTGTGAGTCCATGGGATGGTGAAGGCATGAGGTTCTCAGTGAGATGGGAAAATAAAATAAAAATTGTTCAAATGCACATTCCTTAAGGTAAGTTTTGTGTTGAAAAAACACCATTTTGCATCAGTTTTCCTTGTGCTAAATCCCTAGTGTCTTTGGCTAGGGAATCAACTCTACTATTTTGAATCTAGAGTCTATGGAAATAATCAATTTTGTTAAATTTTTCCCCATCTTTGATGACATGGTGATAGGTTTTGTGCATAAATTGGTGGTTGCAAGTGCTCATGTTTCACAAACCTTTAATGGCCAATTCAAAGTCTCCAATTATAATAATATCCTTGTATTTATTTGCACTAATAAGTTTTAGGCCTATGAAGACAACCAAGGCCTCGACTAATAAGTTGTATTTGATCAATGGTTTGCTTTTGTTTTATGACAATTTTTAATTTCTTTAGTGTTAATTTTTATGCCATTATTATAGTTCTTTGCATTTCAATAGATAAGAGCATCATAAGAACAAGATCACTGAGAAATACACATTCACAAGAGACACAGCATTTATCCTGGGAAACCCTCTAGGGGAAGAAAACCGAGCAAAAACTTCCTTATCATAAATTGCCAATACAATGTTCAAGAGATAACTCAAACCAATACATATAGTCCTCTCCAAAAGATGTGCCACTCTTCTCCCTCTCTCCAACTAGTAAATTGCAGCTTGCCTCTTAAGAATGAGAAAGTGAGTTGTGTGTAGAAGTGAGGCGCTAGCCTCTCTATATATACAAGACTGGCACGTGTGGAATGGCTTCACTGGCAGGGCCGACCTCTCACTCTGGATGGGTAAACCCACCTTTAATTTATTTCTGGGTCTCAATGATAACTGTTGGGGCCGACTTCTTATACTGCCTATTACAATTGTCCGATGACCAATCCGCAAAAGGGGATTTGGTCCTAATACAATTACCGACATGATTAATCCATAATGGGGATTAATCCTATGAAAAAATTAACAATAAGAATAAGAATACTCTTTGCAGTTACATTATTTCAACATTCCCCCTTAACAAGAAGGGTATTCTTCAATAGCATCAGGCGAGAGAGGTTTGCATCATCAATGGCATCAGGAGGACAGTATCGTCAATATCATCTTGGAACATTGGCTGGCAAATTTACAAGTCATCGAAAGTTTTCTTCATCGGCAGCATCATCATTCTCGAAAGAATGTCATCATCATCTGCATCAATATGTATCAATAAAAATGGTACCTCATCACAACACTAGGTTGGCACATCACAGTACTACATTGTCTCAATGTCACAGTTGATAAGTTGGTAGCTCAGTGTCTGTCACATCTTTCTTTACGTCTAACAACTAGGTCAGAAGCAAGGTATACATCATCATCTTGATTTACGTCTAACAACAAGGTCAGAAGCAAGGAATCATCTTGCTTTACATCTAACAACTAGGTCAGAAGCAAGGAATCACACAACATCTTGTTTTACATCTAACAGCGAGGTCAGAAGCAATGACTCATCTTGCTTTACATCTAATAGTGAGGTCAGAAGCAAGGAACACACAACGTCATGCTTTACTTCTAACAGCGAGGTCAAAAGCAAGGAACACACAACGTCGTGCTTTACATCTAACAGCGAGGTCAGAAGCAATGACTCGTCTTGCTTTACGTCTAACAGCGAGGTTAGAAGTAAGGAACACACAACGTCATGCTTTACGTCTAACAGCGAGGTCAGAAGCAATGACTCATCTTGCTTTACGACTAACAACGAGGTCAGAAGCAAGGAATATATATATACTCCCCCTTTCAAGGAGGGTCCTTTCGGACGATACCAAGCTTATCCCGAAAGTGTTCAAACTTTACATGAGATAGAGGTTTGGTCAACACATCAGCAACATGTTCATCCATGCTAATGTACTGGAACTTCAAGGCTCCTCTCTGTACCATGTCGCGGATGAAATGATAGCGGATCTCTATGTGCTTCGACCTGTCGTGGAATATAGGATTCTCTGTCATCTTTATGCATCTCTGGTTGTCACATAGAATCACTGTCTCATCTCCAAGTCAAAGAGGCCAATCAGGAACTTTCGAAGCCATATAACTTCGCAGCTAGCAGAACATGCGGCAATGTACTCTACTTCCATTATGTTGAGAGCAATACTGGATTGCTTCCTACTCTGCCACGAGATCATGGTTGATCCCAAACTGAAACAGCATCCGGAAGTGCTTTTTCTGTCTGCAACGCTTCCTGCCCAATCTGCATCAGTATATCCACTCAATGTGAAGTCATGATCTCCATCATAGATGAGACCATAATCCATTGTACTTTTAAGGTACCTCATCAAATGTTTTGCAGCCACTAGGTGAACACGTCTGGGCTCTACCAGAAACTGACTCAAGGTGTTCACTGCAAAATAGATGTCTTGTCTGGTGTTCGTCAGGTACATCAGTGATCCAATAATCTATCTGTACAGTGTGGCATCTATCAAGTCTGACGAAGTATCGACCAACAACTTCAACTTCGTTTCCATGGGTGTATTCATGGACTTACATTCTAGCATGTTGAATCTCTTTAAGATTTCGACTGTGTACTT
>ML790922.1:94720-112610 GCA_009831015.1 Picea engelmannii | reverse complement strand
GACTTACATTCTAGCATGTTGAATCTCTTTAAGATTTCGACTGTGTACTTCCCTTGGTTAAGGAAGATCCTTTCTGGACTCTGCCATACCTCAAGACCTAAGAAGTAATGCATTAGGCCAAGGTCTTTCATTTCAAATTTTGCAGCAAGTCTCTTTTTACATTCAACGATGAGATTTTCTTCTCCAGTTAAGAATAAGTCATCCACATATAGTAGTAATATTACTGGTTCATTATCCATAATTTTGAAGTAGAGATTTGATTCTTCTTTACTCTTGGTAAAGCCTAAGCTCGTCAAGAAATTGTCTATACGGCCATACCAAGCTCTAGGAGCTTGCTTCAATCCATATAAGGCTTTCTTCAATCGGCAGACATGAGACTTCCTGTCTTCAACCTCAAATCCTTGGGGTTGCTCTATATACACTTCCTCTTCGATAACACCATTCAGGAAAGTTGTCTTCACGTCCATCTAGTGCAGCTTCCATTTCATCTTAGTTGCAAGAGCTATGATGGTTCTGATCGAACTATATCTGGCCACAGGAGCGGATGTCTCTTTATAGTCAATGTCTTCCTTCTGGGAAAAGCCACGAGCGACAAATCTTGCTTTATATTTCTCAATACTTCCATCAACAGCATGTTTTATTTTGAAGATCCATTTTGATGATACCACATCCTTACTTTTTGGTCTGGGAACTATTTCCCATACATCACTCTTTATTATGGATTGGTATTCCTCTGTCATGGCATCTGCCCATTCCTTCTTTTGAATGGCTTCTTCAAAGCATGTAGGTTATTCATCAAGTAGATTGCACATCAAAGCCATGTAACTGGAGAATGGCTTTGGTATTTTCACATGTCTCGTGGTTCCTTCTAGAACACCGTACTTATCTCCATCTTGAATAAGCTCTCTTACCCAAGTAGGCTTTCTTTTATGGGAGAAGGTCATTTGAGGAGGTTCTTGAACTTCTGTTATATCATGATTTTCAGGAGTCTCCTCATTAGGGGAAGTTACCACTTCCCTTACAGGTTCTGCAACTCTGGGAATTTCCCTCACAGATTCTGCAATCCTAGGATTTACAGGTTTATCTTCATATATTTCTTCAAGATGGAATCTTCTTGATTTCTTAAGTGTTGCTTCTTCATCAAAGGTCATGTCCCTGCTGATTTCAATATGGCGGTGACCAGTTATGTAGATTCTTAAGGCCTTGGAGACCTCACAATATCCCACAAATATTCCCTTCTTTCCAGAGGGTTCCAGATTGTTTCTTTTCTCTTTCGGTATATGAATAAACACTGGACAAATATTTTGAGATTGCTTACCTCTGGCTTCCTTCTGGTGAACATTTCTTCTGGGGTCTTGAACCCAAGTGCACTATGGGATAATTTGTTCTGCACATAAACAGTTTCCATTGTTGCTTCTGCCCATAAGCACATAGGAAGATCTTGATCATGAATAATGGTCTTTACAGCTTCCATAATTGTTCTATTCTTCCTTTCAGCTACACCGTTTTGTTGGGGATTATAGGGAGTAGTGAGTTCCCTCTTGATCCCAACATCTTTGCAGAAGTTTATGAACTCCTTTGAGGTGTATTCTCCTCCATTATCTGACCTGAGTATCTTAATCTTTCTTTCAGAAAGATTCTCTATCAAGGCTTTGAATTCCTTGAATTTACTGAATACTTCATCTTTAGATTTTAAGAAATATATCCAGGTCTTACGAGAATAGTCATCAATAAATGATACATAGTATACATACCCGCTAATGGAGGATGATGGCATTGGGCCACACACGTATGAATGAATGAGTTCCAATACTCCTTCTGCTTTGTTGTCCCTCTTTGGAAAAGGGTTCTTGATATTCTTCCCTTGCGCACATCCATTGCATATGCCTTCCTGATCACCCTTGAGTTCTGGTAAACCTGTGACAGTTTTGCATATGTATGGTAGCACCTTGTAGTTGATGTGGGCTAATCTTCTATGCCAGTGTTTGCATGACTTTTCGATGACATGGGTCATGGCGATTTCTGGGTGACTCTTCAGTTTATATAAGCCATTCTCTTCATTTCCGATGACGATTGCTTCATTTAAGGTTTCTCCCTTAGCCCACATAAGAACTTCTCCATCCATGAAGGCAACTTTATAGCCTTTCTTGTCTAGAGATGATATGGAGAGTAAGTTATTCTTTAGGCCCAATACATAGAGTACGTCCTTCATTGTTATTGAGTTTTCTGAGTCTAGCTTGTAGTTTGATTCTCCTACTCCCTTGATGGGATATTGATAATCATCTCCAAGAGTCACTTTCTAAGAAAACTTATTTTCTGAAATACAAGAGAGAGCATTTTTCTTACCCGTCATATGTTTTGATGCACCGCTATCAATGAGCCATGTGTCCTCTCCAGGTTATACAGATCATGAGAGAGCTGAGATCAAGACATGGTCCTTAATCATCTTCATGGGTGGTTCTTCATCTTTGGCTATGTGAGCATGTTGCCTTTTATGCTTCCTCTTGTATTCTTCTCTTCTGACTGGACAAGAATTCGCCTTGTGTCCCATCTTATCACAATGACAGCATTGTATAGATGAGAGATCTCTTCCCTTGTGTTGTCCTTTCTTCTGAAAAATTTCTTGGATGAGATTCTTGGTTATTGAATTTGTTTGATGGTTGAGGTTCTCTATGAGTTTCCCTTTTGAAGTAGGGTTTCTTCCTTCCTCCTTTTGTATGAGTAGCTAGGGCTTGATCATCATCCCTTGCTAGTAGTGCTTCACGATTGGCTACCCTTGTCTCTTCTTGGATGCATTCTTCCCATAGGCTCTCAAACGACAGTTTCTCCTTTCTAGAACATATCGTCTAGATGAAAGCATCCCAAGGTCTTGTGAGACCATTTAGGGTCATCATTATGAATTCGTCTTCATCGATGATGTCTCCAATCGCTTTTAACTGTTCTTTTATTTATGATATTTCGGGAGAAATATTCTTGAATCATTTCTCCTTTCTGCATCTTGGTATTTTTCAATTGAGATCTTAGATTCATCTTTCGATTGATGTTCTTTCCTTCATATAGTTTTCTTAGAGAGTCAAACATCTCCTTCGGAGTTTTCTTGGACGATACATATGGGATCAGGTGGTCTTTGATTGAATCTGTAATGATTCTTTGAGCCCTGATTGAGTCCTTCTGATGCTTCGCTTTCTCTATGGCATCTTCAGGTTCCTCCACTTCTTCTTTGATAAATTTTGCTACGTCATTCTCTGCAAGGATCAGACCAATCCTATACTTCTAGGAATGAAAGTTGTCTATGCCTTCTAGTTTCTCAACAATCTTTGTGTTTGCAGACATCTTGTACTTGAGGCTACGAAAAATGACCAAAAATGAAAATGCTTAAAATCAAATTTTGACCTTGCCGAGAGGTGCGCTTGGCTGAGGCGAGTAGCCTGGTATACTTGGATCTAAGAAAATCCAATTTTTACCCCTTCAAATCTGATCTGCGGATTTTTGGACTGTTGCTTCTAGTACTTCTGGTACTCTGGTACTTCTGGTACTTCTGGTATTGGTTTTCTGGTACTTCTGGTACTTTTTTGAAACTAGGGTTTCACTTTCCGGGAGAACTAGCCACTGAAAAGGTGCGCTCTAAGTGCCAAAATTATCCTTGGGGGAGGGCACAACTTTCTAGGTGGTTTTAGGGCTGAAAAGATTCACGTTTGCAAAACCCTAATTTTCAGGTACTGCAACAGTGACGTTTTTCTCTTGCGAAATATGCTTCCTTCAGGTTGGCTCTGATACCATGTTAATGTTTATGCCATTATTATAGTTCTTTTCATTTCAATAGATAAGAGCATCATAAGAACAAGATCACTGAGAAATACACATTTACAAGAGACACAGCATTTATCCTGGGAAACCCTCTAGGGGAAGAAAACCTAGCAAAAACTTCCTTATCATAAATTACCAATACAATGTTCAAGAGATAACTCAAACCAATACAAATAGTCCTCTCCAAAATATGTGCCACTTTTCTCCCTCTCTCCAACTGGTAAATTGCAGCTTGCCTCTTAAGAATGAGGAAGTGAGTTGTGTGTAGAAGTGAGGCGCTAGCCTCTCTATATATACAAGACTGGCACGTGTGGAGGGGCTTCACTGGCAGGGCCGACCTCTCACTCTGGATGGGTAAACCCACCTTTAATTTATTTCTGGGTCTCAATGATAACTGTTGGGGCTGACTTCTTATTCTGCCTATTACAATTGTCCGATGACCAATCCGCAAAAGGGGATTTGGTCCTAATACAATTACCGACATGATTAATCCACAATGGGGATTAATCCTATAAATAAAATAACAATAAGAAAAAGAATACTCTTTGCAGTTACATTATTTCAACATTTAGATCATTGTCACAATGTGTTGGAAGGGATACATCTCATCCCCTTTACTTCAAAGTCAATTTCTTTATTTTTTGAGAGATTTACAATGATTCAACTGACATTTGACCACCACTCTCCTAAGTCAATGATTGATGTGCATATTCACATGTGGAGTAGATGTTTCTTAAGAGGGGCCAACCAAATTATCTGTGTAGGTCAATGGGTGCACATGTTATCTCTATGTTAGGTAGTGAGGATGATCACATCTTCAATATTGTACAATATATATATGTATGACTAGCGAGGTTGTCAGAACATCTTATTTGCTCCACCTAAGCTACTAGACGGGAGAGGAAATATTATAATGTTCTTTATATTATTCTAGTTGCATTTTTTTTTGTCTTATTTAAGTTTATCTTAATGATTATAAGATTTTGTTTACATAACATTTTACCCAATTCTACCCATGTATCCTATTTCATTAAGAATATTAATATAGGGACGTCAAAAGATGCATTTTTTTATTGCTAAGAATGGGCCACATGGTTTTGGATATATTACTTTTTATTGTAGATAAGGTGGGTGGGCCAACTAATGGAAAAAAACTTAGTTTGGAAATTTAAAATTAAAACAATTTTAGGGAAAAAATATGAGTTAACAAGTTGATTTTTTTAACTCAAGCAAGTTCGTATGAGTTAGCCAACTGAAAATTTTAACCCAAGCATCTTACTAGTGGGTTAAACATAGGTTAAGTATCTTGATATTCTATATTTCATTAAAAAAACATCGTAATTGAACAGTCCTCAAAGAGTGAAGTCTACAATGAAATTTGATTTCATGTCTCCATAGTTATGATGAGGGTGGAAAAGTTATGATAATGGGGGCATAAGATCTATGTAGAGGAATGAAATCGATTTGATCAAGGGCATCCAGACATTCCTAATCACAAATTTGGTGGGTAAGTTTAAAATTTTTCATTTACATTGTCAAATTTCTCTTGATGGAATTGACGAGAGAATATTTAGCATGAATGTATTTATGAAAACGTTATTTTTTGGACAAGTTATAAACTTTTGCAGTGTCATGGCATCTCACACCATCCATTCTTCCCTTTCTCACTATTACTATTTTCTACAACCCTCCATCACAAAATCCATCCATAGATTCTAAGACCATAAGAAACAAAAAAAAAAATGCATTAATATTGAGTCATCCATCACAAAAAATGCACTAAAGGTATGCCATGATAGGTGCCCAAACAAATTTGATAGTTGAAACGTGTCATCACTATTGTAAGCAACTAGCAATAATAAATAAATTGTTAGTAGTCATTCCATCACTATTGTATGCAGTCGAAAAGTACAAATAAATGGTATGTCGATGTACTTTTTCAAGTCCCATTGTAATCTCATGGAATAAGATTTGAGTTGTCTATTATGGATGAAAGGTTAAAATAAATAAGTTGAATAGTAACAAGCAAGTATGTTATAATATTATTTAAGTGAAAGTATTTTTATGTGTATCCAATTCATATGATAATATGATAAGCTTGCCATCATACAAGATATAAATTCGGTGTCTTTAGGAATGGTATACAGATTAGCATGATTTATTTGATCTAATATCGTAAAAGAGAATGTGCACTCCACATTTATAACTTCTATATATAGGGACTTTAAGAAACATTATTTGTAGTGGTCAATCATTTAGATAGACCATTGGTGGGTTTCCGCTAGGTAGCGACATTGCTTCAGTACACGCTTGTGCACACAACAACCTGCACAACTCTTGGGGTTTAAGACCCAGGGTTCATCCAGAGCATGTCCAACAAAAACCCCTAAGCACCGGCATATCAATCCTTGACCGAGGCTAAGGAAAATCTCACCCAATATGCAGAGAGGATCATAGAGACCATAAGGTCTTATGTCGAGGATGGACGATCAAACATAACTAACAATACTGCAAATGGCATACATGTAACTCATATCTAATAATCTAACAAGGGTTGAGAATTAAAACAATACATGCACAAGGGTTACTCATTCATAACAAACACAGAATAGAACAGAATGGTCATATCTTTATTACTGAACGTATTCCATCATATCATAGATATACATTGTTCTAAATAACCGAGTCGCACAGCATATGACTTCATCACATTACTATAAAAATAGTGGGAATACAACAGTATGTGCCTTGCGCTAAGATTTAAGATTCAAACAGATACAAGACACAAGAGACTTATCCACACAACATAGGATTGTAATAGGTTAACCCATAGCTCTATGATTGATGCCTTATGAAATTAACCAACCTATTTTATGAGTTGATAGCCTTCTTTTATATCTCTTTATGTTGGGGGAGCATTGTCCTTCGTTGTTCTGCTCCACTCTCTTGTCTGATATAACAGCCTCGCCGGCTTCTGGTACTTTCTAGGACTCCATGTAGGTTTTATTGTAACTTGAGATGGTTTCTGGTTGTTTAGAAACCATGCCAAGACATCCTTGAACCAAATTTAGATCCAAGTTATCCATTGGATCAGAGAGGGCTCTCTCATATGATTTAATAACACTAGCTGCCTACTGTCACTAAGCCACAGTTCTAACAATTAATCTCAGGTGTCAGATTTGATGGTAAACAGGGTAAAACAGGGTGGACAGGGATTGAAAGTTAAATAGTAGTTGATTGTAATGAAGGTATAAAAATCCATTATATCATAGGTCTATTCCATTGCGGATGGAGTCTCACTTAATAGAGCATAATTGTTGATAACAGAAGGTGGAAGAAGATTAGAAAACAGAGATCTCTGAGAATATAGAGGGAAAAAGCAGTCTCTATAAACATAAGATGAAGGAAATGGATATGTTGGGAATTTAAATGAATCCAAAAAAATAAAAGAGTGCTTGGGCTAAGCATAACAATGAATTCAACAAATAAACACTCATAAAATAACATACAATCAATCTATGATGAATAATAGTGGTGGTTGTACCAAATTAATGGTTTTAACATATACAAATATGACTGTAAATTGTAGACTAAATAAGGAGAACAGAGATGGAAATTTAAAGAAGCTTAAAACAAAAAAATGAAAGAAAATACAAGGCTTTGCGGAGAATGAGCCATGAATCCTTGAATTAATCCATCATGCTAGAGAAAATTACAATTTCCCTGTGGGCTTCATATAAAAGACATAGTCACACTGCCAAAATCTCCTAACCCCCTCTTTTACATGGAATATTCATCCCTTTTATAATCAAATGAGAATTTGTTTGATTTCCTGATCTTCATGCATGTCAATCCTTTCCTTCAAAATTGGAACCGTCTCCATGATTTGTCTATTTAACATTTTTCTTGGAAGAGATTTCTTAGGAAAAAATGACTATTCAGCATTATCCTTTCCTAAGAAATCTCAGTCAAGATCATGTTATCAATTAGAAATCACATTTTAATAAGAACAGATATGAATCCTACTCTCCTTCACATACATTTTGAAATTTTGTTATGACTAGGTCCAAACTGATTTTTAAAGAACAAAAATCATTTCTCATAATTAATGAACATTTTTGTAGTATTTTGATTGGTTATGAAGATTCCTAATGTGTAACAAATGGAAGTACATGTGTCGCCATCTTAGCATGATTAGTGATCTTCAATTATTTCAAAATCTCAATCTTATATGGGTGATAAGATTTGCATATACGTCCCCGAGGGGTAGGACAGTTGATGATGGAGTGTGTTGTTAAGGCACTCCGTGATGTTAAGTCATCGGTTCGAAACCTGCGGGGGAAAAAAATCCATCCTTGTTAAGGGTTGGTGTGGCTCAGGCCAGGTGCGATCCCTGGGTTATTTTGACACCTTAGATACCCCTGAGTCGCGGTTTCTCAATCACAGGCTAGTCCCACGGGTCACAGACAAACCAGCAAAAAAAGAAGAAGAAGATTTTCATATACCTCAACTTGATTTTAATTGGAGTTTTCCTCATGTGATTATATTTGACCTTTCACTAAACAAGTCCTTAGTCATCTTAGATTACATGTGGAGGATATTAACTTTGGGGGCATTATGCAATTATTTTTTGCTTACAATCGTCATCCATAAACGTGTTGATTGGGCGTTGATTGTAGAGGGGTTTAGTGTGGTTAAACTAACCATGTATACCGGGGGCCACAATCGATGGATGGGTGCCACATCAAAAGGAGTTTAACCACGGTAGAGTTTTGAAGCCCCCCTCACTTGTGTTATCCATCGATCATGCAGGGGGTGATCCGGATTATTTTCAGAATGAAATGACAGCAGAGATATTAAAATGAAATACACATAAAAATTGCCAGAAACATAGTAATAAAACAATACATGATTTCTATTAATGAAAGAAATGTACAGAGAATGTAAAAATACAGAGTGCAATACTCGCTAGAATGGTGGCATCTTTATCTCTGAGAAGAGATGTGGTGGCTATGCTCATTCACCATAAGATTATTACAATGAGGCTTTGAAGGCCTTTTTATGATAAACATGAATGTCAAAAACCTAGATATACAAAAACCTAACCCTAAGAGATGAAACGCCAAAAGTCATGTGGGCCCTGTTAACGATAAAAAATGCACTGGTATTTTTGAGTGTTTTCTCCATAAGCTCATTTCTAAATTTTTAGAGGAACTTTCTATACCTCCCATTCCCAATCTTTCTTGACTAAGCTCTCATTGATCATATTTACTTGGGAGTTTTTATTACTCTATTTTAAGCCTACAATACCACAATGCAAAACAAATAATACTTAACCTATAACCCTAGCTATATTGGCTTTTATACTGTCAAACAATAAATATGCTTTTTTCCAAAAGGTGTTGTGTGCTTGAGTGTGTTATTCCTAATCTTTCCTTAAACACTAAAGATCATTACCTATCTACCAAAGTCTATAAGTTATACACACACCAAGTCCCTATCCTATCACTACAACTCATTGATATAGTTATGTGACTATCGTTCTAAAAATCTCTGGAGTTTTATGGACCCACGAGCTTAGCTATGTAGCCATCCATGAGTTAAGATATGAATCAATCCACATGTTGACACGCAAACACCAAAGCCATACGCCAAGCTAATTGATGATATAGATGCCCAATTTTGTAGGCAAAGAATGCTCGTGCAGCAAACTTGGTTAGTATAGTTGTGTATTGATCTTTTTGACAGGTCGAGCATCAGGTTGTAAGCCATGGGTTTCAAATGAAAACGCAGAGAAATTGCCAGGTCAACAAGTCAGGGGCAAGCGTCGAATTCATTTGTTCAGATTTCTAGATTGCAGGTAAGGAGGGGCCAATGGTACACACAAAGGCATACATAGCATCATTACTTGGCCGAGGATCCTGAGAGGCATGCTATGGTGGTCATCAAAGAAGATGACTTCAAATAGGTTGTCGAAGTATTACACGTAGGCCATATATCTCGATCCTTCCAAGGCTGGGTTATACGTTGACAGGGCGTCGACGAACATTAAGTTCGAGAATTATACAAATGCTATCCTTGATGCAAACAAGGTGATAGAATCAGATCCATCTCTGGTAAAAGCATACTTTCATAAGGGTATGGCTTGTTCCTTTCTTGAGGAATATCATACGACTATGGTTGCATTTAAGGTGGGATCTGCTCTGGATGCCAACCACATAGAATTCAAGACTTAGATCGATAAATGCAATGCATAATTAGTTCAGGAAGTTGTGTCAGATAAAAAAGAACACAGCCTTCATATAAGATCAGTTTGGATAAAATGTTAAGACATAGGGCTCAAGTCATCCATAGACGCTCCTATGGATATTTTTCAAAGATTAGTCTCTAATCTATATCGGTGTGCAATTCGTATATCTAGTTTTCCCATTGAGAATTTTGGGTTTTACCTGCATATTACAGTAGGTTCTCCTTAACTTGTTTACAGAAGATTTTCTCTCTTTGTAGATGCATGGCTACAAGGAGAAATATTCCCGACGGTTCACTATGGAGGATTGTTGTGAAGGCCTTCAATTGCATTTTGATAGATGACATTTCCAATTTGCAGTCAAATTCACAACCCTTTGGCTCAAAGGTTTATTTATCCAGCAATAGACATGGGAGGTCCCGCTTCTGGAAGAAGTTGTGGATACATATGAAACATTTCTTGTGGGCATGGGTTTTTTTCTTCTGAGTTTTCTCATCTGCAATCCTAAAAGCTGATGAATCTCTTGAAGAAAATATTCTAGAGGTTTTGTGTAGATGCCATGTTCCAGAATATTGTGTATAGAGAACAAAGAAGGTTGAATCAGTTGCCTGCAATATTCTCATGTCAAAATTGGAAACATTGAAGGCTACATGTAATGCATATGAGATGGAATTTATCAAGAAAATCAAACATAGAGGAGATTGGCATTGAAGAGAATGAAGGAAAGAGCTTTCACCGGCACAAGAAATGTATTTATAATCGGTTAGTCATTGAAAAGCAAATCTTTCAATGACTAACTAGCAAATTTCAAGACGAAATAGCCGGTGAAACCGCAGAGAAGGAATTTGAAGATTTGGAGCTCAAACAGAGAGATTTTTGGGTGATTTAAAGATAAGGTGGCATCAAAGAATTAATCACCAAATTATGAAATATTTGGTTTCAAGGTTTTATGAAGATATAGGAGGTAGAAGCTCGTATGGTTATCTAAGACTTTACACACAACTGTTCAAAGCTTTCAGTTTTGAAGACATGTGTCATCACATCAGAGACACATCATAGGCACATCAATGATAAAGAGCAGATGTCAAAGAATTTTGAAGACAATTCGATTCATAGGAACTAGATCTTTAGTTATCCTATTGTATTTAGTTTTGTTTTCTATTTTCTATATTTAGAAATCCAGATCCATTTTTCCAGGATCTGAGACTTGTTGTAAAGGCTATAAATGCCTATATTTTTCACATACCTAAGGGGGATTCTGGATACAGAAATATACTATATTGTAAACAGGATTTTTGATATGATAATACAAATCACAGTTTTCTCTCTCTATTGATATCAGATTCTCATCTTTCCCTCTGTACTCTTATTCAAGTTGTTTTAACTACAGAATGAATGTCATCTCATCAGTCAGTTCATAACTTGCTTAATAGTTGCTTATCATTGTTTATTAAACCCTACATTTTGTATCTAGTTTATAAACATTAATTTCTCACCCACTTTAAAGCTATCATCTAATTATTGATCCTTGAGAGCACTGGTTCATTTGATTCTCATTTTGACTGTCTGAATACCATACTGTAACTGAGTTATCCCGTTGATCCACACATACAAAATACAAAAACAAGTTTACCTTAAGTTACCAAGCATGTTTGATCCACAACCACAAAGAGTTTCTTGGAATGATAACAAATTGGCGTTGTTGTCGGGGGCAGAAGACTGACATTGAAGATAAATTCCCTAGGAGATGACACAGAGTTGATCCATTGATGATAGACAAGGATCAGACATCAGAATCGGTTGTAATCATCTATCTGGCGACTCCATGAAGGACGGATCTGTTGGCAACTCCACTGGTGTGAAATGAATAAGAGGTATGTTTTTTACAATTTTTCTAGTATTTCTGGTTACCCTCATCCAGTACCTAGTAAAGATGAATGGGAAAGAAGTATTCCCAGATTTCGAGGAGAAGAGTGGGAAGTGCCAGCTGAACACTTGTTAGATTTTCATGATTTTATTCATCGGCTTGGAATTGTACATGAGGACGTTCAAATTAATCTTTTTAGGTATTCATTAGAAGGGATTGCCCCTGATTGGTGCAGATCTCTTCCAGCTTCAAGCATTAACTCATTGGAAAGTTTTCATGATGCTTTCCATTTGTTTTGTAAAGATGAATTTCCAGCTGAAAGTCTCTTTAAAGATTGTTGTGATGAATTCAAGAAGCAAGTTCAGCAGGAAGTAGTCTTTTCTTCTGTTTGTCAAGGTGAAAATTATATTATTAAGGAAGATCTTCATGATATAAATAAGAATTGCATAGTTGTAGATGCATCAGACCCTATCTTTGTTGCACCTGTTGCCTTTGATCTGCATGAAGGAACAGTTATAGAAGTAGATTTTTCTGAACTTTTTCAATAGGTTGCCTATGATATGTTTTCATCTATGATTGGAAAGTAGGATCCGAAGATTGCTTGTTTTTCTTTGCAAGATACAAAGGTTTTCTATTCACCTATTTTTGATAAGTATGCAGATGGAGAAGAGCAGATTTCTACATCAAATTATGTTGACTTCAGTAGCAGTCAGCCAATATATGACATTTATGAATCTGATTTCGACAAGCCTTTTTCTTTGCCCACTAAGGAACAACTTCATCTTGTAATCAGCCATTCCATGTTTGCAGAAGATATCGAAAAAGAAGGGATTATCAGTCCAATCAACTCACAATTATTTTCAGATTTGCAGGAACCAGTTTATGGCAACTATATATCAAAGGTTGAAGAAAGGCTTCATCAGCGAGAAGAGTTAACCCCTTTCTATGATCCGGTAGTCGTTTATATCGAGTTATGTTTTTCAGAAGTCTTCAGTTGTGCAATTTTTGGAACCAAGGCAAATGATGATTGTAAGTATGCTCTGCAAGTTGAAATTTTGTTGTACGATGTGAAGTGTTCTCTGAAATTTATATGCATGCAAAGGATTCTTGCAATTAGCCCAATGTTATCATGGCTTCATTAGAAGCATGATGTCACATGATGAGTCAGTTTTTATGGTTAGTAGTAGGAGTTAGCAGAAGAATAAGCTCTTCATACGAGGAAGTAGATTGTTTTCAATTTTTTGAATAAGCAGAGCAGACTACAGGCAGGTCACAGGTTTGAAGAGATCAATTATAAGGCCAGATGACTCCATGTCCAATGGCAAAGGCCAAATGACTCCATGCCCAATGATAAAGGCTACTGGGACTACTAGGTTCTTGGAAACCACGCAGGGAGGTCTCCATCCCAGTTGGAGCCAGATGTTAGCGATAAAAAATGCACTAGTATTTTTTAGTGTTTTCTCCATAAGCTCATTTCTAAATTTTTAGAGGAACTTTCTATACCTCCCATTCCCAATCTTTATTGACTAAGCTCTCATTGATCATATTTACTTGAGAGTTTTTATTACTCTATTTTAAGCCCACAATACCAAAATGCAAAACAAATAATACTTAACCTATAACCCTAGCTCTAATGGCTTTTATACTGTCAAACAATAAATATGCTATTTGCCAAAAGGTGTTGTGTGCTTGAGTGAATTATTCCTAATATTTCCTTAAACACTAAAGATCATTACCTATCTGCCAAAGTCTATAACTTATACACACACCAAGTCCCTATCCTATCACTACAACTCATTGATATAGTTATGTGACTATCGTTCTAAAAATCTCTGGAGTTTTATGGACCCACGAGCTTAGCTATGTAGCCATCCCTGAGTAAAGATATGAATCAATCCACATGTTGACACACAAACACCAAAGCCATACGCCAATCTAATTGATGATACAGATGTCTGATTTTGCAAACAGAGAATGCTCGTGCAACAAACTTGGTTAGTATAGTTGTGTATTGATATTTTTGACAGGCCGAGCATCAAGTTGTAAGCTACAAGTTTCAAATGAAAATGAAGAGACAATGCCAGGTCAACAAGTCAGGGGAAAGCACTGAATTCATTTGTTCAGATTGCTAGATTGCAGGTAAGGAGGGGCCAATGGTACACACAAAGGCATACATAGCATCATTACTTGGTCGAGGATCCTCAGAGGCAGGATATGGTGGTCATCAAAGAAGACGACTTCAAACAGGCTGTCGAAGTATTACACGCAGGCCATATATCTCTATCCTTCCAAGGCTGGGTTATACGTTGACAGGGCATTGACGAACATTAAGTTCGAGAATTATACAAATGTTATCCTTGATGCAAACAAGGCGATAGAATCAGATCCATCTCTGGTAAAAGCATACTTGCATAAGGGTATGGCTTATTCCTTTCTGGAGGAATATCATACGACTATGGCTGCATTTAAGGCAGGATCTGCTCTGGATGCCAACTGTTAGCTCCCAAAGTGAATCAGTCACTTTGGTTCCTTTTTTTTGGTTGATAGCATGGCTATTAGTAGTTTTCTCCAAATTTGTTTTGATCTTTTCTAGTAGCAAGACTTAGGTTTTGATTTTTGTCTTAGAAATAAGACGACCCATAAAGGTCTTCTCTTTAAAATTTCCATAAAATTCTTTCAACAGCTAACGCGTGTTTTAAAGATGATGGTTAGCTGGTGAAAGTGGTGATTTTCAATGGCTAAGGAGCATTTCTCACGGGTCGTGCGCTGGTGAAAGCAGCGATTTTCAATAGCCGAGGAACGCTTCTCACGGGCCATTAGCTGGTGAAAGCGGGAATCACGTGTGTTTTATCCACGTTTTAAAAATAAAATGATGATACGCTCAGCCCACGTCATGCAATCAAGTGTGATGTGGAGGTGAAAGTGCATAATGATGGAGACTCGGGTTTGCACGTCTAACTCAGATTGCAAAGTGGATCTCATTCAGTAACGCATGCTTCACAATCATGGCGTCGGAAATGGCGAATTTGAATCCATCATCGCAGGTACAGGTGTAGTACTACTTGGTTGATGACATCAAACCGGCCCATCGCTTCCCCAACATGCATCGCTCACAAATGTATGATAATTTTTTAATGTTGAAAGACAGAGCCGAGTGCTTTCACCAGCGCAAGACCTCGGCCCGAATAGCAGATTGCAGTGTTTGGTGTGAAAAATCGTTTCGGGTTTTGAGTTGCAGATGGTGAGGAGACGTAGTGGTTCTTTACTGAGAAAAGAGTTGGACAGTCTATCCTTCCTACAGACGCATCCAGAAGTGAAAAAACACTTCTCAAACGCAGGTTGTATGGAATTCGTTGAAAGGCTACAGAATGGTTGTCACCAATCAACAGAAGAAGCTTTTGCTAAAATGTTTGACGGGAATAAGGCATGTGTTGGGTCCTTAGAGATCATCGTGGATGAAGCTGCCATCGCTGCAGCGACCAACTTACCAAGATCGGGCCAGAGTTTGTTCAAAACGACTGCCACCAAAAACTTAAATTTCAGAGCATATTTGAAGAAAGAATTCAGGCATAATGCATGGAAGAAGAGCATGTCAGTTTCCCATTTAGAGGATGAGTGGCAGGATTTGTTTAAGGGCATCCAACTCTACATAACTTCAGAAGGCAGGTATGACAAACTGATGTTGTATCATTTCAAACTCTTAGACCATTTCACAGGTAAAAATCTCCTAAATCTACCTTTCTTCTTGCACAAGAGCTTAACTAAGGTCTGTAAAAAGATTAGAGTTGAACCTCTAAGCATGAAGAACACTCTTTGCCACTTTGGCCTTATTAAATTGATCATTCTGGAGGAGCTAAGACAGAAGGGAAGGACCTGGCAACATTTTATTTTTTGGGAGGGCTTTGAAACTCAAACTCATCCCATGGATGAACAGAGGAAAGTTGGAAAGAAGAAATTGACTCCTCAAAGCAGATCGAGGAAGAGGAGAACCCTTCCAGGACCTCCTGAAGATAGAATCTCTGGTGTGAAATCTCACAGGTCAAAGAAAAAATTGAATTTTGAAACTACTACAGAGCAGCCTACAGAAAGGAGAACAAACATCTTAAACCTACCCTACACAGAGTCAGAACTAGAGCAAGAAGATGAGAGCCCTGCCATCAAGAGTCCTGAACATTCCATTGAGTTTGCACATAATTGTGAGACCTTTACTCACACCGAGGAAGGGGAAACCTCAAAGAGCACTAAGTCAAAGAAAACGTAGAAAATCAAGCATCTCAAAGAAGTGATCGCTCAGCAGGAGGTCTTAGAGAGGGTAATAAAAGAATGATATAAGAAGTTGTCTGATAATTTTGCAGAAACCAATGTTGCATTTGAAAAGCTGGCTCGTGAAAGTGTCAAGGAAAAGAAGAGGAAACATAAAATCACCAAAGACTATAACAGTCTATGGTGGCTAGCAAAGCGCCTTAAAGGGAAAATCAAAAAATTGAAGCAAAAGCAAAAATCACACCCAGATTTGCAAGTGCTTGCTCAAGTTACACGTTGAGTTTTTGATGGAATCACAATTTTGGAGGTGAAAGTTCATTTTGGACTAAGGCAGAGCTTTCACCAGCGCACAACGAAATTTTATGACCAGTTAGTTGGTGAAAGGCAACGCTTTCACCAACTAACCAGCGAATCATAAGACGAGTTAGCTGGTGAAAGCAGAAAAAACATTTTTGAAAGCTAAGGACAGAGCAGGTCATTTTTCACAGGTTTTAAAGAGGTTCTAGAGTATCAAAGGGATAACAACTTGATCGAAAAGGACTCTGCATCAGAGATTCGTGGGAGTTTTTGAGAACCACATGCTGAATTGATTTCCCCAAGTATCGACTATGAACATTGAAGAAATCCAACTGTCAAGACAAGTGCCTTTGCCATGTTTCATAACATCACAGATTCCAGGAGCTGAAGAATACAGATGACAAATTTTGAGATTGAAGACAATTTGAATGCTAGTCTAGTTATTAAGTCTTTGTTATCAAGTTGCTTAGTTAGATTTGAATTGCTATTTTTAGATACAGATCCAAGTTTTTAGGATCTTAAAAACTGATTGTAAAAGGCTATAAATGCCTATCTTTTTTAAGAGACAAGGGTTCAAACTGGGAGATATTTGGTGCTACTGTATAGACTCTTTTTACAGAAATAAAGTTCAGTTTCCTTTCGTTTTCAATATCAGAAATCCATCTTTCCCTTTCTATACTTTGTTTCAGTTTATTTTAGCTTATGAAGACTGTTATCTCTTTATTAAGATCATAGACTTGAAGTAAAGGATTTATTTCTATCTTGCATTAAGCCCTACATTCAGTTGTATTTGGCAATCAAGAATAGTGTTCTTCATCCCCTCCTTCAATTTACTTGATCTGATTATTGTTTCCTGAAAGCACTGTTTCTTTAAATATATGATGAGTGTCTATTACATTGATCATTAAAGACCCCATTGTCCCAAGAATATATACACATTATTTCTAAGTTACCAAGCATCCTTAGCCTACAACCCTAAGGAGTTTCTTGGAGTGATAACAAATTGGCGCCGTTTCCGGGGAGACGAAATTCAAGTTCTGTTTTCCTGGGATACGACACAGAGCTGATCTTTGATGATAGACAAAGATTAGACATTTTTAGTTGGTTGTAATTATCTATCTGGCGACTCCACAAGTTCATCATGGCTCCTAAGAGGATCAGTACTAGGGTGAATCCTCAAGAATCACCTATCACACCAGTGTCAAATCCAAAACTAATTCTCAGGAAAGGAAAGACAATTCAAGGTCAAACTTCAAGATCAAATATAGAAGGTAATCCTCTTTTCAGTTCTAGAAAATCTACTACAGAAAAATTTGAGTTCTTTTCAGAGAGCATTGATGAAAAAACAACTGTAAATTCTGTAGAAGAACAAATTCTTTTTTATCAACAGAAAAATCCTAATGATGATA
>ML790922.1:51068-77682 GCA_009831015.1 Picea engelmannii | reverse complement strand
TATTTTTAGATACAGATCCAAGTTTTTAGGATCTTAAAAACTGATTGTAAAAGGCTATAAATGCCTATCTTTTTTAAGAGACAAGGGTTCAAACTGGGAGATATTTGGTGCTACTGTATAGACTCTTTTTACAGAAATAAAGTTCAGTTTCCTTTCGTTTTCAATATCAGAAATCCATCTTTCCCTTTCTATACTTTGTTTCAGTTTATTTTAGCTTATGAAGACTGTTATCTCTTTATTAAGATCATAGACTTGAAGTAAAGGATTTATTTCTATCTTGCATTAAGCCCTACATTCAGTTGTATTTGGCAATCAAGAATAGTGTTCTTCATCCCCTCCTTCAATTTACTTGATCTGATTATTGTTTCCTGAAAGCACTGTTTCTTTAAATATATGATGAGTGTCTATTACATTGATCATTAAAGACCCCATTGTCCCAAGCATATATACACATTATTTCTAAGTTACCCAGCATCCTTAGCCTACAACCCTAAGGAGTTTCTTGGAGTGATAACACCAACCACATAGAATTCAAGACTTAGATCGATAAATGCAATGCATAATTAGTTGAGGAACTTGCGCCAGATAGAAAAGAACACAGTCTTCATATAAGATGAGTTTAGAGAACATGTTAAGACAGGGGGCTCAAGTCATCCATAGATGCTCCTATGGAGATTTTTCAAAGATTAGTCTCTACTCTAAATCGATGTGTAGTTCGTATATCCAGTTTTCCCATTGAGAATTTTGGGTTTTACCTGCATATTACAGTAGGTTCTCCTTAACTTGTTTAGAGAAGATTTTCTCTCTTTGCAGATGCATGGCTACAAGGAGAGATCTTCCTGACGGTTCACTGTGGAGGATTGTTGTGAAGGCATTCAATTGCATTTTGATAGATGACATTTCCAGTTTGTAGTCAAATTCACAACCCTTTGCCTCAAAGATTTATTTATCCAGCAGTAGACATGGGAGGTCCCGCTTCTGGAAGAAGTTATGGATACATATGAAACATTTCTTGTGGGCATGGGTTTTTTTTTCTTCTGAGTTTTCTCATCTGCAATCCTAAAAGCTGATGAATCTCTTGAGGAAAATCTTCTAGAGGTTTTGTGTAAATGCCATGTTCCAGAATATTGTGTATAGAGAACAAAGAAGGTTGAATGAGCTGCCTGCAATATTCTCATGTCAAAATTGGAAACACCGAAGGCTGCATGTAATGCATATGAGATGGAATTTATCAAGAAAATCAAACATAGAGGAGATTGCATTGAAGAGAATGAAGGAAAGAGCTTTCACCGGCACATGAACCGTATTTATAACCAGTTAGTCGTTGAAAAGTAGAGCTTTCAAGGACTAACTAGCAAATTTAAAGACGAAATAGTCGGTGAAACCGCAGAGAAGGAATTTGAATATTTGGAGCTCAAACAGAGCGATTTTTGGGTCATTTAAAGATTAGGTGGCATCAAAGAATTAATCACCAAATTATGAAATATTTGGTTTCAAGGTTTTATGGAGATATAGGAGGTAGAAGCTCGTATGGTTATCTAAGACTTTACACACAGCTATTGAAAGCTCTCAGTTTTGAAGACATGTGTCATAATATCAAATACACATCAGAGACACATCAGAGGCACATCAATGATAAAGAGCAGATGTCAAAGAACTTTGAAGACAGTTTGATTCATAGGAACTAGATCTTTAGTTATCCTATTGCATTTAGTGTTGTTTTATGTTTTCTATATTTAGAAATCCAGATCCAAATTTCCAGGATCTGAGACTTGTTGTAAAGGCTATAAATGCCTATCCTTTTCACATACCTAAGGGGGATTCTGGATACAGAAATATACTATATTGCAAATAGGTTTTTTGATATGATAATACAAATCACAGTTTTCTCTCTCTATTGATATCAGATTCTCATATTTCCCTTTGTACTCTTATTCAAGTTGTTTTAACTGCAGAATGACTGTCATCTCATCAGTCAGTTCATAACTTGCTTAATAGTTTCTTATCATTGTTTTTTAAACCCTACATTTTGTATCTGGTTTATAAACACCGCTTTCTCACCCACTTTAAAGATATCATCTGATTATTGATCCTTGAGAGCACTAGTTCATTTGATTCTCATTTTGACTCTTCGAATACCATATTGTAATTGAGTTATCTCGTTGATCCACACATATAAAATACAAAAACAGGTTTACCTTAAGTTACCAAGCATCTTTGATCCACAACCACAAAGAGTTTCTTGGAGTGATAACAGGCCCTGTTAGAGTAAGTTAGTACATTAAATTCTCGAGGTTGTAACTTTTTCATACGATCCTTGTTTTAGGCACGTGATAGCCCGTTGGAAAGGTATTTTCGATAAATACACATTATGTTTCCAAACTCTGACTCTGTCTATAGTTTGACTGTGGCAAGCCAAGAAAACACTGTTTAGAGCCCCAAAACAGCCCTGGAAGTACAAAAAAATGTACTGACATGAAAACTTCCAAAATAAGATAGTTGGAATAGGTGGTCGGCCACCAATATCCACCTGGATGTTGTGTAGGGATTTAGGACAGTCCCATAAGTGCAAAACCCACAATTACAAAAAAATGTCCCCATTACAGAGAAACGTGTTGAACTGAAAACTATCAAAATGAGCTAGTTGGAATTTGGAACAGGTGGGTGGCCACCAATATCCACCTCAATCAATCCTCCCCCCTTAGGAATCAATGGTATCCATTGTGTTGAGTGCCCGGGGAAGAGGGGAAAGCATTTTTTGAACCTGGATCTTGGTGAGTTGCATGCCTTGTTGGATAAGTTGCATTGTTTGGTATGTGGAAGGTTGTCACAAACCTGTTGTTGGAAGGGTTGAATCTGTTCCACCAACCTGTTGTCTCTGGGCTTGACGAGGCATTGTGTAGGCACCATTGTAGGTGAATAAACAATATATGCTTTATCTTCTGCAATTTTCTTATGTTGGATAGAAGGTGCTAAGGCTACAGTGGTTTTAGTGGCCTTTTGTGCATCCTTTGAACAAAGTGTGAAGTGGATGAATTTTGTAGTATGAGAGATTACCTAGTGGAACTGTTTTGGTAGAACAGTAGTCAGAACTACCTCTGGTATCCTATAGAGCTGACCCCCCATTGTAATAATGACACTACGAGGTTGAGACTCATAAACAACATGACATTTAAAAATATATGGTTGGCCCAAAACAACATCGCAAACATCAAGAGGGGCAACATCACACACTACCTCATCCCTTAAGGGTTGGATGCCATAGGACAAGCGACATTGTTGTCTGACACAGAGATCACGTCCCTGGTGAAGCCACCTGATGTTGTATGGTTGTGGGTGTGGTGTTGTCGACAACCCCAACTATTTGATGACCTCAATTGATATTAGTTTCTTCTGGCTATTTTTATCAACAATGAAATGTAACAGGGTCCCCTTCACCCACATCTGTGAATGGAAGAGGCCCTCCCCTTCTTTAGGATCTATTGGTTCTTTTGGTTGAATTGTTTTGGTTGCGACAGTAACAGTAGGGTCTGCGTCAATGATCTATTTATTTTGAATATTTTATGGATCAGATTATGAATTGGGGTTCAGATCCTTATCTTTGACCTCGGCCGCTAATGACTATTTCGATCGACATTCATCGGTGTTGTTCTAAGGGCTTTTGTGGAAGTCACACCACTTCCCAATGTCATTATTCATCTTTGCTTTACCCTTATTTTCCTATGTATTGGATTGGTTGTTGGAAGGTTGTTGGTTCAGGTTGTCTTTACCATGCTTTAGTTGTTGCGTATTTGCAGACCCGAACTCCCATTAGTTCTGGTGCCTAAATTTCTACTCGATTTTGACAACATATCGATAGGTAGATCCCAATGATGAGATGTTTAGGAAATCCATTTCGGTTTGGATGTACCTATGCAGAGGCCCAAGGTATTTCAAAACCAGATATCACTTGGAGTCTTTGATAACCAGCTTGGTGCACAAGGTATGGAAAGTATTTGTGAAATATGGAACCATTTGGCTCTTCTCTTGCCACAGTGTGGTCCATCTCATGTACTGCTCTCCATAGTTATCAACAGGGTAGTATTGTTCCTTGACCGCATCCACAAAAAATTCCCAAGTGGGTTGGGCCCCATATATTCCAGATTCCTCTGTGGAAATTTGCTCCCAGTAAGTTTCCCAACAATGTTTGACATGGGGGAGAGCCTTGAAGAGTGCGAAGGTGATATTTTCCATGTCGAAAAAATTGTGAACATATAAATAACCTTCTAGCAGATTCAACCATTTGCCTAAGGCATATGCATCTATCTGACCTTTGAATACAAGAATATCAAAATTAACTTGTACCTTGAAGGGAGAGGTTCCTCCAAAGTAGTCGCTTGATGATGATGTCCATGTTGCTATCGGCGGGCGTTGAAGGATGTGGGAAAAATTCTCCATCATTTCGTCCCTCTGTCGTGCGAGAGATTGCTCAAGCAACAGGTTAATAGAATCTTATGCTCCGTTGTTTTTCTTTTATGCCACCATAGAGGGTTTCTTGGGCACGCGAGAGCAATTTTCCTCAAGAGAGACAAGCTCGAGACCCAACTTTCTATACTCGGACCTTGTCAGGGACATGCACTGAAAAACGATCAAGAACAACCTGCTTTGATACCACCGATCTGGATTATTTTCGAAACGAAATGGATATATATATTACAATGAAATACACATAAAAATTGCTAGAAACAAATAAATACAACAATACATTATTTCTATTAATGAAAGAAATGTACAGAGACTGTAAAAATACAAAGTGCAAGACTCGCTAGAATGGTGGCAGCTTTATCTCTGAGAAGAGATGTGACGACTACGCTCATTGGCTAGAAGATGATTAGAATGATTCACTAGAAGATGATTACAATGAGGCTCTGAAGGTCTTTTTATGATAAACATGAATTCCAAAACCCTAGATATCCAAAAACCTAACCCTAGGAGATTAAACACCAAAAGTCATGTGGGCCTCGTTGGAGTAATTTAGTACATTAACTTCTGAGCGTCATAACTTTTACATATGATCCTCGTTTTAGGCGCGTGATAGCCCGTTGGAAAGGTATTTTCAAGAACTACGCATTATGCCATAAAACTCTAACTACATCTATATTTTGATTGTGGAATCCAAAAAAACACCGTTTAGAGCCCCAAAACGGCCCTAGAAGTACAGATGTACTGACATGAAAAATTTCAAAATAAGCCAGTTGGAATAGGTGGACGGCCACCAATATCCACCTGGATGTTGTGTAGGGCTTCAGGACAACCCCGTAAGTGCAAAACCCACGATTACAAAGAAATGTCCCCATTACAGAGAAACATGTTGAACTGAAAACTATCAAGATGAGCTAGTTGGAATTTGGAACATGTGGGTGGCCACCAATATCCACATGGATCAGGGGGGCGCAATTAATTGTAAACCATTGAATCAAAAGGATCGGGCACGATCTGCATAAAACATGCATCTTATTAGTTTATAACTTTGTCATAAAATTTTAAAACAATAAAACTGATCTACCAAAATTTATGTTTATTCAAAACTAATAAATAATAAGTTAATTTTTCTTAAAAGTAAATTTATTTAATTTAATCCAAAATTCCCATAAATTTTCGATTTTATTTGAAACTTAAAACACTTGTTATAAAGAAAAAATTGATTATGTTACAACATCAGGCTCCATCTGGGGATTGTGTTTCCATGCGAGGCGCTAAAGAACCTGCAGACCAAGTGCCTTTATTATTGATCAATGGAGACATTATTCCCTAAAATATAAACTGTGTTCATTAAGTACTTTCTTTTCATGAATTTGAACCTTATATAGAAATGATAAGGTTGTTAATATATAGATATTAAACATGCTTGAAAACAAATTTCAAGAAAGGCTAATGAAAGTGTTTCTTTATTAAAACTTGCTTAAGAATTGTCTAAAATAATCAATGTAAATTTAACTAAAATATCATGTTTCTAACTGATTTGATCTTAACTCAAGGCTATTTTTTTCAGATAAAACCTAATCAGATCAAGATACAAAAATTATTGAATAAGAATTAATAACAGAGTAATGATAAAGATATGTAGTATCAGCCTTGACAGACATCATAGACACTGCTTCACTACCAGCAGGCATCCATAGCCTCAGTGAAGTTATCTGCAAAACCCAAATGGAGTTTCCTTTCACCACTTCATTTAAATATTTTTTTTGAGATGAGGGCAATCATTTTATGAATTTCCTTTCATAATCTCTTTTGGACAAGATGGGGGAAATCAAAATTTTGAATTTCCTTTCACCATATGTCTTTCTTACTATTTTGAAGTGGGGGAAATCAATGTGTTAGAAAACACGAGGGATGATATCTATTTTAGATCTACAATAGAGTATGATTGCCTACCTTTTTTAGGATACTCCAATATTAATTTTCCTTAAGTTCAAACTATACCTTCTCCTATAGGTAAAATTTGTATGTTACAAATTTTTCTTATGTTTAAAGTTTAACCTTGAGAAGGCTTATCAGCGATAATCTAATATCAAAGTTAAATTTACAAGGATTATCCTAAACGTACTTTTTCAATTTAAAATAGAGAAATAAATAAAATCTTCACCAAACTTGTCAAAACAACATGGTTAATTTTTTTCTATTGACTAGGTTTATTCTTTCTATAAATATTCCTATAATTAAATAAGAAAGAAAGACTTGATCTTTATGTTTTTTTAAACAAACTAGACTACTTAGTAACATCACAGTTACAAATTTTATATATATACAAGCTTCCTACTTAATCCAGGTGAACTTAACTCGGTCATGTATAAGCAAACTTCCAATGATACCAAGTATTTCATTAATTAAATTATAAACTCCCTTACTGAAAATGACTAAGAAAAGGAATAATAATGATTGTAGTAAAGGAGTGATGGGAAACTTACCATGCAATTTATTATATAGTGAAAGAATGATGAAAAAATCTCATTACCTGATAACTCCAAGAAGACTGCTAAAGGATCTTCATACTAATAAGAAAATAAGTACCTGATTATTTGTATGATTGTTGAACTTGTTCAAAAGACTGCACTCCTTTTTCAGAATCTCTATTTTGCTAATGAGATAAGATTGTCCCATTGATGCATCTCCAAGCGTTTTTTGTTTATGATTGTGGACTTTTACGTCCTTAAAGATCAAAGGCAACAATATATCTTTTTGTGACTCATCATAAAATTGAACCTCATACTCACACTGAAATAATGGTGAGTTGATTTTATTTGAACTAATAAAAGCCTTCAAATAGACTTCAACGAGATTTTGAAAATTCTGAGAGGCTTCCTCCTTTTGTTCCCAAAGATTGAATTATTGTTGCACAATATCTGCTTCCTTGATAAAATAAATTTCTTCCATGTGTACATCAAATGAGGAAGAGGCACGAGACGATATGTTGGCTTCTTTTTCATAACATTCAAAATCAACATAATCAATTTGCTTATCATCACTATCATATGTATGATCTTTAAAAAATTTAGAATATGATAATGAAAAAGATATTCCTTTAAATCTTGTTATTTTCTCATCAAAATCCTCATATTTATCATAAACTGGCTCAACATCAAAAATTGTTGATGATGATGTTTTAGATGCCTTCTCATATTCATTATTAAACTCTGCTTCTAAGACATATATATCATATATAGGTCGATGAATATTTAAGCTCTCTAAATATAAAGATAGAGAAATTTGTTTTTGATTATGCTAAAAAAATTCTTGAATTTACTCATAGTAGCTCTCTTGTTCAGATTCATTATTAGTAAATTCATTTTCCTCACTATGAAAATCATTCAAGAAATTAATGCAAAAATCAATTTCACAGTCCTTTACCTATTGTTGATCTGAAATATGCAGGTCTAATTCTTCATGTTCATCTTCTTCTTTCTACTCTTATGCATTCACATCCTCCTCTATTTGATCAGGCAGCATCCCACAAGCCCATATATTCTTTTCAATTTCTTCAGCTTCTATAAACATTTGTTCCAAAGTAGAGGATTTCCTTTCTATGAGGTAAAAGGCTAAATCAAGATGATGTGCTAGTGCATAGTATACCTTGGCAACAACTTCAGAAGGAAAATTTTTAACAAGTAAATTGTGATATAAACTTTCAAATCTTCTATTGAATTTTATAATTGTTTCCCCGTTCCTTCTTCTTACAGCCAAAAATTTAGAAAGATATTGATAATGAGATTTTCTCTCAACCTGTTTGTGCAGGAAAACATCATAAAATTCAGTCCAAGAAGTAATTGATTCAGCTGGTAAGTTTCTAAACCATCTTCTCACTTCTCCTATTAATGACTAAGTATGAATAACCTCATAAAAACATCTTCATATTGAATATCTAAGCAATCTATGAAATGTTCAAAGGCATCCATGTGCTTTTCTATTGTAACATCATCTTCTCCATTGAATAAAGGAATACATTTGAAAATTTTAGGAAGTAGCTTATGAAGAACTAATGGCAGTTTGAGAGGTTTATACATATTTAAAGTTTGAGGATGAATCTTTGCAGGTTGATCACAAGGTATATGAGGGAATAAAGGAATTCTCATATTAATTACATTCCCAACTGATGTACAAGAATGACTATTCTTAGAAATAATTGGAATTTATGTTTTTTTATCAAGAAAGTTGTCAAAAGACACTGATACAAGGGGCTTACCATTACTTTCAGAGGACAACAATGAACTAGAATTTTCTTCTTGAGGAATACAAGAGGAAATTAGGATTTCTTTTTCAAAGGAAAGAGATAAGGCTTTAAACTAATGATCCTTTGAAAAATAGCATAAAACATTTTTCAACTGTAAAAGAAATATCATGAAAGAACCAAATAGCAGATCAAAAATTTACGAAAAGAAGCTTGTCATTTGATACCTGATCATTTTGAAACAATTCTTTATTTTCTTTGTCAACATGGCTCACTTTCCAGTCGAGTCTTGAAATTTTGATTGGAATCAGAACGGAGTCGCCAAGTGAATAACCACATAATCGGTGTCTAATCCTCGTTCACCTTCAAGAACCATATATGATCTTAATAAAACCTCGGGGAAAATATCAAACCTTTGTCCCCGACAATGACATCAAAAAGAATGTTATAACTTGAGATGGTTTATGGTTGTTTAGAAACCATGCCAAGACATCTTTGAACCAACTTTAGATCCAAGTTGGCCCTTGGAACGAAAAGGTGTCTCTCATATGATTTAAGAACACTAGATGCGTACTTTCACTTAGCAAAAGTTCCAACAATTAATCTCAGGTGCCAGATTTGATGGTAAACAGGGTAAAATAGGGTGGACATGGCTTGAAAGTTAAATGGCAGTTGATTGGAATGAAGGTCTGTAAATCCCTTAGATCAGAGGTCTAATCCATTGGGCATGGAGTCTCACTGAATAAAGCATAATTGCTCATAACCGAAAGTGGAAGAAGATGAGAAAACAAAGATCTCAGAGAATATGGAGGGAAAAAGCAAGCTCTATAAACCAGAGATGAAGGAAATGGATTTGTTAGGAATTTAAATGAATCCAACAAAATAAAAGAGTGGTTGCGTTGAGCATAACAATGAATTCAACAAATAAACACTCATAAAATAACTAACAATCAATCTATGACGAATGATACTGGTGGTTATACCAAATTAATGTTTTTAACGTATACAAATATGATTGTAAATTGCAGACTAAATAAGGAGAATGGAGATGGAAATTTAAAGACGCTTAAAACATAAAAATGAAAGAAAAGACAAGGCTCTGCTCAGAATGAGCCATGAATCCTTGAATTAATCCACCATGCCAAAAAAAATTACAATTTCCCTATGGGCTTCATACAAAAGACACAGTCACACTGACAAAATCTCCTAACCCTCTCTTTTACATTGAATCTTCCTCCCTTTTATAATCAAATGAGAATTTGTTTGATTTCTCAATCTCCATGCATGTTTAGCCTTTTCTCCAAAATTGGAACAATCTCCATGATCTGTCTCTTTAACATTTTTCTTGATAGAGATTTCTTAGGAAAAAACAACTATTCAACATTATCCTTTCCTAAGAAATCTCAGTCAAGATAATGTTATCGGTCATAAATCACGTTTGAATTAGAACATATATGAATCCTCCTCTCCTTCGCATAGATTTTGAAATTTTGTTATGACCAAGTCCAAACTGATTTTTATAGAATAAAAATCGTTTCTCATAATTAATAATCATTTTTGTAGTATTTTGATTGGCTATGAAGATTCCTTATATGTCACGGATGGGAGTACATGTGTCACCATCTTAGCATGATTACTGATCTTCAATTATTGTGAAATCTCAATCTTATATGGGTTATAAGATTTTCATATACCACAAATTGATGTTAACTGGAGTTTTCCTCGTGTGCTTAGATTTGACCTTTCACTGAACATGTCCTTATCCATCTTAGATTACACGCAGAAGAGAATAGAATTGGTGGCATTGTGCAATTATTTTTTGCTTGCACTCATCATCTAGACACATGTTGATTAGGTGTTGATTTCAAGGGGCTTGAGTGTGGTTATACTAACCACATATCTCGGGGGTCGCAAACGACGGACGGGCACCATGTCAAAAGGAGTTTAACCACAATAGAGTTTTGTGGCCCCCCTCCCTTGTGTTATCGATCGAGCACGCGAGGGGGGGGGGTACAATTAATTGTAAGCCATTGGATCAAAAGGGTCGGGCACGATCTACATAAAACATGCATCTTATTAGTTTATAACTATATAATAAAATTTTAAAACAATAAAATCGATCTATTAAAATGTATATTTATTCAAAACTAATCAATAATAAGTTATTTTTTCTTAAAAGTAAATTTATTTAATTTAATCCAAAACTCCTATAAATTTTGGATTTTATTTAAAACTTAAAACACTTGTTATAAAAAAAAATTGATTATGTTACAACAGGTTCTTTGCATCAGGGGAAATCTTAACTTCCTGTCCAGCTCATCTTCTGGCCGCCCCACATCTTCATCTGTTGCTGGCAGCAATTACTCCAGAAGATCTCCCAGTGATTCCTTTCTTGCTTCCAACGACCATATTCTTAGTTTCTGGCGCAACTGACAAAACTCAGACCAACGCGCTCAACTAACAAAACTCAAACCATCATGCCCTTGGTCACCTTTACATTTGTTGTGTTGCTTAACCAAACCCGGTTCGATGCGTGGACTATGGAATTATTCCACACATCCCTTTAGGCGCTCGCAAAACTATTGGGTGAGCATGCACAACTTTTGTTTATGAGCGCGCACAAAATTGGACCCAAAAATTTGGGTGCCAACAGGCCCCCACCATAATTACCTCGCTCGTCCTCGAGCCAACTACTTTATCGAATATTAGTAGCAACAGATAACACCATGTCCTTTATGTTCTGCACAAATTCTAGGAACTGTCGTTGAGGTTCAGAAAAGAATTCCTTAAGGGACTGGGTGATCTAGACATTTTTTTTTGCAATCTCAGTTGTGACAGTGGACAAAGTGAGGTATGTGGTACTAAGTTTCTCAATCAACGGGTTGGAAGCAGTGTTAAGTTTGGAAAGTTGAGTATACCAGTGCACATCTTTCTCGAACAATGGAGTTATGAGGTCTTGCATCTTTTGTTGCTCTACCTAAGCATAAGTGATCTCCTTTGTTCGTGTAGCCACAACATTCATTATTGTGGTGCACTCTTTGAGGGGTAGAGAACCGACATCCCACTTTTTCTACACAACCTCATCTTACAAGGAACGAGTATGATCAGAGAGATTTGTAAGTTCTTTTGGGTTTATTAAATAGTCCCACATATTAAAGCTTTGAGTGACCAAAGTGGCAAAGTGTTTGGCAAGGTTTCAATCGGTCTAAATGATGTTGATTGATTGGGAAATTTGTTGTTGGCGAGAATATTATTTTGGGGAGGCATGTTGTAGTTGGTCCTGGAGTTCATTATTTTGTAGTTGTAGCACTCGCATATGCTCAACGATTGATTTCAACTTCTGAAGGGCTAGGAGATCTGATTGCTCTGGGGCCAGATTGAGGATGCGATAATAGGTCTCACTGAGAGCGGAGACTAGTGTTTAATGATATGTAAGAATGGAGGTATAGAAGCTCTGAGTGTCGGCATGGGCAGTGACTTCTTCTAAGTGAAGCTCCTGCAACATTTGTCGTGATGCTTCAAGTTCTTGATAAGTGTGACATTCTCTTTGTAACTGAGAGCGGGTGGTGTTATGACTGGAATGCTCTTGTTGGAAGTTGATATGTGCCTGGGTGAGTTCTTGCTGGATAGATTGTTGTTATCCCCCCCACTCATGGACCATGCAAGTTATAAAATGGGGGATGTCGGTTGTAGGTACTTGAGACAAATCCAGGTTGGTTGAGGATGAATTAGGAGGAATTGGCATAAGGGGATCGACATGGATCATTTAGCAAGGGATGTCTCCTAGAATTTAGAAAGGGAGGTGGTTTGAATGGGAAAGAGTTTTGGCCAAGGGAAAGGTGAATTGGTGGGAGAGAAATTGCATATTCATGCTTATATCATTGTGGGATACGTGTTGTTTGCCTAAGTGCACCCAAATTTCTTTCAATAACTTCTCAACCTGTCGGGGTGAGCTACGCGAGATTTCTTTGGTTGGATGGTGGGAAGAGGTGCGGCGATGTTTACTGGAGGTGGAGCTGGGTTCTGGTTGATGCACGGGAAAGGGGGCTTCTTCAATGACTGGGTTTGGCCTAAAAGGGGGGTGGTTGTGCTCATATTCAGAATCAATGGTTATCTACACAAGGTTTTGAGTCTTAGTGCTCCATTTGCACTTTTTAATTGGGGTTGTATCAGGATCGTAGCGACTAGGAGGTGGGGAACCCTCACCATAATGGGAAGACACTGTGTTCCGCTACTCGGGCACTGATTAATCTGGCATGGACCCAGAGGACCGGATTTCTTCAAAAGGGGGTCAGGTGGAGGCCAACCACTACTCCACTCCTAAGATAATATCCCTTTTTGTGATACATAAGGGAAGCACAGCCTCAACGCTATATTCGGTTGCATGGGGAATGATGATAACATTATCGATAATACATTTAAACCACATGTAATGCTCATACTTGGTAAAGATGTGGTGCGGGATGCGAACTCTTTCAGCTGAAGCATTGATCAGCTGGGTGTACCATCGATGGAAATTCTCTGAAATATGCTCTTGGGTGTCTGCATTATTGGAGTGTTGTAATGGTAGGAAATGAGGAGCCATAAATGAGTGTGCAACCGCCATGTCAATTGCAAATCTTGGCAGAGGTTTCCATAGGACCATACCAAATAGAAGAAGAACCCAACTATAATGAAACTCTTTGGCCTCATCCTGAGCATCGAGGAAGTCGGTGGTAAACTTGTTGACCAAGTAAGGGGCCCATGCCATTTGATTGTTGAAAACACATTGTTGGGCCATGAGAACAACCCCCAACAGACATTCATCCTTATGGCACTTATGAACGAGCTTGCAGTCTAGCAGTTGGGTGGAAAATTTGATTGAGGCATCATTGATGTCAATGATGACTGTATCGCGCTTACCTCTTCCAGTGCCATATCAGGAGCATATCTCCTCTAGAGGTACATCCTTTGCATTGAGATAATTTGTGGGCTCCTCTCTAGAATTGGACAGACTGAAAATTCATTGAATAACAGGAAAATCGATAGGATATGGTTGATCAAGCCAAAGGCGACCTCCATGCACTTGGTTAGGAGGAAGCGAACGCAGGACTAAATATCTTGGGCTTGACCAAAATGTGGACATTTGAGAAGGGAAAGAATGCCAGATCATAGCAGTGGTTGTGCCCATTCCTACATTATGGTCTTGGTGCTACCATCATCCTTGGTAATAGCCTCTGTGTACTTATCTACCTAGAGCTTAGGGAACTATTGAGGGTCTTGGATGTTGTAATCAACATCTTTGAGCATGAGAATTTTTCCAAATGGGAGGTCGTCATGTATGACGTCGAAAGGTAGCACGATATCATGAATTGGTTTTTCTTTAATGACTTTGGACTTTGGGTGTGCCTTAGGTTTATTGAAAGAATCCATGTTGGGAGATATGGAAGGAGCGAAAGAAGTGAAGGCCCGGTTTGCAGTGTTGGTGGTGGAAGTTATGTAACAGAGCGAAGAAGAGGAAGCAATAGAGGTGAAATGAGTGGGGACAAATGATACTTATATCATGACCATGCCCGAATGGACAACTGGCTAGTCACACAGGTGACTTCGTGTCTTGATGGAAATGTTACTCGAAGTTCAGACATTTAGAATTAGTATGTCGCTCTTGAATGTGGCAGATTTTGCACTAAGACCGATACTCATGTGGAGATCCGCACTACCGGCAGCTTTTATTTAGAAAGGAAGGGAAATTGTTCTTTTTTCAGTCTGGTTAATGAACTGTCAGTTTCAAAATGCGTTGTAATGAACTAATGTCGCCTCAACCACTACGATTTTCCTTGTAGTGTTGCCGCCAGAGTGGCCAATTGATAATGATAGAGACGACATAACTCATGTGCGGTTTTACGCACCAAGGGTGTAGCGCATGAATCAATGCACCTTGAAGGGAGTCCATTATATCTTAGACAAGTGGGGCGGCCCTTGGTGGGTCACCACGCATCCGCATTCGAGTGCGACAAGTCAATGTTTTCTTAAGGAGAGGAATGAGATCAAGCGGAGTGGGCTCTAATAAATCCATTAGTTAATCACAACATCGATAGTTATACGTGAGGGTTTCATCAGTTTAATGGGTTTGGGGAGTAGTTATGCAGGGAATAGATCATCGTGGGGGAATAAAGGTCGCCTTCATTTCCCAATGTAGATTTCAGGTATGGATGACATGGGGTGCTTTTATGGGGAACCGTCAATGGGAATTCACATAGTGACCATGTGCATTGCATTGTTACTTCACAATTCGTCGCCTTTCGTAGGGACAGGTATAGTGACGGATATAGAAATATGGTCAAAACATTTCATGCAAGGATGCTTCGAGGGTCGGTCAGTCGTGATACCGGTCTCGATGGGCTTCCCACTATGCCGAGAGAATCCATATCACCTTTGAGTCGAGTGTGCAAGGTCTCTAGTATTCAGGAATGTGCCACAACCATTTAATCAAGAGGCTCATTTGCTTCGACCCATATTACTGATAGGAGCCAACGATTTACATGCTCTCTTCCGCTGAGACATTGATGCACCTCCTTGTAGACACCTCATAAATCTTGTGCTTCCATCTATCCAAGGAATATTCAAAATATGTGTCATAAGACTTGACACTCCTCCATCTTAATTCTCTATCTGCTCTGGGGTTGATGTAGTCCGTCCTGCACCCCGTGACCTTGTAAATATTATCAACAGTCAAAATCTGCACATCCTCATTGACATGCTCATTGCAGTGCTCGCCTTCATATAGATCCAATGGCACGACCACACGTAGGTTGTGAGTCTCAAATGACATTAAGCGCTTTTTCAAATTCAACACTGCATTGTTATCAAAGGCCCAATCGATTCCTAGTAATGCAGGGTAGGGATCCGAATCATCCATGATTTCAATGACTTCAAATTTGGCCTTCATTTTTACTCTTCTATATTCACCTCAACCTGCTCTATCCAGCTAATGGAGTAGATCTTGTATTGATTGACTAGTCGGAGTTGAATGGGTGACCAGACCAACTTCGGCTTCTACATCACTTCCTAGGATTTCTTGGGTAAAAATTTCACATCGGATCCTAGATCCAACATGAATCCATCCATATCATACCCTGCAAGCTATGTTGTCATCTTAAACTCTAAGCAAATGTGCTTTTGCTTGTTGACCTCTCAAACATCCCCTTATGGCAGTGGAGCTGCAATGGTGGTCTCCTCTCCTTATTCTTTCATGCAAGCAGTTAACATATGAGTCAACTTGCTGACATCTTTTGGATCTCTTAACAAACGTAAACAATAGTGTAGAAAGGTATTGACTTGATATTTTGCTTCTGCCATGGAAACTAAGGTCATGCAAGGCCTCTATGTGCACTGCGTGTTGCAACTCTTCTTATCGTTGTTCATACACTTCCTTCTTAGTGTGTCACATCATAGTCTATCTTCGTGCTTCTGCTCTTGATCTTTCGATGGCACGCTGGATCTCTTTGTGCATGCGAGCTTCCTCCAATGATCTCTATGTCACATGTTGTATTTATTTGCACGCACACGCTTCCTCCAATGACCTCTGTGTTGCTCGTTATATTTCTTCGTGAATCCAAGCTTCTTTTAGTGACTTCTTCATCTTCCTCTGAACTTTCTCCCAAACCCATGCCTCTTCAAGGGACCTATGAGTCGCGCGTTGCAGTTCTTCATGCGCTTGTTCTTCTTCCAGAGCCTATTGCGCATCATGTAGAAATTGATCTTTTGAGATGCATCAAATTGAGGAGGGGGCCTTCTTGATATTTCCCTCTTCTTGTTGACCCAAACTTTCTCAATGTTTGAAATTTACCCCTATCATCGCCCCTCCACGGGTTACTACCCTGGCATTGCCTTATCCCTTCTTCTTCTGGTTTTTGCGAGGTTTGACATGTACCATTTTTCAGTTACCCTTATTTTCCTCCCACCTTTTCAACAAGTTTGGACAATCCCGAGTTACATGTTCGAGACTATAATAGTATGCGTAGAGCAAGCACGACTTAGTGCAAAATCGTGAGACATGACCAATATCACCGCAATTGAAGCATGTGGGGGGTTTGTCACCTCCTCCACCATATCCTCATCCACAACCGCATCCATACCCACCTTGAGGTTCTCCTTGATATCTGCCTCTGTCACTGACCCTTTGTTCACCACCTTTTTGTTCCTCTTGCACCCAGAATGCATCCCATGTGTTATCTTACATCATTTGGAGGGGCGACAACTGCTGCTATCGTGGCCAACATATTTACATAATTCACAAAAGAGGGTGTTATTTGTTGCTTGATACTTCAATAAGGTGGTGCAGTAGAGTGGCACATGACCCCACTATCGACATATTTCACACCATTCCAACTATCCATATGGAAATGGACTTAGTGAGTCTGTCGCCACATAATTTGGAAGGATCGGGCACTCGTCTCGTCGATGCCCTTCTGAGCGACATGTAGTGCACCACACATGTCCGCACACAAATTTATCCTTGGCCATATCTTACAACTGTATTTTTAGGCTGGCTAGTTAGGACTGAACTTGCGCCAACCCGGTCAATGTTTTTGTGCCTCCAGGTGTGGCTTCCAAGCGCTTCACGATCTCGACTACCTCGATCTAAGTTGCCACCTTTTATTGGGTGAGCGAGACTCAAATATGGGGGAGAAATGCCACAATGAACCATTCTTTGTGTTGCACATCCTGGATCTGGAACATCAGTTTATCCAACAAGATTTTGAACCACTGGTCATAGTCCTAGACGGTCTCTCCTTCTTTCTTCTTGATTTCCTTGATTTATGTAATGCATTGGGACTCTGAATTCGACTTCTAAAATTCCTGAAGTAGATCCTTCTCGATCTCATCCAGGGACCTCGCCTATCTTGTTGGCGCAATAGCCTTATGTTTCATGTACCACGTCATGGACCGATCCCTTAACGTATTCTCCAGTTGTGTGATCTTATCAACCTCATCTGTAACTCTCTTTACAGACCATATAGCTTCATAGGTGAAGTAGTATTGCTCGACATCATCCTTACCCATTCCTTGGAACATGAGCAATCTTAGCATACTATCTTGATTGGCCATCTTGGGACCAGTATTAGTTCCACTCTTCTGACTATTATTGTCTTGATCCTTCCACACCACTATTGCTTGGGGTAAAGTATTGATGACTTTACCTTCTCCTTCACTTGTGTCGTCACTTCTTTCTTCTTCTTATATTTCTTCAACCTCAACCTCTTCACTTTCTGTTGTGTGTTCTTCTTGATTAAAAATGCACAAGGGTGGTGGAACAAAAGGTGGGTAATACCATCTTCTCCTAAAATTTCTTATGAGGGGACCCAAAGAGCCATCTAGTTGTAGTCGTGGAAGACCATCCAACATTATTAGTTCATCTCCCCCACCACTAGGGAAGCCTCCATATTCCTTCACTTTTGGCGCATCCACGTTCTACACCTTCTCCTCCTAATCTGAATGCACACCATCATTGTGTGTTCTTGCCTCTAGGATAATCCGCGCACTACCTCCATGCAATTCATCTCCCAACCTAATTTTTGCACTGCCACCTTTCACAGAGTCTGTTTCTCCGCTCAGCATGTGAATTCTCCATGCATTGCTCACTAGACTGCTCAGCATACCACCATTAAACTGAGAGACAAAATCCTATCGGATTGGTGCCCCGCCTTACTACGTGACAAATTCTATTCATTTCAGTGCATAACTATGTGATGCTTCCTCTCCCGAGTCCACTGGTGCACCACAAATTTGAACCCACGCACCACACATGTGTTCTCTTCCTCTTCTCAAGTTTGTAGCATACACAACAACCAAAGGGTACAGGCTTCATCACCTAGGCCCTCACTACCACTACTATCACTACTAGTATCTTGGATCCAAGCCTCTTCGCAAGCCTGTCATTTCCCGTGCTCCACTCTGGCACAACATCCTCTCCCACACCACTTCCTGGTGTGAGCTTCCTCTTCATTATGGGCCTGACACCTCATCGCACACCCTCGACTAACTCTTCTCTATTATTCCGCTCAACTCTCTCCCTTAGCCCAACTCTTCTTGTGTATCTTTCGACTCTTTTCCTCCTCTGCTCTTATGGGTCCATTCCAATCTTCACCTCATCTCAAAAACTTCTTGGATTCTCCTCACTGGATCCATACTCTAGTTTGTGTTTCCCTCACCTTTACCAGAAACCCCCCCAACACTAAGGGGTTTACTTAGCCATCCTATCAGGCTCCATGCACATCATTCTTTTTTCCACAGACACATCTTGATCCAAAGAGGGATCTCTTCTAACATCTACTTTTTGGGACCTTTTCAAACTTTCTTTGAGCCTCGCCAAAAGAATCACTATATTCTATAGCAAATTCAACAATGTAACCTTCCTTTACTCTAGCAAACCAGAAATCAATGGTCCAAGTCCATTTGTTATCCAATTCCTTTAGACTATCAAGCATAGTTTGATCCCATACTATCGGTTCCGATGGTAACAAAGCTAAGTTAACTTTCGCTTATATTTTCAACCATTCATGCAACAAACATGGAAATTATACGAAAAAGAGTTCATGTAGATCAGAGTAAAGATATATACCTTTCCATTCTTTCATGTTCACCCACAATCCTTTAATCTCTTGTAGGAAAAAATCATCCTCCTCCGCTTCTATCAAGTCTTGAATCTCCTCTTTAGATAGATTCCACCACATTTCTCTTTTCCTCCATCAATCTGAACAAGACTTAAGGTCCCGACAATGAAACGATTTGTTGGGTTTCCACTGAGCAATGTCACTGCTTTAGTACATGCTTGCGCACACCCCGACTTTCGTAACACTGGGGGATTTAAGACCTAGGGTTCATCCAGAGCATGTCCAACAAAAACCCCTAAGCATTGACATATCAATCCTCGGTCGAGGCAGAGGAAAGTCTCACCCAAGATGCAGAGAGGGTCACAGAGACCATAAGGTCTTATGTCAGGGATCGAGGATCAAACATAACTAACAATACTACAAATGTAATCCATGTAACTCATATCTGATAATCTAACAAGGATCGAGAATTAAAACAACACATGCACAAGGGTTACTCATTCATAAAAAACATAGAATAGAAAAGAATGGCCATGCCTTTATTATTGAACATATTCCATCATATCGAATATATATATTGTGCTGAATAAATGAGTCGCACAACATAAGACTTCATCTCATTACTATAAAAACAATGGGGATACAATAGTATGCGCCTTGCACTAAGCTTTAAGATTCAAATAGATACAAGACACGTGAGACTTCTCCATACAACATAGAATTGCAATAGGTTAACTCAGAGCTATGGGATTGATGCCTTTTGAAATTAACCAACTTCTTTTCTAAGCTAAGAGCTTTCTTTTATATCTCTTTTTGTTGGGGAGAGATGTCCTTCACCATTCTTCTCCACTCGCTTGTCTGATATAATGGCCTTGCATGATTTTGGCATCTTCCATGGCTCCATGTAGGTTCTTTGCATAAGGGGCAATCTTAACTACCTAGCCAACTCATCTTATGGACGCCCCATGTCTTCATCTGTTGTTGGAAGAAATCATTCTAGGAGATATCACGGTGATTCCTTTCTTGCTTCCAACAACCATCTTCTTGGTTTCCAATGCAACTGAAAAAATTCAGACCAACGTGCTTAACTGACAAAACTCGAATTGGCGCGCCCTTGGCCGCCTTTACACTTGGTGTCTTGCTTAACAAAACCCGGTATGATGTGTGCACTATGGCATTCTTTCATGCATCTCCTTAGGTGCTCGCAAAACTATTGTATGAGCGCACATAACTTTTGTTTGTGCGAGCACAAACTTTGATCTAATATAGTAAAAGACCATGTGCACTCCACATTTATAACTTCTATTTATAGTGACTTTGAGACACATTGTTTGTAGTGGTCGATCATTGGGATAGACCATTCTTGGTGAAGAATTCCATTTTATTTCTATTTTATGACAACCTTTGCTTTAAATTTTTAGTGTATATTGTCACCACTCAAATTCTCGTTGAAGGGACAGTCCTACCCTCTTTAGGAGAGCCTAGGGGAAACTACTAAGTAAGCCACCCATTGTCACCTTAGTAGCCTTGCCTCTCACTTTAAGGCTAAGGAAGGGGTTTCCTAACCTAAAGAAGGTGTTCCTAAAGTTCAAGATAACTCAAATCATTTAGTAGGAAAGGGGAGCTCTAGGACCAAGCTTAACTAAGGATTTAGCAAGTTGACACTACCCACTCTCAAGGTAGAGGTTAGACTTAGATGTGTGTGTGAATTGTGTGTCAATTTACCAATTATGAACAAGATTGAAATGTTTTCAACTTAGACAAAATTGCTTATTCAAAGTGATGCTTGGAAAATAGAAATAAGTCTTGCTCAAAAAACCATGCTCAAGGTATATCACAAGTTTTTTTATTTCATCATGAAAGGAAACATTAAAACAATGATACATATGCCCAATGGCAAGATAGATCACAAGTTATGTTAAGAAATGAAAATCATATATCACTACTCACCATCACGATGATAATAAACCATGAGAGATCACGTACCCAAAGTGAAACTATATTTTAGAATAGCAAAATTGTGGCATAGTTATACCATTCAATATTGATCCTTAACGTGTTATCTAGCAGTGAGTATTAATGTATTAACTGAACATAGTTTTGAAGTGTGATATTATGTGAAATAAACATTTAAAAGAAACAGATACACCAACATTTAGGTGATGCATGTTCAGTGTGAGCTTAATTTATATCATTCAACAATGGTCTCATGACAACATTCAAACTAATTTTACCATATGAAAAATTAGACTTCATATACCCCAACTTTATGTCATGTAAACAATGCACAATTAATGTGCCAATTGCATATGATAACAATCATAGATTTCCAAGTTAGTTATGGCAAATGAATTGTGACCAGACTTATCAATATTCAAAACTCATTAATTTATGTATATTAAGGTAGATTATTTTCATAGAGAAATGGTGTAACAAAGTGAACAATAAGCACTCTTTGACCAATATAATCACAGGCTTCGGAGTAGATTTGAACCAACTCAAAACATGTTACCGTGCCATTCCAAATTAATGTTCAAAGATTATTTGATTAGTATGATTAACAATGTATAGATCTTATCAACCACAATTATCATGTAATTTTCATATACTTAGAGAATTGAGAAAGTCATTCCTAAACATGCAAACAATACGCCAAGTGTTGATAGCAATTAACCCTGAGTTCAAACTTTGTGTGATTGTGCAAAAGAGTGTAACAATAGTGAAATATGGTCCCAAAAAAGTATTGTGTTATGCTTAGCCATTAAAGGACATCATTTGAAGAATCCTTACCATAGGATTATTATGTAGTGTGTCCCAAAGATGAAGAACAAACATATTACACCAAGTTTTGTGGACTTGTGTAAGAAAATATATACCAATGGTGAAATATTTGACTATTAGAGTGCTTATATCATGCATTAATGGGGTTTTCCATTCAAACTATGAAATAAACCTTTAATTGTGTATTAAAACCAATTTTTAAACCCTCAAGACAATGTTGTAACGGGTGTGACGTTAGCATTTTATACTACATCATTCAATCATTCCTTGCATCGTTTTACTTAATAAAATGTCGTAGATTAGAAATGAGCCCAAAATTTGCAATAAGAATGGAGTAAGAAGTCTAAGTATTACCCTTATGAAGGCATCGAGCCCTTATCACCAGTGCCAAAAATGATACCAGAGATTACTTCATGCATTCAAATTTGTCTTAGATAATAGGTGAGAGAATTGTTATGCCACATATCACTACACATCACCTCAATGAACTCAAATTTAATAATGAAACCAAGTCGTCAAGCAATCGTAAGGATGGGTGCCAAAACGCAATACATCAGGTTTGATTAGTGGAGTGTCCAAACACTTGTTGAGCATATAAACCATGGAGAATCCTCAATGTTGACATATAAAACCCTTGTGCAAGAATTTTCAAAGAAGAGAAAGACTAATGTTTCTCATGAGTCAAAGCATGGACTTTAAGAAACCCAACATAGATAGTGAGTCGCAAACAAATTCAAAGTTTCTTTTTAACTTAGGGTTACTAATATAAAAAATAAATCTCCAGGAAACCAATTAGCATGGAAAAGATATAAGTTTGATTCGATATAGAAATGAAACACTTAGATCTAGCAACCTGGATTAATAGATCAAATGAATAAATCCCTAGATTGCAAAAAATAACAAAATAAAGGGGAAAGGGAAAATGTTTTTTGGATTTTTTGGTTGAAGAGATGATAGACCAGTGCCTAAAAGGGATACGAGGTCCCTACACAATTATAGGTGAAGCTTAGATTTAAATATGAGACAATATTGAGAGCACATAAGAGGATTGCCTCTCAAGCATTGACTAGGGATAAGAATGCTTCTTCAAGAGTAGATGGGGGGATTGGTCCTCTAGACATTCTTTCCAAGTACTACCAAGGTGATCTCAAAGTTTGGCCAAGGTAAGATAAAAGAGCCATGGGACATCCTACTTCAATGTAATGAAAAAAACATCAATGGTCACATGGAATCAGGAAAGAAAACTATACCTTGATTTCCCTCCCAAGTGAAGAAAGGTGCCCTTCTTTGGTCTTGTAGTAGCTTTATCCTCCAATAAACCTAAACAAATATTCTAACTCGCCCTTGAAAAATATCCTAGAACAATCACTTATAGCAATGTAGATGCACATGAACTTTGTAGGCAAATTTTCTCAATAATCTCCAACAAATGAAAATGAGAGAGGCATTCCCCTTTTATAGCTAAGGATCCTTCTCAATACAAGGTGCTAATACAATGTGCGAGCTCAAAACCATAAGCCAAATACAAAAAGTGAACATAAACCACCCTCATAATCATTCAATACATGAACACCCGAGAGAAAATGGTCAAAGATGTAACAATAAGTCACACATGTGGGCTAGAGGGGCTATAGACAAGTGTGCCCTCCTCAAAAGTAGCCAATATCCATCAAGTGGGTGAAGAAGTGGTCAATAATAGGTCTAAGGATTAGGGTGATCCTCAAATAAACCCCATGAAGCAAGGACGTGGTCCAACAAGCATGACTCCATGCCACATGTGTGGGTCATCCAAGATGAGTATCCAATGCAGTATGGCATGTGTGGCTCCTCCATTAGAGTGCTCCTAAAATAAAATAATGTGATCAATGCCACATCATCCTATAACCATTTTAACAACATGTGACCCTATGTAACCACTTCCTAGGAGTCCTCAAACGCCTCGAACAACCCCCACATGTCGTCCAAGTGGGAGTAATCAAGAACGTATGCAAGTGAAGGCATCCAATTGGGTAAGGAAATCATCTTGGAATGGTCTATGTGGTAGGTGTGATAATGTGGCATCCCTGCCATCTCCCGATGCATTGTCATAGATCCTAACATAATGACACATTTCTCGATGAAGAACATGGATCCCAAGAAAGAAGACATTGATCCCAATGTTTGTAGATATGGCTAGATACAAGTACATGAATCCCAAGGTAGCTTCACATATCTCAATGCAGTGTCATGAATCTCGAGGCGTGGTACACAAATCCCAATGCAAGGTGCCTAGTTGGAGTGGTGGGTCCAACTTCTTTGCAAGCCATTAAGTGATGCACACTTAGTGATTTCTCTTAACACAATGTAACAATAAAGGTTAGTTTTAATATTTACCTAAGTTTTACCAAAGGGTAACACATTAACCCTTATAGACATGACAAGTCCTAAGACAACGAGTATTTCCTAAGTCCCTAGGTAAAAGGTAGGTGATGTGATGAATAATTATGGAAAGGGGAAGGGGAAAACTTCACGTGATGACCCTTAAAGTCATTTAATATATTGCATAGGTATTATAACTTTGTGTTGCCATCTTTCATGAGTTAGGATTTGTATGGAAGCCCATAAAGAGGGAGTTTGAGCATTGAGTTACCTTTCCTAAGCACTGTTTCTTACTACCGCTTTTGCCTTTTTCTTTTAAGTGTTGATTTTATTGAACAATTCTCTTTTTCTTTAGATATTCATATACAAGCATGGGACTAGGGGTATTGGCCTCATAGCAAGGTGGCATTGCTTAAGCTTTAATATATTGGCTTTTAACTTTATTTCTCTTCACCTATATCCTTTTTTGGCTTTATTGACTTAGAATTTTTTTCAATTAGACCTTTTTGGTGACATTTGATAAATCAAACATGATTAGGACAAACTTTTTTATGGATGGAATGGAGTGAAAGGAAAAGACAAAAAGTGTCAAGTGTGGTTGGGATGTGGAAAGCACTACCTTAACCATTTTTCTAGTAGTACAAATTGACTCGAGAAATGACAACACTTCTAAAGGAAAACTATGGTTCCCCATGGTACGAAGAGGAAAACGATAAAACTATAATTGTTATGAAGTGTTATCGAATCTCATTTTGGTGTTTACCACTTTCATGAATAACTCAAAAGTTATAGAATCACATCCACGTAAGACATCAATGCATGGAATATCAAATAGAACATAGTGAAAACCATAGTGTACCATCAAAAGTAGTTACCCCTTGGCGGATAACACAAATTTAATTTTGTTTTTTGTTGGTTGCGAGGCTTTTTAAACATTTTGTTCAATTTGTTTTTCACAAGTTTTTTCCATTGTTGTTATTTTAGTCTAACGATTTTCTAGTAGAATGAACTAGTTTTTTGATGCACTAATATGTTTTTATTTTGATTAGTATTTACAATGCAATGACATCTAAGAAAGACTCCTCAGAAGAGGAGAGTGAACCCTTAAATGAAGAAGAAGAAGAAGAAGAATTAGATCATGAAAAAGATAGCTCAAATTAGTCAACCCTTGAAGAAAATACCTTTGACTCTCCTAATATTTTCTCCTCTGAATATTTGTCCCCCAATGAAGAGGAAAGAATTGAGACAACTAGTCTAAACCATGATGGAGGTGACTCTTCTTCAAGTGGAGTGAAGAAGAAGAGGATGAGGATGATTAAGTCTCTCAATTCCTTGTAGTATATATTAACTCATTATGGTGTATTTTATTTCTTTATATGTAGTTATTATGGCCTCCTTTGAAAGGATGTTTTTTATAAAATGTTTATAAGTATCAATATTCATAACCTTTAATAGAAACTTGTTTATATTAATATATAGTTTTTGTACAATATTTCTATAAATTAATAGAATTTTGTTGAAAGAAAGAGCTTGCCTTGTATATTACATTTGTCAGCCCAGCGCATCCATAGAACCTGGCTAAGAACTTGGCTCAAAATAGTGGCATTTGCCTGAGACTCTGTGGTGCTTATCGAAAGGAGGCATGGCCTGAGGATGCACGATTGCTTATTGTTTACATTGTTGTTATAAAAAATAGAGTGTCTCGTTGGCTCAACACTAGTCTACAAGTCATGTATATATTCAATACAAAATTCAGGTCAACATGATTAGTCTACATGATTTGCCTAAACACATGAGCACACACATGAGAAGTTGGTAGTACTTGGAGGCACTCAACCCCAACTTTTACTTTGTGAAAAAAAATTGGACTATTTTTGCAAAAAAAAAATCAATGTGTCAAATTTAAAATTTAAGATTGCAATAATGTTTGCAATGACTGAGACACACTCTCCAAGTTGAGTCATTCAATTTGGCATGTGTGCATTTCAATGAAGCTAGCCAAAAAAATTTGGCTTCACTAAAATAAAACCCTAGGGTTCATTTCTTGGTCAATTTGAGTGATTAAAATTGGAAAGTGTTATTTATTATTCTCCAACTTTATACACTTTCCTATTTCCAATTTGAGGCTTAAAAGTTTCTGCTTCAAATTTCCTCCAGCATGCATAATTTTGAT
>ML790922.1:39186-50236 GCA_009831015.1 Picea engelmannii | reverse complement strand
AATAATTCAATTTGGCCTTGTAATGAAGGTTGTGCATGCATTTCAGTGAAGCTAGCCCAAATTACCTTGCTTCACTAAAACACATGCCCAAGCTTCATTTCTTGGTCAATTTGACTGATTAAAATTGGAGAGCATGAGTTTTTCCATTCCCACCTTTCAACATTTTGATATTTCCAATTTCCAATTTTAAATTTTCTACTTCAAATTTCCTTCAACATGCATAATTTTGCATCGACGTGAATTTTTTCAAAGTTGTGTATAAGTGGAAAAATAGATAATTATACATTTTGACAGATCTTATGCATGGGTACATAAGCTTAGGATTGTGTAATTATGTCCCATTCCAAATTTTATAACTTGGTTGTACTTGGCTTGTCCATATAATGCATTTTTGTATTGCTTGTGAAAATTGGCAAATTGTATCAATTGATATTTTTGCAAACTTAGATTTCATTGTAGAATAATTTTTCTGGGCAATTGAGTATTATATTATAAAAAAAGGTTGGTAGCTCCAATTTGGAATATTTATGGTAAGGCTTGCGATATAATTTTTCCTCTACCCTTCCCACTTCACACTCCACATAAGAAGTAAAGTCTGCATAAGTTAACTCATGTAGGGGCTAGGACATGCAGAGGAAAGGAGGGAGTTGTAGTGGAGTCTAACTCCGCCCTCCATGATATGCACTCCACACAAAGGGAAAATGACACAAAAGCGTAATACAAGAATAAGGAGGTCACTCCATGACAAAGAAGATAATAGCTTACATAGAAGACAATGTGGCCACCTTGGGGTGTCAATGTTTATACACTATGAGAAATCACCAAGTGCCACATGGCAATCATAGAAAACCAAAATTGATTAAATTGTAAAAATAAATAAATGATGAGTAAGCATGTCAGAGTATTGTAACTGCTTCTTTGGAAAATGGTTAGGAGGTCACTGGCCTTCTGCATGCCCTGGGGTGGAAAGGATAAAATATAGGTTTTTGGATGAAAAAGGGGTTCAAATAGGCTTAAGATGAAGGCATGAAGGAGGTTCTTGAGAAATTTAAATTGGAGGTTAGATTGGTTCAAACAGTGTTAGAGGAGATAGAAGATTAGTCACAGGTCGAGTTCACACCCTATTTGTACTATTTGCAAATAAGAGAGAGATCAAATTAGATAGGAGTCGACATACTAGTTCATGAAAAGGTATGATTATAGTGAGTTCGATATTTATCACTATAAATTCTATTTCCTATTTTTGATATCTAAAGTGCCTTATGACTATAAAAGTACCATTAAGATTAACCAAAGAAAGATAGCCATTTCAAAGATGAAATTTTTCCCAGGATGGGTTTCTGTAAGGTATCTCTTCTGTTATTTATGTATATGTGATTGCATTGGTAATTATGTTCATAAACTTGTTAAAGAAAGCCTAGTCACTTTTTATGCACATCAGGTTATTATTGCATTCCATTTACAATTTATCATATTATGAAATAAGATCGATGTTGGTGAATCCTTTGGCCATAGGCCTATCATTATAAATCATATTGGCATCATAGTGTAGTTATCGACCTCGGGGGGGTGGTTACCGATGAATGTTGACTTGACTAAGAAAGCCACAAGAAGGTGGAAATTTAGCTTCCACTGAATTAGAAATTGGAACTAGGAGAAGAAAACCAAATCAATACCAAACCATTGGTGATGTAATGGAGACCATTGAGACCCAACCTAGCATAACCCATTTGGAGAATGGGATGGATCAAATGGTCATGGAAATGTCTTATGTGGCTTTGGGAATGCCTAATATGAACCTTGTTGTCATTGAATTGGTTGCCACTTTGAGACAAGAGAAGAAGAAGAAGAAAAATAATCTTTAAGACTCAAGCTCTAGTTCAAATGAAGAAGGTGGAGGTTATGAAAAATATACAATGGAGAAATTAGAGGAGGCATGGAATACAACAAGATTTAATCACCATTCAATGTAGAGGAAAATATTAACGTCAAGCCATATGCGAATGAGATATATGCCTTGAACTTGAATCAATGGTGGCTATATCTAGAAGTTTATTTTAGTGTGCATGAGGGTAGTAGAGCACAAGCAATCTCTTTTTCTCATTTGAAGTTAGAAGTTCATGCTTTGAAATGGTAGGAAAGTGATGTGAATACTAGAAGACTACATAATTAACCACCCGAGGAAGATTAGGAAGTGTTTAAGGACATGATTAAGTCATAGTTCTATCCTATTGGTTACATGGAGGAACAAAAGTCTTTACCTTAGATAGAGACACATACAAATAATGCATGAATTCACCAATGAGATTACAAAGAGAGCAATCTGGTTAGAGATATCTCTTAAGTGTCTTGAAGTACCTATCAAGTACTTGGGAGATTTGCATAGTCACATTAGGAGATAAGTGATGTTTTTCAAACCTAATACCATTGATGAGGCTTCTATGTGAGCATAATACCTTGAAATAGATCAAAATAAATAATAGTTAGTGGGCCAAAACAAATAAAGTTGCAAGAACACTTAAAATGTGGAAAGAAGAAGGAGAAATGTAAAGGTAAGAAGATAGGTGGAGTTGAAATGAAAAATTATAACCCTAAAAAACATTGTAAGCATTGCAATGTTTATGGCCACATAGAGGAGAGTTGCCAGAAACTACATCCTGAGATGAGACCAGATTTCTCTAAATACAACATAATAATAAGAAGAATTTTTTGGTTGTAGAGGGAGATTAAAGGGTGGACAATAACTTAGAAATTGAAAGAAAGGCAACTTGTACTTCAGTTCAAAGAGAGATAATTTTGAGTAGTATTAGTTCAAAGGAGTAAAGAGAGATGACTAAACCCTTTCACAATAAGATTCAATTGAAGCAAACTAAGGTAGATTTCAACCTAGTTAGTCGAGAATCTTGGGTTGGAGGTGCATGGCCATCCTCATACATACAAATTGGGATGGGTGAGACAAGATATCAATTTGAGAGTCACAAAGTAGTGTGAGTTCAAATTTTCTATTAGTAAAAAATTCATTAATTAGGTAGAAGCATATGCAATCCCATTGGATGTTTGTGGAGTAAATTTGGGGATTCCTGATCTCTATATTAGGGATATTATATTTAAAATAATGGCTAACCAATACAAACTTGTGATGGATGGGAAGTCATATGCTATCTATGCACATAAGAGCAAGTCATAGCTCTCATTGATAAGTGCATGCCAAGCTAAGAGGTTGATCAATACAAACAACAAGTTTGTATTGATGTTTTTGAGATGAGAGAAGTAGGAAGGAAAAGGTATAATATAGGTTAGTGCATCCTTTGAGGGATGTGATAACAAGAAAAATAATCAATTGTAACAATTGACAGGGTCTCACAAAGAAGTGTTACAAGAACCTAATAGTTTGCAAATTAAGAGGGAAATTGGACATGAGATTCAATTGTTGCTAGAATCTCCATTACTTGCCATTGGGTTGTAGAGATAATCCATTTATATTCAATTGAAGTGAAGAAACAATTTCACTAGTTATTGGAGTAGGGAATCATAAATCTTAGGACATCAACGTGTGTCTCTCCCAACATCATAGTGCCCAAGAAGGATCGAAGTTGGAGGATGTGCATTGGCTACAAAACTTTGAAGAAGGTGACCATCAATAATAAGTATTCTTTGCCAAGGATTAACAACTTGGAAAACATTGTGGGAAACATGGCTACAAAGCTAAAACATTCTACTTCTTTTCATCCTCAAACTGATGGTAAATTGAATTTGTGAATATAACTTTGGTCCAATTATTGAGAGGATGTAACAACAAGAACCCAAAGACATGGGATGAACAATTAGTTTATTAAAAACACTTACAACAAGGAAATTCATTCTTCCATTCATAAATCTCGTTTTACGACTTGTTTTAGTTATTTTCCACCCTCACCTTTTGATGTTATTTATGTCACCTTTTGATTTTATTTATGGATAGAAGCATGAAGACATACAAGAAAATACAACAAGAGTCAAAGAAAGCAAATAGGCTCATATAGAAGATCAAGTAGGTTCATTTGAAAATGTAGTAGCAGTTTGAAAATAGTAAGCAGAAGTATGAGATCAGAGCTCACCAACATAGATCATTTAAAAAATTCTATGTTGGGGATAGTGTTTGGCTCTATCTTAGCAAAGAATGTTTGCAAGGAGAGACCAAGAAGTTGAAGACTCTGAGATATGGGTCTTTTGAGATCACTTATAAATTTAGTGAAATGGTTTTAAACTAAACCTACCTCCTTATATGAGAATGTATTCAATGATCAATGTGGATAACTTGAGATTGTTTGAACCACCTTTGTTGGATGGGGAAGAGGAAGAACATCACTAACTCTGGGTGATCAAGGTGAATGATTTTTATGGGTGTTGTAGGTGCTCTTCACCTCTCTCTATGCGTACCTTCCTTCAAAGGCCACCTCCCTTCTATTCCTTAGCCCTTCTCTTCATCCTTATCATCATTTTTGCTTCAAAACCTGAAATGAAAATGCTTCAATTTGAAAACTTACTCATTTAATTATCTCATTCACTTCATTTTTGACAAACCCAATTTAAATAATCTTGTAATTGTTCCTCATCCTTCTTGGTCAAATCATATAGTTGTTCCAAAATTGATGCATAATAATCACAACATTGCACTCCTGGTCCAAATCTACAAGATCTTTGATTATAGATGACATAAACAACAACTTAATCTAATTTAGTGGGAACAAAACAATAACATTGAAAACCATAGCTTGGTGAGCTTGGTAATTGATCTGAATCTTAGGGGGGCTTATAGTCTAAGTTCAATTGTATGAGTCATATATTCATATTTTTATGTAAAAAGGGAACTTGATAGATATGTAATTGACGGAGTCAAACCTAATCAAAATTGACTTCGTAAAAAAAAGACACCTTATAAAAAGGCAATAGGGAGAGAGTGGAGGTCGCAAAGGAGAGGTCCCAAAATTGGCCTCATTACATGTAATGGTTATTCTTAATGGAATCCTTCTTCTCCAACTCTTTCTCTCTTTCTCATATTTTTGTGGTGTATACAACTCATGGACTTTTATCAATGTTCTTGTGATTAATTTCATGGCAGATTTGCATGTTTTCTCTCCTCCTCTCTCAGCATCAAGCCTTCTAGATCTCAACCCTCAAGATCTGGATCAATGGTACTAGAGCACGTTACTACTCCATGGGAACTATGGTTTGAAGCATATTTTGGGTTTAAATATTTGTAGCAATCTCCAACCTCCTTTTTGCACTCTTAGAGCCCATTTGTTGGGCCATACACTGTAAGTATCATAGTTGGTCCACATGAATTACATGGTTTTTTCCCCTCGGAACTTTGTTCACCATTGCAGAAGCATCCTTACATGGATTCACTACATCCATTAGTCTGCAACACTTTCATAAATTTTGTAGGGTTTCATGCCGATCACGGAGGTTCCATGGCCTCTAAAACAACCCAGGCTTCTCTACAATCCCTCAACATTCTTTGTGGCCCTATGCACCCAGTTCTCTCATATTCAACATTATTTCATATTCATGCAACCATTTTACGGCTTAAAAACTCTACATACAACATCTGGAAGATTGGGCGACCTCAATCCAACCCTTTCTCAACTTACCCACAATTGTATGGCCGCCATAGGAGCACAATCATGAGCAAAATATAGGGCATATATATTCAACAAACTTAATGCAGGTGCCACAAACTCCACAAAGCATTTTAGAGGGCAAACTATAGCTCATTTGAAATGTTTTTTCGTTATCTCAAATGGTTTTTGTACGGAATTTCATTTCGTTTTTTGGTTTGTGAGATATGATCGTTTTAAGCACCAAAGGTATGTAAAACAATGTGACCGCGCGTCCCTTGATCTCCAGGAAGAGTTTTCTCACTCCACAAGCTACAACAAAGCAAGTATCTAATATCAAAGGAAAGATTTCTTCGAGATCTCAAATGGGTCTTCAACCGAATTCAATTTCATCATCTATATCAAGATATGAACAAAATTGCAACATGTCCGCGACCATGAAAAATAAGGTTTTTTTCATTTCATTTTTTATTTTTTTGAATTTATTAAATCATATTGTAATTTTAATCCGTGTAAAATGCCCCATAAATTGTAAACACATTAATGACAAGTTTTCCATTGCCAACTCGGTTATGGGTCACCAACAAACCCACGGTTATGGGTTAACCACACAAAACCCTTCTCTTCATTGGCACTCGACACATTGTAATCACGATGGTACCATGAACATAATGGGGTCCCCTTTTTAGCATGGGTGAAATGATGGGGACCATCATTTTCTAAGGGGGGAGGATTGATCCAAATCTTAGGGGGGCTTATAGTCTAAGTTCGGATGTATGAGTCATATATTCATATTTTTATGTAAAAAGGGAACTTGATAGACATGTAATTAACGAAGTCAAACCTAATCAAAATTAACTTCGTAAAAAAAAAGACACCTTATAAAAAGGCAATAGGGAAAGAGCGGAGGTTGGGATGCAGAGGTCCCAAAATTGGCCTCATTGCATGTAATGGTTGTTCTTAATGGCATGGATGATTTTAAGGATGTAAATTTATATTAAAATGTAGAAACCTGGGCTAATATTACTAGTCCTTAATATGCAAAATGTAAAATGTTTGGCAATAGTTTTGTAAAAATATTCAAATTTCTAAGGATTTTATATAGCTTCTATAAAATTTTGGGCGATTTTTAAGGTAAAATAATTTTTTCTATAGAATTTGGGCGAATCATTTTTAGAAAAAATGGAATTTGGCGAATCTTTTTTTGGGAAAAACCATGGAAAATTAGCCCATTTGCGAAATTTAGCCCCTAAAATCATCTATGCTTAATGGAATCCTTCTTCTCCAACTCTTTCTCTCTTTCTCATATTTTTGTGGTGTATTCAACTCATGGTTTTTCATCAATGTTCTTGTGATAACTTTCATGAAAGATTTGCATGTTTTCTCTCCTCCTCTCTCGGCATCAAGCCTTCTAGATCTCAACCCGATTTGAATCAGTATTCCATTTGGTAATTCATTATAACATAATTAACAATAATTGTTTGAACTTTATATGAAGGCATTGCCAATTTTGTGACAAACCCACTCAAACAATGTTGTATATAGTTCCTTCTTCTTTTCAGTCTAATCATCTAGTTGTTCCACAACTGATGCATAACAATCACTTTACTCATATACAAAATCACTTAGTGTAATGAGCAATATCTTGCTCAATGAATTCTATAATGCTTATGCTAACACTTGTTATGGTTGTTATCCGTTTAACACATTTAAGACATAGCCCTTTACCTTTGAGGACCCTCTGTATGTACCAAATATATTTTATTGATATATTCTTAGCATGAAAAACACATTGAGCATAAATTAGTTGATAAAGCAAAAAAACTATCTTTCAAAAACTCTTACATATTTGTTAAAGACATTATCTTAATTCAACCACTTTTCACATTGCAACATGTTTCAATGTGTCACACCCCTTCTTAAAAAAATACTTTATAAACATGAATTTCAACAACATCTCAAGTCATAAACTCAAACAACCTTGTCTTATAACTTATCATTCTCTCAACACTCATGATACAATTATATTTAATTAATATACTAACAATTTTGGTTCTTTCAAGACCAAGGCGACATTGATAAATTATAGTGAACACAAGACACTTGTTTGCATTAACCTTTCATATTTTCTTTGATGCCTTATTAAGAAGTTTACACCTTTTGTGAAGGGGTCTACAATGCCATGCAAATGGTGAGGAGATAAGTTTTGCACTCTCCCTACTTGGTTCAAATCCCCAATAAAATATTGACCCATTGTGATAAGATTAAAAGGGTAGATACCCCATTAGATATAGGTCCCCATGGATGTGCCTCTAAAATGACTTAGTTTAAACTGTGACAAATTACCAATTATCAATTCCCATGGTAATAAAAAAAAACTCACACATTTTTAACTCTATTTATTTAACCATCCATCAAGATTAGTGTGATCCATAAAAACATTGATTAATCTAAGTGCTTAAAGAGCTAGGTCATTGACAACAACTAATGAGTTATATTCACTATGACTTATTTATAGCTGCAAGCCTACAATGACCATGTATTCTACTTTGTAAAAGGGTAAACGGGATTATAACATTCTCTTTGATGGTGGGATTCCGATTCCGCCTTCGCATTGAATTTTTTTTATCCGTGGTATTAAAAGGGGACACGCTCGCGGTTTCGTAAGGGATATAAGGCCCGTCCAAACCCGCCCTTTACGAGGTTCACACCGAGAGAGAGGAATTCCACATTTTCCAAATGGTTTCGCGGTTAGATGGCATCGAATTCCACCGCGGCGGGGCGAAAGTGATGATGTATACCAATCTTCTATGTGAACGTGGGGTTGTTATATGTGAGAAGATAAGTAGGATATCGAATGTTGCTGGCGTCGTATTTACCATACCATTAATCAGATAGGCAGTCAATCCTATGCCCATTGCCTCTGCTGATACGAATTCTGTGTCACTAGCAAAGGCACAAGTCCCAAGGCAATTTCTGCAACTCCCATTACTGTACCTTCAGATGGACCGCCCTGTTAATTCAACCAAACTCTGGAAGTCCAGCACCCCCTCCCACTCACACGGTAGAAGAAGCGCAGATAATTCCGTTGGGCTACGAGTTCTCTCTGGCGAAGGACTAATTCCAACTCCATGCCGATTGCAGAGGATTTTTGTAAATAATTGTTACACGGGAACACATAATTGGTATTCATCGTCATCTCCTTCAAAGATGGAGTTGAAGTCTCTCAGTCAGGGCGGATTGTTGAAGCGCGGTTACATGCCAGCGAGGGCTAGTTCGGATAAAACGACGGCGAATAAAATAACAAGCAAAGAAACAGAAACAGAAAAAGAGGAGGAGCCTAATGGAGTGAGAAACGATGCTGCTGCTGATGACGCTGCAATAATATCTAATAAGAAAGTAATGGGAGGGGACAGTGAATACGCGGGCAGTGCCTCAGATAACGGGAAATTTGATCACCCAGGGAGGTGGCAATGGCCACCGTGGAAGCGGTTACCTCAGCGATATAAGTTGATTGGAACGACTTCTCTTGCTTTTGTTATCTGCAACATGGATAAGGTCGCAGCTCAACTTAAAAATTCAGTTTATGTTAATTTCTATATGAAAATGAGTTTATTTTATTTTATTTGTTCTTTTTAGGGATTATATCAAATGAGTAGTTTTGCTGGATATTACAAGTTAATATTTGTTCTGTGTTTATCATAACTATTACATTATTTCATTATAGTATATAAGTCTCAATATATCATGATTTTTTTATGTCAATGGAACAGTCACAAAAGAGTGATTTTTCCTATTAACATAATGATTGATTGGTTGTGAGATAAATATACTTCTTTAACTTTTTCTTTTTTTATAAAACATATTATGTATGTGAGAAACAACAATTAGATAATACCTCTTTTGGGACATTTTAGAATTGTTTCCATGACCCTAAAATCAAAATAAATCACTGTGCTCTAAAAATGAAAAATACTGCTTTTATGATCTTAAATTAATTTATGTAAAATAACTATTATTTTTCTTAAAATATAAAGTTAAAAAATTGATGAGTGTCACATTGGCCTTTGCATTTCACCAACATTGTTTCTTAAAACATTTATCTTTTGGTAATTAAGTAATTTTTATAACATGAAAATTTACATACAACACCTTTTAAAACATTTATCTTTTGGTAATTAAGTAATTTTTATAACAGGAAAATTTACATGCAACACCTTTTCTGGCTCCTATAGCTGCCTTTACTTCTTCCTTTGTCATGATGGCTACAATTGCTTTGCTACAAATGTTTAGTCACAATCCTTATCTTCATTTTGCTCGAATCTTTGCTGTCATTGCAAGAGCATTCCAAAGACTACACATGTACTAAATATTGCTTGCAAACTAATTAGAAATATTGTTCCAAATTCCTTGTCTCCAACTGTCTCACCAATTGCAAGAAGCTCCTCATGGCGCTTCATTCTCTTGACATGATTAAGATGCAATCTATCATTGAAACCTAAATTGATGGCCAAACTTACTCTTGACTATGTAGAAAGATCTGGCACCCTTAGTGCTCATGTCAAGAAGCCTAGGCAGTGATCAAATCCTAAAGACAATTTGCTTTATTAGCCTTGCCACTATAAAATGAGGAGAGAGTGGCACTCTCCAATTAGGCATTCCGGGACACCGAGGACTTCTCACACATATATCTAGCATGACAGGAGCAGTCAGAAGAGCGGAAGTAGTTGGAATGATTATTGAATGCTATTTTGAAGTAGTTTAAGAATTGTGTAGAATGCCTCTAAGCTGCATAATTGAGCACTTTATACCTGCAACAAGGAATTATTTTTCCTAGTGAGGCATTGCACAAGACTTCATTGTTGGGGATCCTACAAAAATCAACGTTTGGCGAGACTGCTCCAAAGGTTACTCGACATCATCAAAGCTTCTGGCGACCTTGAGTCCTTTCAAGTGCTTAGATTACAGAAAAAAACGATGGACCATCAAGCAAATGTGGGGGTTGGAATGAAGGAACTTTAGCATTATGCGGAAGTGTCACCATAATTAAACCCATACCATCATAAACCCCATGACAAAGTTTTTAGTATCTCGATGAAGAGCATGGAGAACATTTGTAAGATTTCAAGCGTGGTAGAGAATGGGGTCTTAAATCCCGCATCAATTGGTTATAACTACACAATGACGTTTATCCATATAAGTGATATGGGCAAGGGGAAGGTTTGTGTTAATGCATGTGGATACTGCCTGGAGTTTTGGTTCTTCTTGTTATTGCTTGAAGCAAGAGCGACACTCATTTTTGAGTTTTGGTTCTTCTTGTTATTGCTTGAAGCAAGGGTGACACTCATTTTTGCAAGCCACGAGTCCCACTGCCTTGAGCAGAAGGTTGTCTTGAGAGGAGAGGTTACAGACCCATCCACCATTTGTTCGGGAGCAGAGACATCGCGGTC
>ML790921.1:532259-549519 GCA_009831015.1 Picea engelmannii | reverse complement strand
TGTGGGGCCCCTTGCCTGATGTGTCACCTTTGGTATCGTCCTCCCCGTTGCCACCTGTTTTCCACTTACCCCCTCCCTTTTCCCTTGTCATCTATGCAACTTCCCTCTCTCCATTCACATGGCACCTCCTCAGCTCATCGTCCTCTCGTCTCCTACCATGTGTCCCTCTCATTCCCAGTCACCTCCTCCTGTACTCCCGCACTCCATGCTCCTTCCTCCTCTGTCTTATTCACACCGCGTGGCATTCCTCAGCTGATGTCACAGCTCCCATTTCTTCTTCATCACCTCCACAATGTTCATGCCTTTAACCCCCGTCACACCCTCGTCCACATCTACCATAGGGATCCCTCGCAGCAGTCAAGTGAAGTAGCACCCAAATAAGGACCGTTCGACTGATCCAGGTGGCACCATTAGGAGACCTCCATGTCCAAGAAGGCAGAGTTGACCGAGGACGTCCCTAGTCCCAAGAATGCAGTTATGGTGGTTGTTGTTAGTGGTTAAGCATCATCTCCGCCATAAAGAGGAAGGTCCGGCAAAGGATTAATGGACATCGACTCACCTATAGAAGGACAGTCTAAAATATGATGGCATCTGTCATAGGTGCACGATCATCTAGAGTCTGCATAGGCAGGCTGTCAGAATCCATGCAGACGCAATTCTTTAATGCATCATCTCGTTTTTGCTGTTGTTGTTGTTTTTGAGTATATGTAGGCATTTTATCCATTTTTGTAATGGTTGATGGTTGAGCTAGGCTCCCGCTCTGTAAGTTTGATTAAGATCTTGCCTTTCTAGTTAATTTATAAGGCATTTGAGACTTCTTACTTTATGGATGTCAGCCTCTTTTTCCATATCTTTGTTTACTGTGTTAGAATAGCTCGAAATTGGAGGATCCAGTTGAGTTGTAGCTGTTATAGGATGATGTAGGTTGGATCACTGTACTAGTTTCATTGTTTCTAATCAATTCCTGTGATTTTCTTAGCGTTGAACGACTTGGAATTGGAGGATCCAGTCGAGTCACCCCTCAGCTTCTTGAAACTTTGGACCAAGAGGATCCTGGTTTCTGAGTTTTTCATCCTCAAGCTTCTGAAGTCCTATCGCCCGAGGTAGTCTTGCTCACCCTTCTCACAAGTCTTCCATCTACCACCCCTTAATCTACTTATTGACGGAAGTTGGATCAAGACCTCCCTTGCTTTCTACATACCAGGCCCAGTTTCCCGAGTCAAAGTTTCTTTCCTGGGTCTCTTTCCATTCAACCACCTCCTTTTAATTAAATCGTGACATAAAACTGATGGGCGTTGGGCTCTGCTCCTGCAAGCAATCCAAGAGTGACTTCTGACGCTAACATTTATGGTGCCATTGCCAGGTACAAAGTTGAAGATTTTCCCTGGGCAGAACGACATTGAGCCTCTAATTCTAAAGGTGCATCAGAAATTAGAGCCCTTCAAGTTTGCTACTGTGCACCTGGCGACTCCACTGTGGTGACTCCAAGGTTTCCACATCACTGTTTCAGTTGTGGCTGCTATTAGCACACCTGAAAGCCGACCCTATGGAGCCTTCTCGAGAAGGTTTCAACAGTTGCTTTCTCAGCCTGAGAAGCTTCCTGGGGTAACAACAATGTTAGGATCTGGCCTTTGATGGTGAACAAGGACCAGACACTTTCGAAGCTGCGCATCTTTCACCTAGCGACTCCATGATTCAAGGATTGATTGGCGACTCCACTGGTTTGATATGGAGAAAATCCTTACTCCCAGGTTTTCTCCTTTTAATTTTTCTGCTATTCCTGGTTTTCCTAATGTTGTCCCCTCTCTGAATGAATGGGGCGATTATTTGCCCATATTTGGAAAGCATGAAGATGACAACCCTGCTCAGCACCTCAATGAGTTTCATGAACTCATGCGTCAGTGGGAGATACATCATGAGGATGTATTATTGAAAATGTTCATGTTCTCGTTAGCAAGGGATGCGTGTAAATGGTATCATTCTTAACCCCCTACTAGCATTTCTTCACTCTTAGAGTTTCATGCAGCTTTCATCGCCTATTACCAAGAGTTTTATCCCTCTATGTTAGTTTGTCATAACTGTAGTGAGGGACACCACAACTCTATACCAGATGAAGCTATTTCGGACGTAGGCTATGAGGATGATCCTGATGACCTAGATCAGAGCTCCGTCCTTTCTCCTCCCCATTGGTCTGCAGTAGGGGGGGGTTATGAGAGTGATGAAGTTCCTAGGGAGGAGGATGGAACTCTAAGTGAACTAGTGGTGCAGGCGATATTCCCCACTCCCCAGTGTGCAAAATTGGAATCTGAAGGCAGCAAAAAGGATTTTCCAATCTTCGAGGAAGATGATCTAAGAAGCTCTTTTGAAGAGATTATTGAATATTTTTTGGATGCGTTAGCATCTGCCCCTAATGAGCCTGTTGTCTTAGATTTAAACAAGGAATCCATTGTGGAAGAGGATTGTTCTTTCTTCCTTCATGAGATTTCCCATGATGTATTTACATTTGGGATTGAAGAGAAGGATCGGGAGACCGTTCCCTTTTTACAAGATGGGAAAGTGCATGGAAAAGAGGAGGAGGAACCAGAGGAACAACTAAGCACACATTTCATGTTCTATCCAGAGCCAATCAATGAACAACCACCGTCTCATATCAGTGAGCCTGCGTCAGTTGTCCTCCTACCTGTGCTTATCAGAGATATTCAGCCACAGGTGGACAACTGTGTAGCACAGGCGGTTGTTTGTCGCCACTTTTCTGGGATTGGCCACTCATTCTATGACCCTGTCAGCAAGTACATGGAGTGGCATTTCCCCTATGCCTTGGAGCCACCCTATTTCATCTCAACTCCAGCCTGTAAGGATGAGTTGAAGAGTGTAACCATTCTGTTGTCATGGTTACACCATCTGCTGATGATCATTGACAGAAGGAAGGAGCTTCTATCTAGGAAGCTGCTTGAATGGCTATGGTGGAAATTTGCTTTCACCTAGCCCCATGTAAAGTGTTTTATTAGTTTAGGATTGTATATAAATAAGCTCCTTTGAGCATGTATCTTTATTTTGTTGCTTTTATTTTTCATCTTGTATTTTCATCAGCGGGATGTTTTGAGCCTGACTCCATAGCCCAACAGCAAGGCACTGAAGCTGCAGAATGAGTTCTTAGAGCATCACAGGGATGAATCTATCCCCCATGGAGCCTAATGTTAGCGACAATTCTTGTCTTGGGTGAGCATCCAGATCTGCAGGTTGCATGAAGAACGCCCAAGCGTAGCACGTAAAGCCGCATTTCAGGCTAAAAATCAAGTGAGCAGGTGAAATTATATTGTCAATGGCCCAGATTCATCCATAGGAGTAGATCGACGGTCGACATGAAATCACGGGTAGCGAAGTTGCATCGGGATTAGAACGATGGGTAGCATCCATATACATTCGTGAAGGATCTGGACCGTCCATCCAAAAGGACATGTGGTGTGTGATCATGTCATGTCGGCAGTTGGGGATTCGAGGGGTAAGAGTTCCTCGTCATTTTACATCTCGAAACCCTGAACCCCGAAATGTCGATAAATGCCCTTCAAAGACGAGCCCATGGTCCTAGCGCCAGGTCACAATAAGAGAGACTGGGAATGGAGGTAGCCCCCTTTTAATGACAAATCCATCTTGGTCGTTCATATGAAGGACACGCAGCATAGATCTGAGCCTCAGGTGGGGCCTTTCAAGATTTTCCTAGTGAAAGCACTGAAGTCATCTTAGTCATCCATCCATCGATGAAACTTGGGCTCTTTGGACTTAAAGGGGGCATGGATATGGCCGACCAGGATCTACGCACTTAGATCTACAGTTAGGAGAGGATTTCAGAGGCCCCCCACCATTCTACCTTTAAGCGGAGGGGGGGGTCTGGAATTGAGCACGCAACTCTCTAACGGCCAGGATCGGGGGTGATTAAATCAATGGCTGAGGCTTCTTTCCAGACCCCCCTTTCCTTTCAACCTTTATTTAGGGGGGGGTCTGGAATTGATGTGTTATTATTGTAATCCCTTACCTGATGTGTCACCTTTGGTATCGTCCTCCCCGTTGCCACCTGTTTTCCACTTACCACCTCCCTTATCCCTTGTCATCTATCCAACTTCCCTCTCTCCATCCACATGGTACCTCCTTAGCTCGTCATCCTCTCGTCTCCTGCCATGTGTCCCTCTCATTCCCAGTCACCTCCTCCTATACTCCCGCACTCCATGCTCCTTCCTCCTCTGTCTTATTCACACCACGTGGCATTCCTCAGCTGATGTCATAGCTCCCATTTCTTCTTCATCACCTCCACAGTGTTCACGCCTTTAACCCCCATCACACCCTCATCCACATCCGCCATAGGGATCCCTCGCAGCAGTCCAACGAAGTAGCTCCCAAAGAAGGAACATTCGACTGATCCAGGTGGCACCATTAGGAGACCTCCACGTCCCAGAAGGCAGAGTTGACTGAGGATGTCCCTAGTCCCAAGAATGAAGTTATGGCGGTTGTTGGTGGTGGTTAAGTGTCATCTCTGCCATAAAGAGGAAGGTCCGAAAAAGGATTAATTGACGTCGAATCACCTATAGAAGGACAGTCTGAAATCTGATTGCGTCTGTCATAGGCGCATGATCATCCAGAGTATGCATAGGTAGGCTGTCAGAAGCCATGTAGATGCAATTCTTTAATGCAACGTCTTATTTTTTATGTTGTTGTTGTTTTTGAGTATATGTAGGCATTTTCACCATTTTTGTAAGGGTCGATGGTTGAGCTAGGCTCCCTCTCTGTAAGTTTGATTAAGCGCTGGCCACTCTGGTTAATGTATAAGGCATTTGAGACTTCTTACTTTATGGATGTCAACTCCTTTTTCCATCTCTTTGTTTACTATGTTAGAACAACTTGGAATTGAAGGATCCAGTTGAGTTGTATCTATTATAGGATGATGTAGGTTGGATCACTATAACAGTTGCATTGTTTCTAATCGGTTCCTGTGATTTTCTTAGCGTTGAACGACTTGGAATTGGAGGATCCATTCGAATCACCCCTCAGCTTCTTGAAACTCTGGACCAAGAGGATCCTGGTTTCTGAGTTTTTCATCCTCAAGCTTCCAAAGGCCTGTCGCCCGAGGCAGTCTTTCTCACCCTTCTCACAAGTCTTCCATCTACCACCCCTTAATCTACTTACTGACGGAAGTTGGATCAAGACCTCCCTTTCTTTCTACATACCAGGCCTAGTTTCCTAATTCAAAGCTTCTTTCCTGGGTCTCTTTCCATTTGACCACCTCCTTTTAATTAAATTGTGACATAAAACTGATGGGCGTCGGGCTCTTCTCCTGCAAGCAATCCAGGAGTGACTTATGATACTAACACCATCCATCAATGTTGATATTTATTGTTGCTTGTTTAGCCTATTCCCCATTTTTTTTTTATGACCCCTATTTGTCTTTGCATATTTGCACTATCATTTTGTTTTCTTGAAAGAGGCCACATGTTCTGGTTTGAATTTGGAATACTCGTCATCACATTTTCCACTAACGAAGCATAGAGCAGGTCCATTGATTTTTTTTATGTGCATAGGAGATATCCATGTTCGACAAATCCATTTAGATCTCAATAAGATTCCGCAAAAGCTAGCAGCCAATTAGAGAATACCATATCAAAATTAAAATACATGAAAACAACAAGTTGACATGATCGATAGTTAAGATCCAATGTTAATGCGAGATCGAAGGTTCTTGTGGCATTCAAGGTTCCATAATGTAGAGAAAATATTTTTTTTCATGGAGTGCTTAACTCCCATGATAATCCCTATCAGCGGCAACCCCATCCTCTAGATCAATGGTCCTTGCATTATTTCAGACCCCCTGACCTTTCTACTTTTAAAAGTAGGGGGGGGGGTGTCCGAAAAGGTGTTTTCCCTACCACGGGCCCTACCTAACATGGCATATCCTTAGGATTTCGAACCTCCCCCTCTCCAAAATACTTACCGCCTACCCCTCCCTCTGGAATCCTACCGTATCACCACCTGATACCTCCCCTCTCACCGCACAGCATCTATCCTCCACTCACTACTATCGCTCTTGTCACTACATGACACGTTTTCCCCACTCACACTCCCGCTACCACTCACCTCTCTCCAATTTTCCCCTCATTTCTGACACCTTACCTCTCACTTACACCTGTCTACCACCTCCTGGTACCGCCTATTTCTCAACATCTAACCCGCCTCTCACCACACACTACCTATCAACCTTCCGCCTAGATCATAGATTGCAATCCTATCAACAACCATGGCTCATTTCGGTGCCATAACATGCTTTGGAATTAAATTACTTGATCAGGCCAAAATATAAACCATGGTATCGCAGGGGAGCCACGTGGCATCTTAGAGGGGATTTTGGGCCCAAAGGTGGTGTGGACCCAAACCACCCTCGACAACTCCCGAAATCACATGCTTACATGACATCAGGTCACCATGTCACCTCCACTCACCTCCATGTAATACAAATATGCTCATGTCATCCCCTATTGGTCAATTTCCTCCACGTCCTCCTCCTCACAACCAGTCACGTCTTCCCCAATGACCGATTGGTCAACGACAATGAATTTGTCAAGGCACATATGGCGGCTGATGGGTCAAAATGGAGTGTGCTTAGCCGCCAAAATATCTATTACAGAAAAAGAGAATTAAGATCATCCCAGGTCAAGGATCGTTGGCTCGAGAACACTTCAAAAGACTACCTCTTTCGTGAGCATATAATCAAAGGATCTTCACATGCAACCAGTTATCTTGTAGAGCAGGGATGATTTTAAGGATGGAAAATTATTTTGAAATGTAGAAACCTTGGCAAATCTTACTAATCATTCATATGCCAACTATTAAATGTTTGGCGATATTTTTATAAAAATATTCAAATTTCTAAGGATTTTGTATAGTTTGTATAAAATTTTGGCGATTTTTACGGTAAAATAATTTTATCCTATATAATTTGGGTAATTATTTTTAGAATGACGAATATGTTTTTGGGAAAAAACATGGAAAATTAGCCCATGAGAGAAATTTATTCCCTAAAATCATCCCTTCTCCAGAGGCCTCAAATAGCTCTCATGCATGCCATTACTCAACACGGAACCCGGTTTTGTCACCACTAATTTTTCTGCCAATTATAGTTCATCCAACGCATGCATCAGTTCAGTCTAAGAGACAGTAATAGTTTCAACTATTCAGTTCTAGAATTCTTTAGGTTGAATTAATAAGTGGTCTTCAGTGTCTGATAAGAACCATTCTTTTTTATTAATTCCAGTGTGAAGTGCACATTGTTGTAATCCATGAAATTTTTTAGTTAAGTTAATGATTTGTTCTACAATTAGTTATCTAGAGTTAGGTCTCAGTCCCAAATGCATGAGAACCTTTGAAACTCTATTAAATATGCAGTCTTTGTATGTTTTAGGGCTTGGGAGTTTTCAGAAGGAAAGTAGAAGCAGCAGAAGGATTGGACCAACTTAGTTAACTGTAAATTTTTCTACCTAGTGAATATATATTGATGGCAGTTGTGTTTCTTACTCAAATCTTTATGTGTTGATTCTTATCTTGAATGCAAATTTTGCGATGTGTGCAATGTACATTTCCTCATTCTTTCAGCTATTGTTTTAGTTTATCTTTTGTTGGTTATGAAACCTATTATACAACTATTGTTCAGTGAAAGATCCATTGTTTTGCAAGATGTTGAATGATTTTCATCTAGATATTTGTCTAGGTCTTGAGATATTATCTTAAGTTTTAGTTTCTGCACAACAAGTGGTTCATTTCATTGCTTGTTTTTGTTGTATGTGTGTGTCTTTTCATACCCTCGATTTTCATTCAATACCCATACCATTAGCAAAGTAAAACCTATTTTTACACTATCTGTCCTGCCCTACCAGAGCACCATCTTTGAAAACCTATCCTTAAGCTTACCAAAAAAACCAACTTATTATGGAATAATCATTCCAAACCGATAGGTGGTCTAGATTTTCCCTTTAGCAGTCAGGTGAAGACCTTAGAACCAACAAGCCCCATAGTTATCCAGAGCAAGAAAGGTACAAAGGACATTAGGGTATGTGTAGACTACATAATCCTTAATTTTTATTGTGTGCATGAACCTTTTCCGACACCTTTTACTGATGAGGTTCTAGAAAAGGTTGTGGGGAACGATTCTTAATCATTTACTGATGGATTTGTGGGGTATCACCTAGTCAGAATTAACAAAGAAGACAAAAAGAAGACCACATTCATAATAGAATTGGGTTTATTTTCATATAATGTGATGCCCTTCAGTCTAAAGAACACCCTTGCAATTTTTTCCCAGATTGTAATAGCATCCTTTTGAGAATTTATTCACAAATTTTTAGAAGTTTATATGGATGAATGGACAATGTACATTCTATTGAAAGAACATGTAGCGCTACTACGACTGATGTTTGATTGGTGTAGGGAACTGCAGATATATTTGAACCTCAAAAAGTGTATCTTTTGTGTGCCACATGGAAATTTGTTAGGACACATAGTATGTCCAGAAGGAGTGTTGGTATACCCATCCAAAGTTGCGGTCATTTTGAATATTCCACTACCTACGAGTGCTAAACAATTGCACTCAATGCTAGGGAACAGAGGTTACTATCGCAATTTCATCAAAAGGTATGCGAATATTACTGCACCCCTGAAAAATATACTAAAGAAGTATGAATTGTTCTAGTGGACACCAAAGTGTGATCGAGCATTTGACACATTAAAGGAAAATCGCAACACAACACCTATTTTGATATTTCCAAATTGGGAAAATGAATTTCATGTGCACGTGGATGCATCAAGTATTTCCCTGGGAGCCATCTTAGCACAACCAAGAGATGGAAATATAGATCATCCCATCTATTTTACTAGAAAGAAGCTATTGCAAGATAAACACAACTATACAACCACATAAAGGGAGGGTTTTCCTATGATTTATGCTCTACATAAGTTTAGACATTACTTGTTAGGCTCTGATTTTAAATTTTGTATTGATCATTCAATGTTAAAATATCTAGTTAACAAGCCTTTCTTGGAAGGAAGAATTTGTCGATGGTTGTTATTGTTTCAGGAATTTTCATTTGAGGTGATCATCAAACCTGGAAGATACAACCTGGGTCTCGATTACTTGTCCATATTGGAGTCAGGGGAGACTGGAAAAGAAATTGATGATCAACTCGCATATGAAAACCTGTTATGAGTTGAGGTCGTACCAGAATACCTGGAAGACATAGAAGTTTTACTGAGTACAGAGGCCTACCTAGAAACATACTCCACAACTCAGAAATGCTATATGGTGTTTCGATCAATGGACTATCAATTTATCATGGGGAAATTGTATAATTTGGTTCTAGAAATTATCCTGAGAAGGTGCATTTTGGACCATGAAAGAGAAGACATCCTATGGAGTGCCACAATGGAGTTGCGGGAGGCCATGTTAGAGGAAAGGACATTGCACAGAAAGTCCTCCAAGATGGATTATGGTGGGCCGCGATCTTCAAAGATGTTAAGGAGTATGTTATATATTGCGACATTTGCTAGAGAGTAGGTAATCCATAACGATGAGATGAATTGCCTCTTCAGCCAGTTCAATATCTAAAATCATTTGAGGAGTGGGCGATTGATTTTATTGGACAGATCATCCCCACAAATAATCACTCAAAGGATAGGTATATTATCACCTCAACCAATTACCTGAAACGATGGGTTGAGGTAACAAATGCTCAGGATTTTTTGACTAATACTACCATCCGCTTTATCCTTGAAAACATTATCACTTGGTTTGGATGCCCTAGGATTCTGACTAGTGATCATGGTGGTCATTTTTTCAATAGTACAATAACAAATCTTACGAGAGAGTTCCTAATCCAAAATCATAAAATAATCCTCTACCATCCACAAGCTAATGGCACAGTGGAGGAATTTAACAAGATTCTAGAAAGATGTTTGATAAAGGGTTGTTGCATAAACAAGGAATATTGGGATGACAAAGTCCCATCCATTTTGTGGGCTTACAGGATGACCATGAAGAAACTTCACAAGTATACTCCATTTCAGCTAGTGTATGGGAAATAAGTTATGGTACCTGCAGAATTCATTACCCCTAGTATCTACATCACATAGGTTATACATATGTCAGAGGATGAATCAGTTGTGTAGAGGGTTATGGAGTTGCAGGAACTTGATGAGACCATGTTTTTAGCAGAATTTCATCAAACAATTGAGAAATCTAGGCAGAAAGCCTAGAATGATAGGAATATTAAGGCCAAACATTTGCACAAGGAGATAAGGTCCTAATTTATGAAAATCTATACCAGAAACATCCAGGAAAGTTGTGCATGCATTGGTTGGGCCCATTTATAGTCGCAAATATCTGACACTCTAGCGTAGTCAGACTAGCACAATTGGATGGTATACTTTGGACAGAATCGGTGAATGGTGCTCACCTAAAACCCTACATTTCTCAGGCCTGAGCTAAAGGAATGTTTCTCCAGGCCAAAGAAGCATGTATAGTAGTTAGATTTGAATTTATGTAATTTATGTAATACAGTTATTAAATTTGGAGTGTGCATTATTACGTTGCAACATGTATTTCATTTTTCTTTTAGTCTAAGAATTACTTTGGTGCTGATCAAAAGAGCCATGAGTACATTAAATGTAGTCATTAAATATGATGGGGACCCCATTTTGGTCGAAGGGAGAGTGAATCCTAACTGAATCTCATTCCATGTGTCACATGCACCCTGTCCAATCATAGTCTTTATGATCACTACAATAAATCATACAAACTTTTGTTAATCCATAAACTCGTGATGCTCAAATATGTCATTGGTATTCACGTCGATATCCTCAATCATTCAAATGGTAATGCCCAAGGATGACCATGTCCCTATCAACTTGTTAAGTAAAATTTATAATCACCCAGTAGATTTGCCCCATTAATAGTCCCGTCGGAAAAATAAAATTGAGGTTGTGTCTATAATATTAATCATGAGTGGCCTTGTGAGTAATGACAGAACCTAGAATCTCACCAGTAAGCATGGGAATAAAAAGGGAGAACCCAGTCTATATGAGATATTTCATACATAGAGAGGGGGATGCATAGCCAAGATTGACCACATTTTACCAGAGATGGTTAGGACAAACTGCTATGTGATTTCTAGCAAGGTGATATGATCCTATTACAAGGATGAGTGCACATTGGATCCCCTATCAGTGGTGGATTTGTGTGCCAATGGAGAGGTATTTAATTGGTGTAGATTTCTTCTCGAAGAAATAATTCCAGTGTGTGAGGAAGCTTAGGAGAAGGGTGGAACCTTCACATATGGATACTTTCTCATTGCGTTCACTATGCCAAAGTGGACACCACCTTTAGGAATACCACTATCACCTATGGATATAGGTCACTTAGCAAAGATGTTCGACCCTTGGCACTCAAGGTCAAACTCAGAGACCACATAGTTTAACAATGCAACATTCATGAAGTGGTACAACCGGCTATTAGACACAACTCAAAGGTTGTGCATACCACAAGAGATGCTCAACCTGAACACAAGGAACATTGCATTCAGGTTGAATCTCCACCACACATTTGTTTGGCCCAATCATGTCAAAGATAAAGACTTCCACTCTTGGATGTTGTCATTATATCTAGATGAGGAGGCCTTTGACAAGGAAGTCATGTCATGGCTAGGAGTGAAACTCAACCCATGCAAGTCTGGAATGCACTACCTCGTACCTACATAGATACTGAAGAAAAAGGGGCAAGAAGAAAGAGTAGGTTTGAGCTCTAACCTAGAGGAGAAAAAGTAGAATGTCTCGATGCATACGGACTTAAAAGAGGAAGAGAAGACACAATTATTCATTGTGGATTCTGATTATCTTCTTGATTCATAGGTCTTTGTTTTCAACCGTGTTTATACCCCATGAAGACTTTACACCCTGGAAGAATGTACACTCCTCCATGCGGGGGAGTGTAGAGGGTGCCCCCCATGGGGGTTCAAGGGTGAAGCCCCTGAATGAAAAAATCCCTTGTAAATATATATTGTAATTTCATAGTAAATCTAGACTGTTCATTATAAGGTCACATATCTGATGGTGGAAGTTACGTTAGGGATTTTTTCCCTAGAAGGAAACCCTCCTTTATGAGGGAAATGTATTGCAACTATCATTGTGAATATTGTATTATGAGAGAGGATACTATGAGAGAAACAAGAGGAAGTTACAACAGTTGTGTTGTACGTTGTATCCCTTCATTTGTTGGATAATAATAAAGGAAGGACCTAGCAATTTCTCTGGTGGACATAGCCCACACTTGGTGAACCATGTATATATGTGTCTCTACTGTATTGTGTATCTTCTAAGTTTCATTTCTACATTTATTTTATTTTATTTCTCCGCGATCCTTTTTTTCTAACAACTGGTATCAAAGCAAAAGGTAAATCGCAGGAAAAGAGGGTTCTTGGTTCGAGTGGGAGCAATGGCGAAAGATGGAGAGTTTAGGGTCGATAAATTTAACAGCCAAAACTACCAGTTATGGAAGATGAAGATGGAAGATTATTTATATCATAAGGATATATTCCTACCTATTGTACCCTAGGTATGCACCCCTACACGTTTGCCTCCTTTACCCTATGAATCCATCAATTCTGAGTTTTTTGGTTGCTTGCTTAGCTTATTCTCCATTATTTTTTCACTCAACTTCATGGCCCCTCCTCGTCTTTACTTATTTTGAACCATATTTTCTTTCTTTCTTGAAGGGTGATTTCATGTTTTCGTTTGAGTTTGAAATACTTTTCATAATATTTTCCACTAACTGATCATGCATCAAGTCCACCAATTATTTTATGTGTGCAGGAGACATCCAGGTCCAACAACTCCTTTGTAAGCTCAATAAGCTTCCATAGAAAAAGGAAGAAAATCAAAGCAGTCCACTTTGGGATTAGAATTTAAGCCAAACAGACAGGTCAAATCTTCAATGGTGGAGATCCAACATTCAATGCATATCAACAGTTCTCTCACATTCAGATTCTAAAACTCACGAGGGGTTTACAATGATTTACTCCGTGACTTTGACTTTTAGGCATCTAAACTTACCATTGGTTCAAATCTTCTGAAGTATCCAGACACCGAAGTGTTGAAGCCTACGAAGATTTGAAGTGTCGGAGATATGAAGCAGTAGGTCCCCGAAGAACCGGAACCCTGAAGTGCCAGAGTTGGCCATCATTGCTACATCCTTCATGAGTTACTTCCTCTAGGAGGTTTTACTTCAAGACAAGCATGGAGCCCCAAAATGTTGAAGTGTCGAAGACACATGGAATCCATTAGTTTTTGACATGTGGCACCCTCCTATCATGACACGTGGCACCCATTTTTGTCATATTTGAGGTCGACATATGCACTATTTCAAGTGACACGTATCACCTCCTTCAAGTGACATGTGTCACCCTCCTTCCTATGACACGTCATAAATTGACGTCAGGATGCCATGTAAGATTTGGGAGATCTTCCTCTGGGAGTTTTTCAAATGCATCACTACAGGTCTCTCGAAGTTCCAAACTCCCAAAATACTTCAATGATTAAAGTATTAATCTCGGTTTCACTATCCTAATATAAGCACAGATTAGTGACTTCATGAAATTAGCACTCTGGGAGATTTAGTTGCAGCGCAAATCGCAAACCTCTGAACGCCAAAATTCCAAAGTGGCTCACTGACATTTATTGCATATTTGAAAGGTTTAAAAAGGGGAACCAAACCAGGAATGGGGAAAATACACGTCCAAACTCCATAAAATCACAACATAGCTTGCTTCTATTCTCCAAGATATAAGTGGGGGGGAAACATGGCCAATACTTCCAGTTGTCTCAAGTGGCCTCCAATAGCGCACATGCATGCCATGATTAATACAGAACTCATTTATGTCACTCTTGGTCATTTCTGTTAGATCTCAATTCTCTCCAACACATGCATCGATATTATATCACTGCGAGTAGCAGTTTTCAGTTATTTAATTGCAGGATTCTTTTAGATTAAGAAATAATCAGTGGTCTTTTTTTTGTGATAAGAACCACTCCTTTTCATTTAAGTCAAACTTGCAGTATACATTAAGTGACTCCAACCAGTGTTTATTAAAGTTAGTAAATTTTTTAACGAAATATGTGGTAAGTTTAAGTCTTAGTCCCAAATGGACGAGGGATTTGGAAACTATGATAAATACACAGTTTTTGTTTGTTTTAATGGTTCAACATTTTTGGAAAAAAAAAGAACATCAGAAGGGCAGGACCTGCTCAGATAACTGTAAAGTTCTCTACCTAGTGAATATATGTTGATGAAAGTTGTGTTCTCTTACTCCAATATTTATGTGTTTAATCTTGTCTTGAATGCAAATTTTGTGATGTGTGCAATGTACATTTCCTTATTCTTTCATCCATTATTTTAGTTAATTTTTTGTTGATTATGAAACCTGTTATAGAACTATTGTTTAGCAACATATATATTATTTGGCAACTGTTATAACCCTAAATTGCACCATCCATGCTTACCTAGCATCAGGCCAACTCATTGCCCTTCATTTCCAAAGCCATGCTGAACAGACTCTTCAAAAAACCTCCTAAAACAAGTAACCCGCGCCCTAACCCACTGTTGGGTGCGTTGGAACGCTAGCAAGTCTTCTACTGCACGCGTTGGAATGCGGGCTGGCCCACTACAGCCAGCGTTTACCTAACAAAGCAAAAAATCAGGAAAGTTTCTGCCGGGACGAAAAGCTTTGGGTCAGTTAACTGGAACTCCCAGCCATGCATGGCCGAGAGTTCATATAAAACCCTAGCTCCTTCTAGCCTATAAAATAAGGGGTAAGGGTACTATTCAAAGGGAGGAAAATCATAGCAAAGAAACTCTGCCCAATTGCCGAATCCATTTTGTCCCAACCCTTTAGCCTTTCCTCAAGCTTTAGGAGAATTCAAGAAAAGCAGTTGGAGGACAAAGAAGAGGAGGAGCCCAGGATCAGGATTGAGGAACGGTGGGAAGTCTCTATAATCATTGTAAGTTGGTTCATATTGAGATTAATAAAAAGATACTTTTCCCGTCCCAAACACATGAGTCTTATATGTTTTATGTGATTTGTGTTTAATCTCTAACCCTCTAGTAGAACAATAGCATGCATGCATAGTTTTGTCTTGATTGTAGGATCACTCTTTGGAAGGAGCAGTAGAAGCAAGGAGATAAATCTCAATGGAGGATCTACACCAACCGTCGATAAAAAGGTTAGTTGGTTCTTCCCTTGTGTGCTTGAGAAAAAGGGTTTTAGGTTGGGGTAGAAGGTTAAAAGTAGTTTATGAAGGGTCATGATCTGCATGCAAGTTTAAGCCCTAAATTGTTAGTCCGTAGGGTAGAATACCCCACAACAGAATTGGCGACTCCACTAGGGATATTTACTCTTAGGGTTTCCTGGATTTTGCTAAAGGTTCTTGGGTAGTTCAAAGAAGTTGAGTTTTTTGTTTCTTTGTTGTTTTTGTTTTCTGTTAGGTCAAAAGCTAGCAGGGAACTTGGTTATCAATGCTAGTTTTTCCTTGGTTGTTGCTTGACATTGATTCTTGGTACACACAGAGGTACACGCGGCCTGCATAAGGCCTGCACGTGTGTAACCCACTCCCTAACATTCTGCAGCTCGCGTTTGAACGCTTGTTGCAGTGGTTTCAGTAGTGTGTAGCATTCAGAAGGCTTGAGAGGCAGTCTCCTCTTCCCTGTCAGAATTTTACCTTCTCAGGGGGCTTTCTAGATCCTGTATGGGTCTTGATTGGTTTATTGTCTTGTTTTCAGCCTGTCTTATTGTGTTAGATATTCTTTGCATTTGTTTTCTTTTTTGCAAATTTTCCTTTTCTGTTGAAGTAATAGCACCCAAGCCTTTTAAAGACCCTGGTTGTCAATACCAGAGGCCTTTTTCAGGTATGGATTACCTATGTGTTGTTTTATCTTGGCTTTTATACAGACCCGCAACCTGCTTAAGTCTAGCCCGCAGGTACCCGCGCGCTGTAGTAGCTCAACACACGTTTGCACGCATGTTGTCTTGGTGACAGTCGCGGGTTTGATTGGTAGCTTTTCAGCTTGGGTGGGGCAGTCATCCCCTCCTGTGGTGAGAAGAGCTCCTCTCAGGGGTATAGAGTCTGGAGCTGCATAGTCAGCAGGTTAGGGCATCTTATCCTTAGCTTGTGTTTGTTAGTTGATGTTTTGATAGAAAAGACAAAAGGAAAAAATATTTGTTTTATGGTTTTTAGGCAAGTGTTAGAATCGGTGTTGTTTTGATTGCTTTTTTGCATTTTTGTGCTCTGATTCTGTTTGCGATCTGCGTTTTAAGCCAGAGTTTTCTTCTCATTCTCTTGGTTTTGTTCTTGTCAACATTTTTCCTTGTTGCGTTATTTTGCAATAAAATAAAATAAAATAAAATAAAAATCTCGTTTCATCTTCTTCTTGATTTGAAGATTGTGTTGTTGCATTAGTAGCTAGGAAAGAGTCTTTTTGCATAAGTTTGTGTAGTTCATTTAGAGTATAAGTAGCTCTCATATCTGAGCGAAAGTCCTTTATATTTACTGCATGAAATCTTAGTAAATTTGAAAAAGAAAAGAAGTCTTTCATTGAAAAGTTGTTGATTTTGCATTTTAGTAAAAGTTTTTGTTTTCACGCATTTTGTTCATTTTTCTTTGAGTCTTTTTCACACCATCAGTTTCACTTTCCTACCTTGTGACTTAAAAAATCCCATTAAAATCCACGCTAAGTAAAATAAAGTAGACTTTTCTATTTGTAGGGTGCATACACTAGCTCAGGACTAGGGCCTTGGAATAGGTTGGAGAGTAAATTCTCCAAGGCCACCCAAACCAAACATTGGAGTCTGTCAATAGGGAGTGTAGAAGTCCAGTTACGGAAAGTTATCCGAGACCCCCCTCTAACACAGGGGCTAAACACAAGGTCGCGTAAGGAAAGGCAGCCGAGATAACCCCTCCAAAGCTGGACCGAGCGTTGTGGAGAACACATATCGAGGATTTGTTAAGGGATTCTGTCGTTTGCATTTGCCACGGAGCTTCGTGGGTCTCGAATCCGTTCGAGGTCCTCAATTGTCTTCCGGACCATTTTCTCTCGATACCCTTGACAGGTTTTGGGCTTGATACCCTGCTCATTGTGGTCTACCCGACTGCCGACTGTACCCGCCTGGTGACTGTTCACGTG
>ML790921.1:433822-525149 GCA_009831015.1 Picea engelmannii | reverse complement strand
TTAGTTGGTTCTTCCCTTGTGTGCTTGAGAAAAAGGGTTTTAGGTTGGGGTAGAAGGTTAAAAGTAGTTTATGAAGGGTCATGATCTGCATGCAAGTTTAAGCCCTAACTTGTTAGTCCGTAGGGTAGAATACCCCACAACAACAACTTGTTTAATGATTTGCATATATATATTTGTGTAAGTCTTAAGATATTATTTTAAGTCTTTATTCTAACATAGCAAGTGATTCATTGCATTGCTTGTTGTTGTTTCATGCATTTTTCATTTTGTATCCCCAACTGTCTATTAATATCCATACCATTAGCAAAGGAGAACCTACTTTTATACTGTTTGGCATGTCCAACCAGATTACCATCTTTGAAAACCTATCCTTAAGCTGACCAACAAAGCCAACTTATAAAAAAACAATCATTATAAACTTAAGGTGGCCTAGCTCTTCCCTTTAGCAGTCAGGGGAAAACTTGACTTTCAGACCAACATCTTCTGGATCCATTGTCAATGAACGGAGTAATGAAATATCTTTCCCTGGGAAAATGACATTGAATAGCTCCTACCTTTGATGGTGAACAAATATCATACAGAGAAAGACTGACATCTTTCACCTAGCGACTCCACTAAGTAGAATTTACAAAAGAAATATCAGCGCCCAGAAAAGGACTCAAAAGATCCAAATCTAAACACATCAAAGCCACCAAGTCTCACCCTAACCTTGAGAAGGATACAATAGTCTCTAAGCCAGAAAGGAAACTAATAAAATCCATCGTAGCTTAGAGATATACCTCTACCCTCAAGGGTAAAGTTGAGCCCAAAGATTCTACTTCTCTTCATCATTGCAAGAAGTTGGAATTTTCTAGCCCTGAGAATCACAATTCCAGGGAACATCAGACATCTTAAACTCCTAACTCTACTTCATCATCCCATCCAGAATCCACCTCTGTAGCTCCCATAAATATTAAGATTCCTATTTCACAAGCAATGGATGCTAACATCATGGATGCCATAATTGTTGCCAAATATGCACCCCTAGTTCTTCCTGTAGGATTACATGCACTCCCAATGACATATTACATGAAATATTTACCATGATATGATGGGGAAGGTGATGTCATGGATGAGGAAAACCTGGTAGCCTTCTACAACTTTGCAGATAACTTTAACATTGATTATGCAGATGTGTGGATGAGGTTATTTGTGTAGAGTTTGGATGGGGAAGTAAGGAAATGGTTTTGGGGTCTTCCTCCATCCTCCATCATAGATATTGAGGAATTATATGAAGCGTTCATAAAGAAATGGGGAGATAGAAGATATTATCTCTACTACATCACTGAGTTTGGGGATCTAAAGAGAAAGAATGGTGAATATATTTCAGACTTCACCTAGATATTGAATAAGATGTGTGGTAGAATCCCAAATGATATAAAACCAACTGAAGCCTCTGCCAAGATTACTTATGCCAATGTATTTGATGTTGATTTCTCCCTTTTGCTGAGGGAGAGAATATCCCCCACCTTTTTGTCCATGCAGGAAGCAACCATTGAGGTTGAATCCAATATATTGGCATCAGACAGGTTAAAGAGTAGACCTGATAAAGACAAGAAGAAACATAGAGAAGATTCCCCTGCCTCCTCTAACCCAACCACGTCTGATCCAAAACTTGATGAAATGACTAAAATTTTGAAGGATCTGACATATGAAATAGCTAATCTGAAATGGGAATATAAACAACCAAACAAATCTTTTCAAGGGGATGGAAATAGAAATCCAAACCAATTTAGAAGGCCTAATGATGCCCCTCAGATAATGCAGAGAGAAAGGAGGAATGTTGATGATCAAAGGGTAGTGCCTCCTTTACAAGACCGTCAGATTGAGGAGATAGATGTAGATAGTGATGTTGTAGATGATATTGTTGTTGTACTTTTCAATGAAGCATATTTTTATACCAGTCACTTAACGCAACAAGAATATGAGGTAGCATAGGTGTCAAATCAGTTCAATAATCAGATAGGGGAAGATGGAGTTATTCAAGGACAACCCCAGAAAAAATATGATTTGAGGCCTAAAGCGAGGGCTCCCAAAACCACTACCACTGATCCAAACAAACAAGTTGAAGTTCCTCCCAAAACAAATCCAAGTAAAGGTATGTCATATAAATCTCAACAAATTCCCCTATCTAAACATGCAATCCCTAAAATAAAGGAAGTTGTGCCATTGAGGTAATCAAAATGGGTGGACAACTTGGTACCTGTGAGGAAGAAAAATGGGGGATACAGTTGTGCTGATTTCTGAAATCTCAACATGTGTTCTCTAAAGGAAAATTACCCCCCTCCCTAAGATGGATCATATTTTGCAGAGGGTGGTAGGTGCCCACAGTATTTCCTTATTCGATGGATATTCGAGTTATAACCAGATAGTGGTGTGTGAAGTGGAAAGAGGAAAACAAGATTCACCACCCCATGGGGAACACTCATGTACGAAAAGATGACTTTTGGGATGATGAATGAAGGGGCCACCTTTCAGAGGGCCATGGACATAGATTTCGTGGGGGAAAAAGAAAAATTTATGGTTATATATTTGGATGACATCACCATTTTCTCCAAGTCTGATGATGAACATTTTCAACATCTGAAGCAGGTTTTCCACAAAATGTAGGAGATACAGAATATATTTGAATCCTATGAAGTCCCACATTGCCATGCCAGAAGGGAATATCCTGGGCCACATCATATTAGCAAGAGGTATAAAAATCTATCTGAAGAGATTTTATGCCATTCAAGAGATTGAAATCCCCATAAATAAAAATGTTATATAGTGTTTCATTGGAAAGATAAAATTCCTAAGGCGCTTTGTGCCAAATTTCGTTGAAATCCTAAAGCCTATCACTAACATGTTGAAGAAATCTGTTGTTATAAAATGGTCACTAGAGGAAAAGACAACATTCCAAAGGATCAAAAAGGCTTTAGTTGAAGCCCCTATATTAGCCAGGCTTGACTATGTAAAAAATTCTTCATGTTATCTTTCGCTTCCAAGGAGACCATTGTTCTTGTACTATTGTATAAAAATGGAGAAGGGCATGAGCAACCCATATCCTTTTTCATAAAATCTCTTTGAGATGCTGAGATGAAGTATGGTATATTAGAAAATCAGGCTTATACATTGGTCAAAGCACTCAAGGCCTTCAAGGTATATGTGTTACAGTCTAGCATGGCAATGTTTGTTCCTAGCAACAGTGTCAAAGATATTTTGGTCTAGCGAGACAGTGAGGGGAAAAAAGGGAAGTGGATTTTCAAACTATTGGAGTATGACCTGCACATAAATCCAACCAAAATGATCAACGAACAAGAACTTACCAAGTTGTTATCAGAATCAAAATGTCAGGTGTTATAATTACATAAACTCTTCACCTAATCATATGCACCCATCATACATCCTGGACAAGACAACATGTGGGTATTTGAAAATTGCTCCTCTTCACCTTGGTATAGAAAAATCATTTATTTTTTGTAGCATATTGAATGTCCAACAGATATGAAGAAGACAAAGTCCGGGTCTCTCAAATTGAAGGCTATCAAATTCTTCATTTCAACCTAGAACTTGTATTGGAGGGATCGTGTTGGCATCTTGTTAAAATTCCTTAATGAAAATGAAGCCAAACAAGTCAGAATAGAAATGCATAGGGGATTATGTGGAGGACACCAACATTGGAAAGCCATAGATATCAAGATCACAAGGGCAGGGTACTATTTTCCCACCCTTTTATTTGATGTATTTACTATTGTTAGGGCTTGCAATGAATGTCATAAATTTGTGGGAAAAAAAAATTTGCTATCACTACCCCTAAAACCCATCAATGCTAGTGGTCCATTTCAACAATGGGGGTTAGAATTCATAGGTGAGATAAATCAACCCTCCAATGGGCATAACAAGTGGATTCTCATTTCCACTGACAATTTCACCAAGTGGATCGAGGTTGTGCCCACTGGGAATGCCACTGACAAGGTGATCATGAATTTCTTGGAAATCAATATTTTTGCCAGATTTGACTGCCCTAACAAGATTATAACAGAAAATGCCCAAGAATTGAAGTCCAAAGCCATGATTGACTTATGTGGTAGTCATAACATTTCCTTGACAAATTCCATGCCCTATTACACTTAGGGGAATGGTCTGGTAGAGTCAACAAAAGAAACTCTGATCAGGATTATCAAGAAGTTGTTGACCTAAAAAAAGAAATCCCGGGACTCTAAACTAAAAGATTCTTTGCGGGATGACATAATCAACACTAAGAAGTCTTTGGGAACCTCACTATTTCATCTTGTCTATGGTGTAGACATTGTATTTCCCACCCAGCTTGGTATACCAGTCCTAAAATTCTTATAGGAAGACATTGAGGAGCCAAATGACATCTAAAGGAGAATCTTCCATATTATAGAGGTTCAACAAAAGAGAGAAGCATTGGATCCAAAGACCCAAGAATAGCAGAATAAGATCAAATAGTCCTTTGACAAGAAAACCAAGAAAGAGATATTTCAAGAAGGTGAACTGGTTTTGAGGTGGGATGCCAAAACAGATGACAATTCCAAGCATGGTAAGTTCGATAACCTCTAGTTTGGCCCTTTTAAGGTGGTTGAGGTTCTCGACAATAGCACATTTATCTTTCACAATTTAGATGATGCATAGATCTTCAAAGGCCTAGTAAATGGGCACTTCCTGAAACACTATTTTCTTTAAGGATGAGGGAAGGTACCTCTTGTACGATATATTCTTTCCTTTTATTTTTGCATTTGATTAGTTAGTTTTGTGTGAATAAAGACTCCATATCTCAACAATGGCACTGGGGTGTAGTTGTTTTTTTGGACTTCTAGATGCATGGTTGAGAATAAGTGGAAGAGATACATGATTGACAAATATAAACAGAGGTAAGTTGTAACCAATTGGAGAGAGGTTATAAAAGGTAAGGCACTTGGTCTACTTTAATTACCACCTCATAGGGAAGTTTTATCCTTAGTTGAAGCCAATGTTGTAACCTAGGTCTGCACCCCTTCCATTTTCCCTCCTTTACCCTATGCATTCATCAATTCTTAGTTTTGTGGTTTCTTGATTTGCTTATTCTCCATTATTTAATCTTTACTTATTTTGTACCATCTTTTTTTTCTTTCTTGAAGGGTGATTTCATGTTTTGGTTTGAGTTTGAAATATTTTTCATCATATTTACACTAATTTAGCATGAAATAGGTCCACCAAGTCTTTTATGTGCGCAGGAGACATCCAAGTCCAACAACTCCTTTGTAAGATCAATAAGATTATGCAGAAAAAAGGAAGCAAATCAAAGTATTCCACTTCGGTCTTAGAATTTAATTCAAACATAAAAGTCAAATATTCAATGGTGGAGATCCAATAGTCGAGCCTCAAACTCATGCAAGGTTTAATAGGATTGACTCTGTGACTTTGGCGTTCGGGCATCTGAACATACCATTGGTTCAAATCTTCTGAAGTTTCCAGATGCTAAAGTTTTGATGCCTCTGAATATTTGAAGTGTTAGAGCTCCGAAGCAGCAGGTCCCCAAAGTACCAGAGCCCTGAAGTGTCAGAGTAGGTCCTCCTTGCCACGTCACTTTGCGAGTTACTTCCTCCAAGAGGTTTTACCTCAAGGCAAGCAAAAAGCCCCAAAATGTCGAAGTGTCGGAGACACGTGACGTCCATCATTTTTTTACACGTGGCACTCTCCTATCATGACATGTGGCACCCATTTTTGGAACATTTGGGGTCGACATATGAATTATTTCAAGTGACATGTGTCACACTCCTTCCAGTGACACGTGTCACCCTCCTTTTTGTGCCATGTCAGAAATTGACGTGAGGTTTCCACGTCAGATTCTAGAGATATTCCTCTAAGAGGTTTTCAAATGCAACACTATAGGTCTCCCAAAGTTTTGAACTCCCAAAATCCTTCAATGATTAAAGTATTAATCTCAGGTTAATTAGCCTAATATAAGAATGGATTAGTGATTTTGTGAGATTAGCAATCTGGGAGATTTAGATGCAGCGCAAATCGCAAACCTCCGAACACCAAAATTTCAAAGTGGCTCACTGACATTTATTGCATATTTGAAAGGTTCAAAAAGGGGTGCCAAACCAGGAATGGGGAAAATACACATCCAAACTCCAGAAAACCGCAACATAACTTGATTCTGTTCTCTAAGAGATAAGTGGGGGAAAAACATTGCCAATACTTCCAGTTGTCCCCAGTGGCCTCAAACAACACGCGTGTGTGCCATGATCGATACAAAACTCATTATGTCACTCTTTTTCATTTATATCATATCTCAGTTCATTCTAACACATGCATCAATATTATACCATTGCCAGTATTATTTTTTAGTTATTTAATTGCATGATTCTTTTAGATTAAGGAATAATCGGTGGTCTTTTTTGTGTGATAAGAACCTCTCCTTTTTATTTAAGTGAGGCTCAAAGTATACATTAAGTGACTCTAGCCAGTGTTTAGTAAACTTACTAAACTTTTTAATGACATATGTGGTATATTTAAGCCTCAGCCCCAGATGGACGAGGGCCTGGGGAGCTTTGATAAATAGGCATTTTTTGTATGTTTTAATGGTTCCACCTTTTTGGAAAAAAACAAAGGCACCAGAAGTGTGGGACCTTCTCAAATAATTGTAAAGTTCTCTACCTAGTGAATATATGTTGATGAGAGTTGTGTTCTCTTACTCAAATATTTATGTGTTTAATCTTGTCTTGAATTCAAATTTTGTGATGTGTGCAATGTACATTTCCTTATTCTTTCAACCATTGTTTTAGTTCATATTTTTGTTGATTCTACACCCTGTTATACAACTATTGTTCATTTAAAGATCTACTATTTAGAAACATGTTGAATGATTTGCATCTAGATATTTGTATAAGTCTTAAGATATTATTTTAAGTATTTATTCTCACATAACAAGTGATCCATTTCATTGATTTTTTTTTTTTCCTGCGTTTTTATTTTCATATCCCCAACTGTCTATTAATATCCATACCATTAGCAAAGGAGAACCTACTTTTATATTGTGTCTTTTCCAACTAGATTACCATATTTGAAAACCTATCCTTAAGTTGACCAACAAAACCAACTTATAAAAAACTAATCATTATAAACTTGAGGTGGCCTAGCTCTGCCCTTTGTCAGTCAAGTACAAACTTTAGGACCAACACTACCATTGGGTGGAATAACAAAGAATCCAATGACCATGAAGGATGAAGAATGGGAGGTTCTTGATAGAAAGTTGTTACACATTTTTTTGGTCACCCTAGAGATGTTTCTACAAGCACTTGTTCAGGCTCCCAAAAGGATCTTTCGCATGAGAAAAGTGACTGCTTTCTCCCTCTACAAAACTTGTTTTTAGAAGGACATCACAGGAAAGTAATAATACACAGTGCAGAAATGCCTGATTTCTGTAGGTTGTCCTTAACCTGGCTTGTGGAGTTTCTGCAGGATTCTCTCTATATAGGGTGTGACGGAGTTTGAAGAGTAAGAAAGGAAGAAGTTTATGAATATTCTAGAAGGATATATTCTAGAATATGAGGTGGAATCTGTATGGTTGGGATCCTATTTGCTTCTCTGATTTGGTGGGATCATCCTAATCTCTTTAAACATCTCTCCTTCTCCTATATAATGACAGGTTTCTCATGGAAAAGGTTAAGAAAGAAGAAGCAAGATTAAGCAAGGAATTAATGAAGGAATAGGCTGAAGACTGTGTGAGGAATCCTAATTCAATTGATGCTTGAGGTCTCCATTCATCCATCAAGATATTTTGGATCATCTTCATGCAAATTTGGAGCAAGTGTGTGTGTGTGTGTTGGAGCAAAGGGACACTGAAAGGGAACTTGCAACATCAAGGCAGTTTGGTTGTATCTTCCACGTTTACTTAATATAATACGGTGGAATGTTTATTTCCCATAAAATGATTCTCATTTTATTACATGAATCCTTGATCACATGTTTATGTTTTCATTGAATATACCATTGTTTCTTTCACTTTGATTGGTTTGTGTCATTATAGATCTAATTTCACAAGAGCACCGGAGCGAAACAAGGAAAAAAAAGATATAAATAAGAGATATTCAAAGGTATGACACTCATCTCTTGTTTGATAGTAAATTCAATGATTAAATCTTAGGGAAAGCACGATGTCATGTCTTGTTTTGGTCTAGATCTAGGTGGATCTATGGAGATTAGTTTATGTCCACATTTACCAATTTATCCAATAACAAAATTGGCGAATCCACTAGGGATACGACGTATTTGTGTTTTTTTTTGTGTCCATTTCCCTTTAGCCTACCTCTTTTCATTTTAATCTAGTCTCTGAGTCTATGGGAGATCCATCCAGACTCTTTGGATCTGAAAGTTCATTCAGACTCTTTGTCCTTTTTCCAATTTTCTCTTGTTTACATGAATTTCTCCACTGTATCAAATATACAGCCCATGAAAACCTTTAATTGTTGCATCCTAATTGTTTAGACCAGTGTGGATTTTCTGCATCCTACCCCATAGTTAGCTCGTGGAAAACTTTAATCCCCACACTATACCCTACTTCTTGGCTGCGACATTGCTTGCAATTTGTTTTTGATTGGGTCTTTGTGTCTCTTGATACCCAATTTTTCTTTAATTAGCAGGGAGGAACTTTTGATGCTAGTATCTGATTAATTTCTGAGTTTAAGACTTGTTGTTGATTGATTTTTGGAGATTGAAAACTCTTCTTTGTCATTTTACAAGTTTTACTTCTTGATTGTTATCAACAAGGATGTAATCTCTGATTTTGGATCTGAGTTCTTGATTGATAAAAGTCTTTGATTGGATTTAAGGTTTTGGATTGATTACATTTTCTAGATTGCTTGTTGATTGGAAAGTCATTTTCATTTGCATTTAGTGAAACATATTCTTGTCATATTTATTTTTATCTTCATTGAAAGTTTGATTTGGGTACTTGTTGATTGTATTGATTTTCTTTGATTACTTGTCCTTTCTTCATTATATCCCTGATTTGGATTTGGAAAGGAAGAAATAAAGTTATTTATTCTTTTTAAGTAATCATTCATAAGAAAAAAAAAATATCATTCAATTTATATTTTTTACAAGAGAAAAAATTGAGAAATTTCATTGCTTATGATTGTTTGAAATTGTTTTCATTCATGAAAAATAAATTACATTTTGTAGCTTTCATGTTTCCGAAAAAATAATTTATCCCTATTGTAATTAGATTTCATTGAATTGAAAAATTGCATTGTTCATCTCTTCTTGCATATTATTGGGTGAAAGTCTCATACAACATCAGTTTCATCTCCATGTCCCTCTTGCGTAAACAACAACCTCTAAAACACTGCGTAATTATAAAATTTAATTAGTAACTTTTATTTTCTAGGGGATCTTTTACACCAACATTAGCTAGGTTAGCGCTTTGGAATAGGTTGTGGGGCACACTCTCCAAAACATAAAACACATTGTAGCATCTTGTGATAGAGAGTGTTCAAATCCATTGGAAACATTTTGTCCTGTGAAGCCTTTCTCACACAAGGGTCAAACTTGAGGTCTCATTAAGACTGGCAGAGTTACTCACCCTAATTTGTTGGTCTTGGTGTAGATATTTCACGTATTATAGGGATCACTTGAAGGTATACCCACAATTATGAGTGGAATCCTTTCGAGTTTATTTTGGGCTAGATACCCTACCCTTGCGCATGGATCAGACTATCGAATGTTTCCCTAGGCATCATTGTTGTTCTTGGTAACCTTAGTATCCTATCTCTTTAGGGTCTTACACAAGGTGACTATTGAGGGGAAAGTCTTCACGGTAACTAGAATTGATGTTGGCCAGACTCACTCGGGCTCCTTGGAGGGTATACCCAGGATTATGTGTGGGAGCTTGCACCATGGTGTAAGTATGTTAAGCAGGTCATCATTGTAACTTTTCCACCCGCTCTATCCAAGCACCTTCTTGTCTTGACTTCGCGATGTTGGATTTTATCACCAACTAGTGACTCCAACATAAGAAGGTTTGTTTTCTTGGGTTGATTTCTAGATTTTATTAGTGACTGTTGTTTGTTTCCGTAGTTGGCCATAGATGTTTTGCGTAAAATATTTGGCTCAACTAAAATTGACCCTCCACGTTGTTCACACAGGATGCAAGGGCTACCCCCAGAAGATCCAAAGGGTTATCAACATTTTCCTACTAATACACCAGAGGGCTCTCCTCAATAGAGTGAGGTGCAAGACACCGTAACTTCACAAGTGGAAAGAACTAACTCTTTAGAAAATTTCTGAATTATTTTTTATTCTCTAGAGTATTTTTTAATACCTCCTAGATATGAGAGACGTATTCTCCGACTGAATTCATCCAGAGATATTGTTGTTGAAACTTATGGAATACCGACTGGACCCATTACAGGAACTAGAGGCGAGAATCCCCTCTTTACTACTGACATATTTGGATCCCCACATTGCACGGTGCGAGGCCTTTATGAAAACTTGGGGGTGGGCCCTGATTCACCTATTGTCTCACAATTGCTCGAAACGTCTGCTACCTACACGATACCTCTATATCATTTTACTGGTACAACCAACAATACCAATATCGTTTCAAACACACAGTGATTTGGTCCTAGATCTACTATTACTCTCCATATGGCCCACTCTACTATGGTATCACATGCTACAACTATTCCTACCAGGAATGTGGTGGTTAACCAGGCTCCCATTTGTACACCACTTTCACCTAGACCTATCCTGTCACTTCCTCATGGGTATCATGCTTTGAATATTTCTATCCCCATTTCTACCCAAGTTCCATCCAGAGTTTATGGACTTTTCATTCCTCCTGGGTACAATGCTACTGTTGGTTTCATTCTGATAGTTTCCCAGGGCCTCTCCAGAGATTCTTATCTTCCTTTTCTTGAAGGATCTAGCCCAAGTGGCTCCAATCGAATTGGAAACACCCATATTTTGTTCACTTCTAATTACCACATTCCCATTGGAGGTCAATCTCACACTAGGGGGAAACCTCCATTTGGGGGTTAACCTTAGTCTGGGGCACCACTAAACGTTGGGGGGAAACCTCCACTTGGAGGACAACCTCAGGATGGACTCTATAACCCATTATATGGAAAAATCACACCAGTATCACTAGCCCACCTTTGCAACCTTCGTGCCCAAGGAAATCCATAGTCATCTGGGGGGCAACAACCTCAATTCATCTCTTTTGTACCCCCTCACTTGGGCCAGCCATATCTAGGTTCTTTCAATCCCACTTGGGGTCCGCACGTTCACTCTAGTGTCCCTTTTCAAGGGAAAATTTCCAACCAACCCAATCCTATGGGCTACATGCCTCTGCATCCACGTCTAAATCTATCAAGAACTTCTACTTACATGCCAATTTTTTACGGTCCAACTGGTATACCGATGAGACTTCCTCCCCAAAGTCACTAGTATCCTCACATGAATAGAAAATTTCTTTTTTTAGCCACTTTGGATTTACCCGACTTGTCTAGAATCTTGAATGATCCTATCTTACATTCTCCCCATTGGCCCATTATACTAGCCAAATTACCGTCTGACATTCCCAAGTTTGACGGCCAACTAAGAGAATACCCAAACAATCATGTTATGACCTTTCACCTTTGGTGTTCGTCCAACTCTTTGATGGACGACTCCATTTGGTTACGACTCTTCCAACGAACTCTCACGGGTTTGGCTACAAAGTGGTACATAGAATTATGTCAAGGCTTCTTTAATGACTTCAATACCCTATCCATGGATTTTCTCACACATCACCAACTTTCAATCCGCTATGAGACAAGAACCGATATTTTTAGTTCCTTTAAGCAATCTTCAGCCACTCGTATTTTCGATAACATCCATGAGTGGCGAAGAAGATGACGTTTTATCAAACTCGACCTTCCTGATCATTTATTGGATGAATGGTTCACCAAATAATTCGTGAATAAAATCGCTCATGATATTTCCATGGGTGGCATTGTCACTGAAGAGTAGGTGATCAGTCACGCTCAGTACGTGGATCTCCTTTATTCGCAAATGGGCCCTCTTTACGACTTTCTCCCTGATGCTCCTCGTCCTTCTACCACCACTACCTCAACAACCCTAGCATCTTCTCATGTTGTTGATACTGTGATTAGAACTTTCCATGCTGATGCTAAATCCACGTCGGCCACTCATAACAATCCCAAATATACTTCTTCTAATGTTCACAGTGCTCCAACTCCCACTCCTTCCACCAGAAAAAATTATGAGGTTAACTTCGTTCAATCTACCCTTGCCGGCAAAAATAAATCTAAAAAATGAAAGGGTAGGAATAAGGAGGATAAAAATAATAATACGCAATCCAAAAAAGACAAAACACAACCTTTTGATGATAAGGATAAGCGTAAACCTCGATATCCTTTCCTTATCTGTGGTGACAATCACGACACGAAATATTATCCAAGATTTGTCAAGGTCACTAAGTTTCGTCAAGGGATCGGAAAGCCTCCCACACCTGTCATTTTGTCATAGCCTTTCCCCTCTCAACAACAGGCCCAATTGGTCATTCATGAACAACCCTCTCCTTCCACCACGTCATATGTCCTTATGTGTACTAGTGATTAAAAAAATAACGACATTGCCATCGCCACTCGGGCCAAATATTACTCTCCCTCAAAGGAGAAAGTTTACAATATACCACCTTCATTGGTTCAACCGCATCCATCAACTTCACCTCCCAATGGTCCTCTTCATCTCAAATGACCGGGTCTTGATACAGTTCTCTGCCCCCCTCCAAAGGGCTTTGTTTGAAATTCTGGCTTTAATCCTCATGCGCATGTTGCTCAAAACTATAGTATTGTAGAAGATCTTGCGCAATAACCATCCACGATATCAGCTCTTGAAGTCCTTCAAAGTTGTCTCACTCAATAGAAGGCAATGTTAAATTCCATTGGTGGAATTGACCCCACATATACAAATTTGATAATCTTTGACCTAGAAGATCACATTCCAAGGCTACCTCCTCAGTTAGCATTTCATATCCAAATTGTCATAGAGAACAAGAATATCTATAGAACCATTATTAATGAAGGTGCCTTGACATGCGTTATGTCTATTACCTATTGGAAATCCATTATCTCTCCTCCTCTCACTGAATCACACAATACACTTGAGGCCTTCAATGCTTATGGTTTTAAACCCTATGGTGTTCTTCCCTACTTGTCTATTACATTGGAAGGAAAATTAGTCAATGTCAAGGTTGAGGTCTTTGATGCACCTCTTGACTATAACCTCTTACTTGGTTTTAGTTGGATTGATTCCATGCATGCAGTTGTGTCTACACTTTTCCATGTGTTACGTTTCCCACACTAAGGAAATGTTGTTATTGTTGACCAACTGGCCTTTTCTAACTCTGAGTCCTATACTAGAAACATACTATTCATCTTGAGGACACATCCAGGTTACAAGAATGTCGGTGTGGGTCTTCTAAAAGATTCAACTTTGATGGGTACATTCCCAATCCCACCACCCGATATTCCACCTCCTTTTGTCACCTCAATCAACATGATTTCCACCTCTTTTCATGAAACCCCCATGTCTCATGACTCGTGGATAGTACTCAACCCCGATGATTATCTTCACTATGGAGAACAAATTACCTTAAGTCCGGTTGAATCCGCTTATCAAGAAATTCAATTGGCAACCCCTTCTACTCCCTCTCTTGATGATTCATCTCCCGATCTATTTCACATCATCTTTCTTATGGATGAGATGATCATGTTAGTTATGTCCATGGAAGACACCCTATGGGACAATGGAAATCAGCATTCCATTCTCTTCCTAGAACAACACACCATAGAGAGTTACCAATGGATTTCAACTCCGTCGACCGTTGTTGTCATTTCCTCCGTTCCCGATTCAACACACGATGTGATTTACGAAGGGAACCTCAGTAACATTTCACCCACCATTCCTCTTGACATATCCATTAAACCTGGAGTCATTGAAAATGTTCACATCAGATCCGCATGTTCCAATGATGAAGTCATCACTTATAAATCCATTTTTCAAGAATTCCATGACGTTTTCGCTTGGAGCTATGAAGAGATGTCGGATATTGATCCTGATCTTGTTGTGCATGAAATTAATACCTACCCATATGCTAAACCCATTCGGCAGAGACTTCGCCTGGTCCATCCTCATAAAGTCATCGCTATCAATCTTGAAGTTGAAAAACTTATTAAGGCTAGCTTTATCTATCCTATGGCTTTAACCGATTGGGTATCCAATCTAGTTCCGGTAAATAAAAAATAAGGCACGATCCGTGTATGTGTTGATTATAGGGATATCAATAAATCTTGTCCTAAGGACAATTATCCAACCCCTTTCGGTCACCAGATCTTCAACGATTGCATTGGGAATGAAATCTTATCTTTAATGGGCAGTTTCTCCTTCTATAATCAGATCAACATTTTACCTGCGAATACACACAAAACTTCTTTCATTTGTCGTTGGGTTACCTTTTCCTACTACAAATTTTATTTTGGTTCGAAGAACGTTGGTGAAAATTTTCAACATGCCATGTATTATGCTTTTCAGGATATCAAGCACATCATACAACCATATCTCAATGATCTACCGACCCATTCCATGCATCCCCAAGATCACCCAACCAATCTCTGAGCCATTTTCCTTCATTGTTGTTACTATCATATATGTTTAAACCCACACAAATGTGTTTTTTTTGTGGAGTCTGACTGACTTATGGGTTTTATTGTGTCACTTAATGGAATTAGGGTATACCCTTTGAAGGTTGAGGCTATCCTTAATCTACCTCCTCCTTCCACACTACACCAGCTCCAAAGTTTGCAAGGGAAGGCAAACATTTTGCGTCGATTCATTCCAAATTACGCTAAGTTAACACTAGGATTCAATCGACTATTGAAGAAGGGTTATGAATTCGTATGGGACAAGACTTCCAATAAAGCCTTCAAATATTTGAAACTTTCCTTAAACCATACACCACTACGTTTCCCCCCAGATTATAGTCGAGACTATTTCCTCTACCTCACCACTTCGAACTCTACCATTCCCATGGTTTTAGTCCAAGAAGATGATTTGCACGAAGAACATGTAATTTATTATTTGAGTCGGATTCTCACTACCACTGAAGACAAATACCTACATGTGGAAAAACTAGCCTTGGAAGTTGTTCAAGTTGTCCAACATTTTCATCATTATATCCTATTATGCAGAACCACTTTTATTTCTGATTGCAACCCTATGCAACATATCTTTACACGCCAATTTCTAGGGGGAAAGTACTCCCAGTGGATAGTGATTCTATAGGAGTTAGAATTAGAGTTTGAACGCACTAAGTCTAAGAAATCATTGGTTTTCGCCGAACTGATATGTGACCTTCCCTCCCCTAAGATAGAAAATGTGGTAGAAGATTCCTTACCCGATGAATCACTTTTTTTGTTCAATTCTGATGACGTTTGGTATGGAGATATTATCATCTATCTCCAGACTCAAATGTTTCGGCCCGACCTCTCTAGTAAAGACCATCTTCGTATACGGTATCAAGCCCATCAATACATAATTCTCAGTGACACTCTTTATCGCTATGGTGTTGACTCTATTTTTCGACGTTGTCTCACCTACGATGAGGTTGAGAAAGATTTGAATCACTTCCACTCTGGAGCATGTGGTTCTCATATGTCTAGGTATGCCACTGCCCAAAATATCTTACGAGCAGGGTATTTCTGACCCTCTTTTCTTAAAAACTGTATTATTTCCATATAGAAATGCCATGCTTATCAAACGTACAATAAAAATATAAGATCTCATCCAACTCCTTTACACCCTATAGTTTATGTTGTCCTTTCGCAAAATGGGGAATTGACTTCATGACATGTAACCCTCACTCGGTCAAGGGGCATGGATACATCATCATAGCCATGGATTATTTTACTAAGTGGGCCAAGGCGATGCCTACATTTGATAATACTGGAAAAACTATAGCCTTGTTCATATTCAATCATATCATCACTCGATTTGGAATCTTGCAGGCTATCGTTACTAATCATAGTAGACGTTTTTGAAATTTCATGATGTTTGAGCTTACTGAAAAGTTGGGTCTTCAGCATGAAAACTCAATCCCCTACTATCCATAGGCCAATGGCCAGGTTGAAGCGATAAACAAATTTCTTATCACTATGCTTCAATGGATAATAGGAATTCATAAGAAAAGTTGGCACACGATGTTGTTTTCAGCATTATGGGCCTATCAGAAATCTATGAAGTCTGTCACAGGATTTACGCCTTTTCAATTAGTGTATGGTATCAAACTTGTTCTGTTGATTGAGTGTGAGATACCATATTCGAAGCTAGCCATTGAAATTCTCCCCAACACCTCTGCTGAAGAAGAATGTCTATTGTATTTGATGCAATTAGATGAAACTCGTTGTGATGCCACCTTGGTTATTGAAGCTCAGAAAAAATGTATCAAAGCCCAATATGATAAGCATGTCAAGCCACACATTTTCTTTGAAGGTGATCTAGTTCTCCTCTACGAAGAAGATCGTGATTTAATAGGGGCCAAAAAATTCGAGGCTATGTGGTGAGGCCCTTATATCGTTAAATAAGTGTTGGAGAAGGGAGCCTATGAGTTAGTGGATTATGATGGCATTCCTTTGAGTGAACCAAGAAATGGGATTTACTTGAAGAAGTACTATTCTTAGGTTATCTTTTCATGAGTGCTTGTATTTTTACTGTATCATACTCTTGTGTGCTACTTTTGTGTGCTTTTTCTTTATTTGGTCTCAACCCCCAACTAATTACCGTTCTTTGTGCTTGGTTTCTAGATGTCAGTGTCTTTGCTACCCTACATTGGCTTCCTCGATGGTGCTAGTCGTAGTACTCATAATTTAGCATCTCTTTCTTGGGAAATCTATGCACCTATGAATGAATTAATCAGTCTACATGGTGTTTGTCTCGGTTGTGCAACGAACAATATCACAGAATATAATGCAGTCATCGAATTGTTGACTGACGTTATTTCACTTGGAATCTATCACCTTGTTGTACAACTCGATTCACAGTTAGTATTAATAAAATTTAGTAATGTCTATTTTTGGCCCTTGACCAAGTTTTGAGGATTCTTGGTCATGTTTGACATATTTTGGGACTTCGACAGGCTGTCAAAGGTGGAGTGCAAGACGAAGAAGATATTGTGGGATATCGACCCCTTTTAGGGCCCTTTTTGGATTTGGGATTATGTAACGGGTATGGGATTTCAGCCCATGGGTTTACCCATGTTTAGGCCTATTTTGTAATGTATAAATACATATCTAGGCAATGTAAGAGAGATATTGAAAGACCTAGTAGGCCAGAGCGCTAAGTGTTAGAGCTGGATCTATGTGATCAAGCGTTGTAAGTGATTTGTGCATATTGTGTGAGGTTTGCAAGGCTAGTGAAAGTAAATGTAAGAGACTGTGTGAAGGATTTGTGCTATACCCTAGCTAGAAGAAGGAGGATCTGGTAGAGTGCACATAGATCTCTTGTCTTCTGCAGAGTAGAACTTGGATGTTAAGTGTCTGTAAGAATATTAAACAAAGATAATAAATATGAGAAGAGTTGGTGGATGTAGCCCTAGGGTGGGGGTGAACTATGTAGTCCTAGCTTGAAAACTAAGGCACTGATAGAAGAAATAAGATTTGATATGAGTAGATATGATAAGAATAGTGAAATATATGTTATACCTATGCATAGAGAGAATGTTTGGACTAACAAATGGATGCAGGATCCTAGAAAGAATTTTTTGCAGGTTAGCTACCATGACTCTAGAGCACAGTATAGGAAAGGCTAGGGATCATTTAAGAAAAAGAGAGGATTAACCCTTTGTTACAGTTGCAAAATACCAGGACATCTGTCTAAGGAATGCCCTGGTAGAAGACCTAGTTTCCTTTGTTGCAAAGTTATGGACCATGAAGTATTGGATTTCCCTAGAATGATTGCTAAGGTTGAAAGGATGAATATGAGACAAGAAAAACCTAAGGAAGATATAGCAAATGAGATTATGACAGAACCCCCGAAAGAATCTAAAAAAGTATTTCTACAGATGGAAGAAACCCTAAATGACCACTGACATATCAACTTATCGAAAATCTTCAAAGAAAAATAGTGCATTGAAACAAGAATTGGAGACTTCGACATTGAATGTGTTCTAGATGAGGAAACACGGGTGAATATCATGAAAGAAAGAACTTGGGAAATTTTAGGGGAGCCTGCTATGATTCCTTCATTGGGAGGAATAAGATTATTCAGAGTAAATTTGGTAACCCTATGTGGAAGACTTACCTATATATCTATGAGTTCTCATGGAACTTCGACAGAGGAAGAATTTGAAGTTGTTAAATTTATTGAGAACAACTCTCCATTTTCTATGTTACTAGGAAAACCTTGGATTGAAGGAGATCAGGTGAGAAGGAAAGAAGAAGAATTCTTAGAACAAAGGAAGCAAGAGTTGAAAGATTTCATGACTAGGAGGATCGCACACTTGATTAAAGAACAAGAGAGCCTAGCAAAGCTACTTAAAACCAGAGACTTGGATGTCGAAGTGGGAAGAATACTAGAATACCTACATAAGACTAAAGTACCTATTCTAGATATAGATGAAGTATTACCCCTGATTTCTAGGAAATAATCTCACCAGCGTGAAGTTACTCTGCCAAAAGAAGATAAGAATCAGAATGAAAAAAGGAATTCTGAGATGAAGCTCACTAGAAACAAGGATAGAAAACTAAGTAAGATGAGAGATAAGATCGAAAAGTCACAAAAGGTTTTAGAGGGAACATCACAGAAGGAAAACTTGCAAAATTGGAACTTCGTCACATGGCCCTTCACCATGGAGAAAAATTATAGCCATTGGGAATAGTATAACCATTAGACCAATGGCCCGAATGGGTAGAAAGACATTTTTGATCAGAAAGATCACCACTAGATCATTAGGATCATGCCATAATGGACAAAACTGCGTTAATAAAGGATTTTCAACTGTTTCAAGAGATATGTTGCCAATTTATCTATTTATCCCATCACACCATGCCACGCGAACACTTTTTCCAACTGTGAATATCTAAGCCCGCAAACTAGTTAATTCCACACAGTGATCATCGTGCTATTTCCATCTATCCCATTGTATTGAGCAATTACTCTTCGAACCTGAGATAATCAACCACGAGCGTGTATTTCTGAAGAACTTACCGCACTCAAAGAATCTACGAAGGAAGTACTCATCGACCTCATGACTGAGAGAGTCATGTCTGAACGATTGATGTTTGTAGGTGTACAAGAATTATCAACAAGAGGAATGTAAGATTCTCCATTGACTTCTCATGGAGCTAGACCATCCCGACCATCAGTGGAAAAGAGAACCAAACATAGAGATGACCCAGAAAATGTGAAGGTGATCCCGACCATATTGCCCGACTACACCCCACCTCTGGCCGACACAGTGAGTCGCAATAGTGTGCCAAGATAATTAGAATACTCCATGGTTACTACATACCTCCCAAAGGGGATACACATAGTTCAAGCGCAGTAGGACAAGATCATAGAATTGAAGTTCAATGACTTCAACCTTGGAGATCGCAAGAACTATAGTATGCTAGCCTCGTATAAATACTTGACCAAGATGAAGGGGAGGAACTAAAATATAATCCCCCAACCATGGACGATGAACCTCGCCCAGTCCACCCTGTTAAACATATTGAAAATCCCACACTTTGGAAGGCACCAGGAAGTCAACACCTGTGTCAAGACATTGATTTCATGTTACCATGGTGGCTACTTATGGCTAGACCGTCGTATAACATTCGATCCTATGTTGATCCATAGGATCACATGATTAAGTATGTAAGGACCCGACTCGCAGGATTTCTATCCAGGAAAAATCACAGATCGCACACTAGCACATAAGATCAAGGATACATATGGCAATGTTGATAAGGGGATGCGATGCTACAGGGTAGCCTCCATCCAGAATGGCACAATGTGCCTAGCCTACCATCTCATAGCCAAAAAGTTAGTAATGAAGAACATACCTATGCAAGTCACATGATTTTTTTTTGACCTTGCAGGGAAGTGTGTGGAAGGTCTACAAATGAATTGGGTGAAGTACTTAGTTAATCAGGTAGAACTCGATTGTCGCTAAGCATAGGATTAGTGATACAAAATTCACTTTAGCTGGCTCCTGATCCTCATCGACTTTGTTTCTTAGGAGATGTCAGAAGGTGTGACCTTCCCAGATATTGAACCATTCAATCCACTTACCGTGAAGTTCACCACACTCTGGTACTTGAGTGATATGAACAAACAGTGACAGTTGAATGATGTTTTTCACACCTATTACCTCCAGCTGAAGAGAGCCATTGAAGTTGAACCTCGCATGACTCCAAACACCATACAGAGGATTTTACCCCTGATGAAGTTCTTCACAGATTGACACTTCATCTACCTTACAACATGAGCCGATGAACATAAGGAGTAGCTTCAGTCATACTACAAACTCATGTAAGAGGACCTTGAGGAGATCACTAAGGACTGGTCATAAGACCTCCTTATTCCGAAAAACCCTGTACAGATGTCTAACCCTGACAGCCCAAAAAACACACACAAAGAATAGGATACACCCGGACCAACAAAAGGAAGAAGACTGAAGAGGTCCAAGATTTAAGCAGTGCCTCAGGAAAGACTGCTTCAGTATCACCTGACCGAGGGGGTGATGATTAAGTAGAAGAAATAAATGACAAAGGATCTAAAAATAATTCAAGCGAAGTAACACCGCCCAGAGACAAGGTTGACCCCCTAAAGAAGAGGAAGGTTTCACCCCTGAAACTATCTTCCCGGAAGAAATCGAAAGCCACCGTTACCAAGATGAAGAATGTGCTCACTACCAATGATTTTGACTTCATCATAGAATCCCTAAATGACACTTCATTGGAAATCACGGAGAAACAAGAAGTTAAGTAGGAAGAACTGTATGAAATAATTAAGGTTGAATTCCGATGGGTACAACAGGACCTTCAGTCTAGTTGCACAGTGTCCACTACACCCCTGCCATTAGGAGAACCAAAATTGGGAGATGAGCTAGCCCAACTACGTCGAATAACGGATGTGGTCTAAGCTCTCCTTCATCGCACTCAAGAAGAAATATAACAAGACAACTAGGCCTTGAAGCAAGTGCAAGGATTAATCGTAGAACAACGCAGTGTTGCAGAACAGGAGAAGGTTTCTCTCCAGGAAAATTTTGAAGCAAAGAAAGTATAGATGCAACAAGAAAAAGATCAGTTGCTCGTAGAGAAACCCAAAGTGAAATAAGAAGTCAATAGAGCTCTCTATTCCGTGATAGGATTACAACCACAGGAAGAAAACTGAGTCACGCACCAAGTAGAGCATATCGTAGAACCTATCCAGTAGCTCAAAAAATGAGTAGTAGACTTAGATCTTCGCACCGTACCCAACACCCCACAGGATGTAAGGGATCAATGAGAAGCAACTGCTCAAAGAACAGTTGAAATAATCAAACTCCTTGCCATGTCATGCAAGAAAATCAGTGATCATAGTTCCCAGATATATGAGGGACTCACTGAGAATTCAGAATTGAAGGCACTGGACTCATAGCTACAGGAAGCGAAGCAACAAGAAGAGACAATATAGGCGCAGTTGAAGCCCTTGTCGACTGTGGAAAGAATGAAGAGATCCCAAGAGTAGCACACTACCCAGCAGCAGGTCCACTCTATTCAAAGCATAGTTATGAAAGTAACACAGAGGTTGTGACCTGCAGAGGATGAGGCTTACCAACTGTTCATAGAGATCGAAGGTTGAGGAGAGAAACTGGAGCAAGTTGTCACTACAACTGAACAACACCTATAGGGACATGTCAACGAAGAAGTCATACAAGAGTTCACTGAACAAGAGGTCATGGAACAACTATAATTCAAAGAATCTCGAGCCAATGTCGATGCTTTTAAAGAAGAACAAGTCAGATCAGAGTGACTCAGGACCAGTCATAGGTGAGTGTTGGGGGCCTGTTGGACCTTGACCAATGTTTGAGGATTCTTGGTCATGTTTGATGTCTTTTGGGACTTCGATAGGCTTTCAAAGGCAGAGCACAAGATGAAGTGGATATTGTTGGATATCGACCCCTTTTAGGGCCCTTTTTTGGATTTGGGATTATGTAACAGGTATGGGATGTCAACCCATGGGTTTAACCATGTTTAGGCCTATTTTGTAATGTATAAATAAGTAGCTAGGAAATGTAAGAGAGAGACTGAAAGACCTAGTTGGACAGAGTGCTAAGTGCTAGAGATGGATCTATGTGATCAAGAGTTGTAAGTGCTTTGTGCATATTGTGTGAGGCTTGCAAGTCTAGTGCAAGTAATTGTAAGAGACTATGTGAAGGCTTTGTGTTATACCCTAGCTAGAAGAAGGAGGATGTGGTGGAGTGCACGCAGATCTCTTGTCTTCTGCAAAGTAGAACTTGGATGCTAAGTGCCTGTAAGAAGTTTGACCAAATATAATAAAGAAGAGAAGAGTTGGTGGATGTAGCCCCAGGGTAGGGGTGAACCACGTACATGATGTGTTGCTATGCTTTGTGCGATGTATTGATGTGTTTAATTGCTTAGTGCTTTAATATATATGGATGATAGATAGATATGGTGATGCTTAGTGCTTAATAATATGCATTGATGTTGGATTTGACTTATGTACGCATGATTAGTTCTTAAATACCTTAGATATGAATGAATATTGTGATACTTTGTAATTAGGGTTTAATTGCGTTGTAACTAGGACTGAATATTAATGAATGTTAATTTTTGAGTGCTTTGTTAAGGATTATAATCACATATATGTGTCCCAGTAAAGGCTGCAGACATTTGATTCCTACAACCACCCCTGCCTCTACCTCGGGTGAGACTTCATCTGCTTCGCAGGTGTTGCTGAAAGGGACGGTAGTTAGGGTTTTGTTGGTGAGTTGTTGTAGTGTTTAACCCTGGGTCTGCCCATGTGCCAACACTATGTTATCCAAACTCCTACTTTGTTAAGGGTATATTTAAGAATTATCCTCTTGGAACGTCATATTGATTATATTGAATATTAACACATTCCTAGATGTCTAAATACATTAACATATGCATTAGCTAATTATGTGTTAGACGAAAATTTGAGACATTTATAAATCCAATCACATTTTGTATATAAATAAAAGTAAGCCAATATAAGCCTCATGTATATTTAACGATAATTTATTTTTACAAAAAAGTGTTTTTGTCCGAAGACCAAAATATCAAAATGTGAAGCACATGGCTTCATATACAAAATAGCATCAAGGATGTTTCTCATGATGACACACAACTTTCCGTGCCACCCTACAGAGCATTAGACTAATAGAATCAGATACTCCCATGGTATGGTGCTAATAACATCTTAGGATCTCATCGATAGAGATATCCAGGAAATCCATTGTCAACCCCTCCAGGTTCTGCTTGATCTCCTCGTAATCACTAGCATCCCATCCTGCTACCTTGTCTTCTTCCCTCGTCTCTGGACGGGGTATGTACCTAGAGGCCGGTGCGGTCCTAAATCTACGTTGTCAAAGAGTTTTTGATTAGTCATCGGATTAAAAACATAAAAAACATTTCATATTTCAAAATTTACAAAAAAATTATAAAACTAAAAATGTACTTCTTACCTAGATCCCCCCACTGAGAATCTTCACGAAGAACCAAGTCTAGGTCACCTTTGAAATCCATGCTAGTATACGCATAATCATCTACCATCAGTAGTTGAGGCCTCAACTAATCGAAGAACACATCATTATATTTGACGATAGGGCCTGCCACGTGTCGAGCCATGAGGTCACACCATATTTTCATCCTTGGATCCCATGGGGCCGATAGGCCCCACTCTACCTGTAAGCACAAGTGTGAAACCCTCTCAAGGAAGAAGGACACTAAAATGGATCCATACCTAAATTGTTTCAGGTCACCTTTCTTTCACGTTTTTAGTTGTTTCTTCATACTACGAAGAACCCCGTCAAACCAGTTTAATACCTGGGGCTCCATGCACTCCACTGCATACTGAGAGTGACTTTGGAGGGCCATGTGAGGAGATGCACAACCTGAAATATGTGAGAGAGTGAAAAATATATTCTATAGGGGTAAATCTAGGACACCCCTAATGGAAACCTTTCCCTTACGTCACTCGACCTCGGGGTCACAATACCCGCGGACATACTCACTCATCGGTAGACCACCACCTCTATCGCCTGTCAATGTCACATGGGATCCACAACATGATAATCCCATCAAAAAATAGATATCTGTGATATATAGGTGTTATCAGACTAATCGGTAGGTGTAGACACTAATTGATCTCCCTAGATCCACCTGGATCTAGAACAAAACACGACAGGACATGACTCTTTCCCTAAGTTTTGACCATTGAATTAACTAGGAGGAAGGAACAAATAACATACCTTTATATCTCTTCCTAGGGTCTCTGTTTCTCCTTCTTTGCTCCGGTGCTCTCGTGAGGTCAATACCAAGAAAACACAAACCAACCAAAGTGAATATAGCACAATATATTCAACATTCAACCTATGTGTATGATCAAGGAATTACACAATAAAGTGGAAATAGCTTTATGGGAAAGGGACATGCCACTGTATCATATTAATAGAAAGTAAAGATTACAACCTGAGCCTTGATGTCACAAAATTCCTTTCGATGTCTCTTGGCTCCAACACACACACTTTCTCAATCCTTATATGAAGAATATCCAATCCTCTTGGTAGACTTGTTAGGGTCTCCAAGCTATTGTTCAATGTTAAGTCCTTCACACAATTCTTTCACCAATTCTCCAATGAATCTTTCTTAACCTTTTCCATGATAATTACCTCAATATATAGGAGAGAATGAATTAGTTACTTGGATAAGAATGATCCCCAAATATCATGGAATCCAGTACTAGGATAACCATTCGAATGCCAACCCATCCTTCTAGAAGATTCCCTTCTAGAAACATCGAGAATTCATCTTTTTCCATGATTTAGGAAGAGTTTTCACCCTAGATTTTCAACACAGTGTGAGAAGTTTGCACCCTGGCTTAAGGAATCCTGCGAGAATTAGACATTCTCACACCCAAATATACTAGCAGCCTGCGAACCTTCTTCAAAAATGAGTTTTCTGGGAAGAGATGAAAGTAACTTTTATCAGGAGAAAGTTCTTATGAAGAGCCTGAGTACACCATCATCAATACATCATCATGACGACCAAAATCATGGGTAACAATAGGGAGAGTATGTGGGCTCCCACATGGAATACCTGTTGATCCACATCCCACATGTGGACCAAATACTCAAGCAACCTCAGTTGGGCCCTCATGCCCTGGATCTTGAAGAACTTCAGGAGCCCGCACTGTCGGAGGGAATTAATTATGCTCAGGTCATTCCCGATGAAAAAATCATTGTCCTTGTGTTCTCTCTCCCTCCACTCCAACATTCTGATGGTCAAAACCTGTATTGGATCCATAAGGAGAAAGTTAGAATCTTTATTTTGCCTCGGAAATTTCTTATTGGTTAAACACACATACAAAATTTTGAGTTTTGCTTGCCACAAGTGATGTTTTATACGTAGTGCGAAATTTCCGCAGGTGAACTTAAGGCCGCTTGCGAAAACCTATGGTTTCCATAGGGCCCAATGTGCACCACCTGTGGCGGCCCCCATACGCACCTACCAGTCTAAAATCCAACTCAAAAAACTATTTTAAACCAGTAAAAATAAAAATCAATCCATGGAAAAGAAAGAGGACAAGAAGAATACCTCTTTAGTGAAAGACGTTCATCGAATGGTTTCTCATACCTCCTGCAATCGATAGAGGAAGGTAGAGGTAAAATAGGGTTTTTTGGACCAGTTTTGGGTAAAATGACAATAGAATGGAAAAAAAGAGTTTTTTCCTATATTTATTCACTTTTTACTTTTTCTATTGAATTTTTATATTATTTTATTCATTTTTACCTAAAACCTAATGTTCGAATGGTATTGTGAGTGTTGTATCTTTTTCGCAGATGAATGATCTAGGAGCATGAATGATGGAATATAGATACTTTTCTTAATTTGTTTTTACGTTTGTCACATGTACAAATACTTTTTAGGTTTTTCAAGAAAAACCTCGAGCTCAGTCTTTGTTCATTCTTGCGCTCGTAAATCAATGAGAACGCAAATGAGTATACTTTTGTCATGTTTTCATACTTGTCATGGTAACACAAAAAATGAAACTCATGGAGTATCGTTTAATCTCTTTTCACGCTCCATAAAAACAAAAATATTGTCGAGTGACCTTGTTATTTTCACGATCATAAAATTATTTGAAGAAAATGTTTGATGGGTGGTAGGTTATCATATTTTCAGTCTCATCATCTAATTTATGAAAAAGGAACTGAGAGAGTTCTCTTTAAGTGTTTTTTAGACTCTCTAAACATGAAACACCCCTGAGTTTTCTCTCTTTGGACTCATTAAACAAACATCAAAATACCCATATGGGACTGAACCACTCCTTCTTAGGGTTCCTTAAACATAATCTGAGGGACTTGTCTGAAGGATGAGCTTACATCAACAAGCATATGTTATCCTCCTCTATCTTGCGCAAAAATAAAGAGGTACTTGCCAGAAATGGTGGAGAAAAGTTTGGGAAATAAATTTGTCTCTGTATTTGTGTTAGTGGCAGTAATAGTTTCTCTTGAACATGACACCCCCTTTATCATTATATCCGGGTTGGGAAATCCATTTGTCTCTTGTATAGCCTCTTCCAAGTTCATGTATTGGGTCATATTTGAGTCAATGCTACCAACACTATTGTCATGTCGTTCATATGTTCAAGAGAATTCCAAGCAATCCCTCTATCAAGTTGTCCATCTATAGTTATCAATTCCTACCATGTCATCCTTCCCTTTGTTAGTTTCAAATCATTTCCATACTTTGATCTACCCTAAATCTATTACTTATTTCATTTCATTGATGGAGCATACATCAAGGCCCTCCCGCGATGAGTATTTTCCTATCAACTTCAACTCATCATCCGAGAACAAGACTTAGAAATCATTTAGTACCTTAGAGCCTGCATGCTTCAATGGCATGTTTCTTCTCTTTCGACAGTGGGTTCACATCATTAGCCCCTAGCCGGGAGATTCCATCGAGTGTTCGACTTCGTCTCATTTATTCACATTTTTTGTATTGTACTGAAGTACCTTGGGATTCATTGACATCAATGGTGATTTCCCTCAAACGTGTTAACAGTTTTCATCAATTACCAGTAATCAAATGGTTTCTACCATGTTCGATTTCAAAACCTATAATCACATGGATAGATTTGTACTTACAGATGATGGGATTGAATACCATCGATCTCATTAGTTTGTTCAAGGTTGCGATGGAGTATTTATGTTTTGTATTGACACATAGATACACTTTGTATGTCTCGTGGCTATGTCCGATTTTGATTTTTCGAGTACATACATCCACAGTGTATTCCTAGTGGCTATGTAAAATATTGATGACATGGATCCACGATATGTGATTGGTGGCCATGACTGACATTTATGATTTAAATCACTTGTAGTCTGAGCATGTGAATTCCTACCTTAGAAATGGTATAATATTATGTAGATTCTTGATTGTTTGCAAGTTCATGATTGTGAAGATGCTTGATTGTTTACAGGTTCCTCACACACACACACACACACATTTTACAAAGTATTTCGATTGTCACGAGTTCCAACCTCATCCTTTTGGGGGAATTTTGTTACACTTTATTTTGGTCACCCTAGTGATGTTTCTACAAGCACGTATTTAGGCTCTCAAAAGTGTCTTTCTCATGAGAAAATTGACTGGTTTCTCCCTCTACAACACTTGTTTTTAGAAGCACGACACAGGATAGGAATAATACAAAGTGCAAAAATGCCTGATTTTCGCAGGCTGTCCTTGTCTTGGCTTGCAGAGTTTTCGCAGAATGATTTATATATAGGGTGTGACGATGTTTGAAGACTAATAAAGGATGAAGTTCATGAAGATTCTAGAAGGATATCTTCTAGAATATGAAGTGGCATCTGTATGGTTTGGATCCTACTCGCTTCTCTAATTTGGTGGGATCATCCTAATATCTTTAACCGTATCTCCTTCACCTATATAATGATGGGTTTCTCATGAAAAATGTTAAGCAAGAAGAAGCAATATTAAGCAAGGAATTAATGAAGGACTAGGCTGAAGATTGTGTGAGGAATCCTATTTCAATTGATTCTTGAGGTCTCCATTTGTCCATCAAGATATTGTGGATCATATTCATGCAAATTTAGAGAAAGTGTGTGTCTCTTGGACCAAAGGGCCACTGAAAGGGAACTTGCAAAATCAAGGCGGTTTGGTTGTATCTTCCACTTTTACTTAATATAATATGGTGGCATGTTTCTTTCCCATAAAATCATTCTCATTTTATTACATGACTCCTTGATCACATGTTTAAGTTTTCATTGAAAATACAATTGTTTCTTTCACTTTAGTTGGTTTGTGTCATTGCAGATCTAAATTCATAAGAGCATTGGAGTGGAGTAGGGACAACAAAGATATAAGGAAGAGATATTCAAAGGTATGTCACTCATCTCTTATTTGATAGTAAATTCAATGATTAAAGCTTAGGGAAAGCGCCATGTCCTGTCTTGTTTTGTTCTAGATCTAGGTGGATTTGGGGAGATTAGTTTATGTCTGCATTTACTGATTTATCCAATAACAAAAGGAACTAGGAACGGTATGGCTGACCTTGGAAATGTCAGTGGCTTTCAATATTTTGAAACAAAAGACAACAAAGGAGTTGATGGACACATTGGATAAACTATATGAAAAACCCTCGAAGTCTATTAAAGTATTTCTAGTGAAGAGATTATTTAATTTAATATGAAGATTTCAGAAGGTGGGTATGTTGAATATCATTTAAATGAGTTTAATATGGTTACTAATCAACTAAGTTCTGTAAAAGTGGACTTTGATGATTAGGTCAGGGCTCTTCTAACTTGTGCTCGTTGCTAGAAAGATGGAATGGCTTGGTAATGGTTGTAAGTAACTCTGTATCTGGTTCAAATACTTTAAAATTTGATGATGTTGTTGGTGTTATCCTTAGTGAGGAAATGCAATGGAAAAGCACATGTGAGACATCAAGTAATGCATTAAACATGGGGAAAATGGGAAGACAAAAGGATAGAGGAAAGGGCTCAGGGAACCGCAAGAATTATAGGAAGGGAAGATACAAATATAGATTTGGAAAGATAGAGTGCTAGAATTGTGGGAAGAAAGCACATCTGAAGAAATATTGTAGAGCTCCAAAGAAACAAAGAGATGGACAACGGGAGAAAAATCAGGAAGAAAATGTAAAAAGTGATGTGTTACAAGATCCTTTGATTCTTTTGGAGATAATATTTCTGAGTCTTGGGTAGTAGATTCAGGGGATTCATTTCATGTCGCACCCCATAGGAAACATTTTCTAGATTATGTTCAAGGTGATTTTGGACAGGGTCATTTGGGTGATGATGCACCATGCAAAATTGTTGGAATAGGAAAGGTAAAAATAAAGAAAAGAAATGGAAACCAATGGTTGTTGAAAGAGGTAAGACATGTTATAGATCTAAGGAAAAATATAATTTAAACAAAGCAGTTGGAAAGTGAAGGTTGTATATCCATATTTACAGATAAGGTGTGGAAGGTCACCAAAGGATCATTGGTGATAGAAAAAGGAGAGAATGTAGGTACATTGTATTTATGTACTGGTAATATTGACTCTTCTATATCTTTAGTTTCTATAGGAGTGGATAAAACACTTTGGAATCATAGGCTTGGACACATGAGTGATAAGGGGATGCAGATACTTCAAAAAATAAAATTGATTCCATATATTAACCAAATTGATTTGGATTTATGTGCACATTGTGTCGGAAAAGGAAAAAAGAGTGAAAGGTTAGAGCTTGTGCATACAGATGTATGGGGACCATCTCAACTATATTCTCTTGGTGTGTCTCATTATTATGTTACTTTTATTGATGATGCAACTAGAAAAACTTGGTTTTATTGTATTCGACAAAAATATGATGTTTTTGATACTTTTAAGAAATGAAAAGATTTGGTTGAGAATGAGATAGGAAAAAGGTTGAAGTGTCTCAGATCATAAAATGGAGGTGAATATTGCAGAAAGGAGTTTGATAATTATTGTTCATACCATGGGATTTATAGAGAGAAGACAGTTCCAGGAACACCACAATAAAATGGTGTGTCAAAAAGGATGAACAAGACAATCATGGAGCGTGCAAGGAGTATCAGATTGCATGTTGGTTTTTCCTTACAGTTCTATGAAGATGTTGTAGATATTGTTGTTTACTTAATAAATAGAGGACCTTGAAGCTTTTTGGATGGTATAATTATAGAGGAGGCATGGTTAGGTAAAAAAGTAAACTATTCTTTTTTGAATACTTTCGGTTGTGACTCATTTGTCCATATTGATAAAGAAAATAGAACAAAGCTTGAGGGAAAATCCAAAAAGTGTACCTTTATTGGATATGGTGTTAATGATTTTTATTATCACTTATTGGATTATGAAAATAAAAAAATCATCAGGAGTAGAGATGTCATATTCAATGAGAAGTTCATTTACAAACATCAGTTGCAGGGAAATAAACAATAAAAATAAAAACCATAATACAGTGCTTGATGAGATAACTGAAAAAGAAATTCCAAAGGTACTAGAAAATCATAATGTACAAAAACAGAATCAACAGGTACATCAAAATCATGCAAGTGTTGTTACAAGATCTACCCAGTTAAGTATACCCCTTGAATGATACTCTCATTCATTGTATTATTTATTGTTGACTGATTCTGGTGAACCATAATGTTATGAAGAGGCAATGCAGGAAAACACCAAAAAGAAGTGGGAGCAAGGAATGAAAGAGGAAATGGATTCCTTGGTAAATAACTAGACTTGGGAATTGGTTCAGTTTCCTGCAGCAAAAATAACATTGCATAATAAATGGGTTTACAAGTTGAAGAAATAAGACGAAGGAAAAAAACGATACAAAGATAGACTTGTTGTAAAGGGGTTTTCACAAAAGAAAGGTATATATTTTGATGAAATATTTTCTCTTGTTGTTAAAATGACTTCAATTAGGACTATTTTAAGTCTTATAGAAGTAGAATATTTGCATATTGAACAATTATATGTAAAAACAATGTTTCTCCATGGGGATCTAGTGGAACACATTTATATGCAGCAGCCATAAGGGCATGAGATCAAAGAGAAGGAGAATTTTTTATGCAGGTTGAAGAAGAGCTTGTATGGCCTATAGCAATCTCCAAGGCAGTGGTATTTGATGTTTGATAGGTTTATGATAGAACAAGGTTATAGTAGATGTAATTTTGATCACTGTGTTTATTTTAAAAGGCTAGAAAATGGAAGTTATATTATCTTGCTATTGTATGTAGATGACATGATTGTTGCAAGTCCTAATATGAAGGATATAAATGTGCTCAAGAAGAAATTAGATAATTCATTTGTGATGAAGGATTTGGATTATGCAAAGAGAATCCTTGGTATGAGGATAACAAAAGATAGGAAAAATCGCAAATTGACATTGTCTCAGGGTGAGTACATAGAGAAGGTGTTGGAGAGGTTTAGAATGTAGAATGAAAAACCAATTAGTACAACTTTGGCTAGCCATTTGAAATTAAATAAGGAAATGTGTCCCAATACACACGAGGAGATAGAATTCATGTCCAGGGACCCTTATTCATCAGCAGTTGGTAGCTTAATGTATACGATGGTTTGCACAAGACCATATATTGCACTTGCAGTGGGAGTTGTGAGAAGGCATATGAACAATCCAGGTAAAGAAAATTGGGAGGAAGTAAAGTGGATTCTCATGTATTTGAGAGGTATTGTTACTCATGTTTGAAGGTTCAAACACTGTTCTACATGGATATGTTGATTCATATATGGAAAGTGATAAAGATGACAGTAGGAGCACCACATGGTATGTTTTTACTATAGGTGGAACAATAATAAGTTGGATTTTGAAACTGCAAAATGTTGTTGCACTTTCAACAACAGAGGCAGCGTATGTTGTTGCTACAGAGGCTAGTAAAGATATGATTTGGTTATAGAGGTTTATGGAGGAATTGGGAAAGAAGAAAGATAATAACATGTTGTACTATGATAGTGAGAGTATCATTCATCTTGAAAATAAATAATCCTTCCATTCAAAGACTAAGCATATACAACTCAGGTACCATTTGATATGATCTGTCTTGGAAGATGGACATTTGAAGTTGGAAAAGATACACACTAGCCAGAATCCTGCAAATAATTAACTAAGGGAGTAACCAGGGAGAAACTAAGTTCCTGCCCAGTTTCAATTTGTCTTCAAGAATGAAGATGAAGATGAGAAATTTTTCAGGTCCAAGAAGGATCATAGTCCAACAGATACAACAACGGTGGAGTTGTTGAGATCAACATCCAAGTGGGATATTGTTGGTTGTGGACCCTAATTATCTTCATGATTCAGAGGTCTTTGTTTTCAATTGTGTTTATACCCCATGAAGACATTACACCTTGAAATAATGTAAACTCCTCCACATGGGAGTGTGAATAGGGGGGGCCTGGTGGGGGTTCAGGGGAGAAGCCTCCGAAGGAAAAATTTCCTTATAAATGTATATTGTAATTTCATAGTAAATCAGAACCATTCATTATAAGGTTGCAGATGTGACAGTAGAAGTTAGGTTAGGGTTTTTTTACCTAGAATGAAACCTTATTTTATGAGGGAAATGTATTGCGGGCATGTATCATTGCAAATATTGTATTATGAGAGAAGAGACTGTGAGAGAAAGAAGAGGAAGTTACAATGAGTGTCTTGTAGGTTGTATCCCTTCATTTGTTGGATAATAATAAAGGAAGGACCTAGAAATTTATCTAGTGGATGTAGCCCACACTGGGTGAGACACACATATCTGTGTCTCTATTGTATTTTGTATCTTTTGTATTTTATTTCCACATTTATTTTATTTTATTTCTCTACGATCTTATTTTTATAACAACAACCTCTAGAATGCAAGAAGAGGATGCTTCCCATGTTCCTGTAGCTTCCAGATCAAGATGTCTTGTAAGGTAAAAATGTCAATGGCATCCTCGCTACTGCTTTCATTAGATATCCTTTAGATAAGAAACCTAGGATAAGGATCTCTTGAGTGAATATTTTGAATCCTCAACCAATGTCCTCAACTATACCTCCTACTCGAGTAGCGAATCGTGTGGCCCAAACAATGATTGGCATCCAGGATGACCCTGAACCAAATACCACTGCATCCACCACCATAATCATAAAAAAACCCCATCACCCCCACAACCCCCATCACCACTGCATGAAATGACCATCCAACCTCAAACCATTGTACCTGAGCCCATGTAGATGGATCCTTCCAACCTACCCAAGCATGTACCAGAACTCACTGGTCTGACCCTAAAGTAATGAGCCAGTCACTTGTTCCATTTTTACCTATTCAAGACACTCCTCCTTGAACAAAGAGTCAAATTTTTCTAATACCGCAATTCCCAAACACTTAGCACCCTCTCTCAATAGTCAATGTTGAGAGTTCCATCCACAGAAGTAGAACCATAGAAAATGTGTTTCATAAAGAGGCAGAAGTAGAATAGGTTTAGAAGGAACCTGAAACTAAGTCAGTACAGAGTGAAACATTGTTGCAAGAACAACTGGAGCTAGTACTCTAGAACCCATAGTAGTGCACAGAGCTAATGCAACTCTACATGGTGAAAACAAAGAACCTCCCATTCCTTCCATCAACTATGAGGATGAGACTTGTGCAGTAGCCGCAAGGTCCATATACAAGGGAGGAAGAGGTGGAGACACATTCGGAACACTCAATGGCTAATGGACTTCCACTACAGGTATGATTTACCTTGGAGGACACTAATTCTTCTGTTGACCTCACTGAATGGTCGACAACACAACTAGTAGGGATGATCAGAGCCTCAACTGATCAACTGGAGTAGAGGCTCCAAAAGGCCTAGTGGGAAGCGAATTTTTGCAAGGAGGAAGCACTCCTCGTGCAAGCATCCCAAACCCAGAAGGAGTATGCAAAGATGTAGGAAAAGAAAAAGATGGAAAAGGTCAAAGAAAATATTGAAGAAGCCTAGAAAATGATCTGAAGGACAATACCAAAACTTCCTGAATCCAGTGTAGTAGGTGAGCCTGTGCCACATATCGAACTACTCCATGTAGCATGGTTGGAGCTGGCCATTCTCATAGATAACCTTGAAGCAAAATTGCAGGAGAGTTAGCATGAAGCGGAACAACAACCCCGAATGCTTCAAGATAAAATGGGGAGAATCAAGCTTCAAGGGAATAATGCTAGAGAAACCTTGCACAAACAGACTTCATAATGCACAAAGATATTTCGAGAAGTTAGCTACTAGATGAGTATTATTTCAAGGTGGAACCAAACTCTATAGGAATTACGCACAAAGATCAAGTCACTCAATGAATACATTTCCATCACACTGGATCCATTGGAGTAGCAAGAAAATTTTGACAAGATTGAGCAAGTAGACAACGAGCTAAATGCATTATTCGAAGCATGGTCAGTAGATAAGAAAGAGTTATGGGAGTTTCTACCTATCATTTAGATATCCTATTTGCATATACATCAAGTAGATGCTACAGTCGAATCACAGTGGAACTCTCTAATAATTTCCAAGCATAAGGAATGCATTATAGACACAACTCAGTAGTTCATGGCCAAAGCTTCACTCCTTTCCAGAAAATGTCAGGACAAAGTCATCGATTTCCAAGGAGTAAGGAAGAGATCCCTATAATTGGTCCTGGATTTGGGCCCTTCATTTGAGAAAGAAGAAAAGGAAAGATCTGAAGAAGAAACTGGAAGCACAGCAGAGACAAAAGACAAAGGAAAGAAACAGGCCAATCCAGAGACCACAGAAGAACCAAGGATTTGACTCGAGGACGAGTCAAGGATTGTGGTTGGAGCTTGTTGGGAAATTTGTTTTGTTGATATAAGTTGTGGAAGTTATAGAGGAACTCGATAATGAAATGAATAAAGAAACCAAAAATTGTTGGAAGTACAGTGCAACACCAACCTGAAGAAATAAGTTACAAAAAGAACAAGAAAATAAAGCATTCGAAGTATCAAACCTGAAGATCCCAATTGGCTTATATATATGGGATGAATATGAATGCAAAGGGTTCATATGGTTGTTGGAATTGGTTCAAGTTTTGTGTTGTTATTGTCCATTTTGGGTAAATGTTAGCTAGAGTTATAGAGTTTAGTTTCGAAACCAGACCAAGGTTGTAACAGAGTCATGTCTTGTTGTGATGTTGAAAGATCAAGGGTCTAGGATAACCTTGTCTCTTAGTATTATAGAGATTTTCTGTTAACTTTGGCATAACTGATTTGTGTCTGTAACTTAGTCGAATCATGTAATTAATAAGAACCATATGATGTTAATATAAAGAGATACCCAAATTTTGAAATTATTGTGTTTGTTTAGCTTCAGATTATATTGAATTTTCCTCCGCATTATCTTTATGTCATATATACTTAATTGGATATAGATTCTTTATGAATGCAACACAACTCTGTTTTCTTTAATCTGGGTTAGGAATGGTCATAAATTTTTGGATTTAATCTATCTTTTGCATGAATAACAATGATCCTGAGATCATATGGATTTGTCTAAGTATTCCTATTACCCTTTCTTATCTTCCTCATCTTGGTTGTTCTTTAGGTGAGACTTCTTCCCTTCAAGGAGGATGAAAATGCCAGTTCTCTAGACTACTTTGGTACCTTTGTTGGTAACCTGAGAAGGCTCATGTTCTGATCAATTATGTACCAACAAGTAGTACAAAAACCTTTAAAATGGTAGGATCATATCCAACTATTCGGTTAATATATTTCCATGGATAAGGGTCAGAGGACCCAGAGAAGCATTTGATTATTTTGTAGAAGATTTGGGAAGCTAAGAATATCAAACATAAGGATACAAAAGTAGTGCAGCTTGCAATCATATTCATATACCACACATTGGACTGGTATATGGTCCACACAGTAAACATCCCACGAGGATAAACTACAACCATCACAGATGTGAAGAAGGAATTAATCAATGAATTTTAACAGCCAATTTCAGAGGATCAATTCATGAATGAGATGATAGAAATCAAACAAAAACAAGTTGATTTAATTTGGGAAGTTAATCAGAAGTTCAAGAGACTGAAAGGTAAGTTTAAGTATCCTATAACATATATGCAACATAGACACTTATTTTTTAATTCATTTGTGGCACATATTAAGTATCCATTAAGGAAAAATAAGTTCCAGACTCAGGCTAAAGCTCTGGAAGCAACCTTACAATTGGAGGAAAATCAGTATAAACATACAAATCTAGCTATAGAAGAGCTAAGAGAAGATACAAAGAATATGACATTTTAGTTGAATTAGAATAAAGGTAAGGAGAATATGGAAGTTGTATGGTGTACCTTATGCAGAACATAAGGACATCGTAAGAATGAGTGCCCAACATTTGCATAGTACTTGGGATAAAGGATGTTGAATCCCCTACCTATAGGAGGTCCATGGTGTGGTATATGTAGAACAGATGGAAATGATCTTTATCATTTTCCCATGATGAAAAAGTATCAAACAGTTCCCAAGAGCACATTCTATAATTTTTGCAAGTTTGCAAAACATGAAGACAAGGATTGTAGAAATTTGGAAATAATAAAGGAAAGCAAGTCAAATACTTATAGGGTGCAGGCCGAAATAATGATAGGACAACATGTGCAACAATTTACAATGTAACCTAAATATCATAATGTGAAAAAGTTTACAACACAACAGTAGTATAATAACGCGCAACATTTTTCAGTTCCACAATAGTATAATAATGCACAACCATTGTATAATCAGGTACCATAGTATAATACATTTCACAAAGACAATCAAGGTAATAATGGAGGCTTCATAGCAGGAGGTCATGGAGGAAGAGAATTTGGAGGAGGTAGAGGACCAGTAACATGTCACAATTTTCATAAACTTGGACATAATGCAAGGAATTTTTCACATCCACCAATGGCATGCATGTGTTTTCACGCAACAGATCATGATACAAAAGAATGTTAAACACTGCTGACAAAGATATAGAAAAAGAGGAAACAAAATAACCATAGTGTTCAATGGATTGTTGTGGAAACCAGAGAAGGGGATGGGAAGAATATTAATATAGTTACTTGAGTTGGAACCAAGATAGGAGTAGATGCATAAAAGAAGAATTAGGACCAACACTAGTGGTTCATCAATAATAAAACACCTCCACAAATGTTTTATGCACAAAAAGAAAAGGAGACATTGAAGGAGGAAAGACAAGAGATTTTGAAAGAAAATATTGCTTCTACTTCAGGTAAAAATCCTGGAGATGCTTTACCAGTATATGACATCCCTCATATGTTTGATCAGACCAGTAGAGATCATACTTCAAAATGAGTAAGTAATCTTAGAAACTTTTTTGGGTCTTGTGTAAAGTTGTTGAATGATAAAACCTCTCTACAAGTATTATGGAGTCTGTTAGAAAAGTGAAATTCTAGAGAAGAGATGAAATTAGAACAAAATAAAATCAATCATGTCTGTAAGAAGAGAGGAACAAGCATGGATTTTATATTGAATGAAAATATTGGAGACTTTAACATGGGGACATCATATTATATTTGGGGTCTGAAATAAATGTTATTCCTAAGTAAACATGGGAAGACATGGGGGAACCCACACCGGGATATTCACCTATTCAGTTGAAGCTAGAAAATTAGCATAGAGTGATACCAATTGGTAGAATGAAAGGCATACCAGTGGATTTATATGGTGTGCACACTATGGCAATGTTAAGAACCAAAGACCTGAATAAAAAATATCACAATAGATCGAAAGATATATGAATACAATCACCACACAAGATATATGAAGCCGTATAGAAGAACACCACTTTATTATATCAAAACTCTTTGGGTAGGGAAACACCACATATTGGATCCTATTATGGAAGGAATCCTCTCATGTTCACTTGCCTCTTCGAGGGGGCATCCTCCTGTTGAGCTACCACTAAAACACAATACTTTTCTTCATATCCCATTACATTTCTTGAACCCCTTTATATAGTTCTACCATCACCTAAGAAAATACTAGAGGAGGAATATTGATGCAGGTGCATCGTAAGCAACCATATGGGAAGAGAACAAGACAACTTTTACATGTTTTGAAATATTTTTGAAAAGATTAAGAAGCGGATATTAATGCGGTATCTAGAAGTGTACTTGCATTTATATCTAGCTATTGTAAACAGATCGTGAGCGATTTTCTCTCATCTATCAATGTAAAAGGCATTTAAGCCCAATTAATGAAAGTAGGTAGATTTGAATTATAGATTAGACAGTTTAGAAGAGAAGGAGGGAAAAATGATATAGACACCCTCGTCTTTGTATTATGATATTCATTAGAACAAAAGCATAGAGTTGTAGCGGAGAGTTGTGGAGAAACACCCATGTACAAGATCTTGAAATAATATAAGAAGATTTGAGTCATATTTCATGGTGTTATGATGTTTTCTGTTTATACATGGTGAATGGTATGTTTATTATTGTTTTATTCTCTCTGTTATGCATTTTTTATGAGGCTATGCTATGTATGTATGATTTCATGTTGGATGTTTGAAGTTTGAGAGAGAGAAAGAATGAGTTTCAATTGTTTCTCTTCATGAGTGAGAGAAGTTCTTGCAAGGTGTGCAGTGAAACGTCTGCAAGGTGTGCATTGACAAGCATTCTGAGTTTTATCTCATAAATCTTAGGAGAGATACCATTGTTCTCATTCTAGAAGAAGTGTAGGTGAAGCACAAAAGCTATGCAAGGTGTGCACAGGATAGTCGAGGCCTTAAACTTATCAACTAAGGTTGAAAGGTGAAGTATTGTTGTTGCAGAGAGTGCACAGTGTCGAAGAATCAAATACACAGAAGTATTTGAAAGAGTGTCGCAAGGAGTGCATGCAGGAGTCCTTTTGAGACTTGAGTTCCAAGAGAAAGATCAGGAGTTTTAGCACCTTTGAAAGTACTAAAAGGGAGACGAAGATTGAAAACATTGCGCAGAAGGTTAAGTTTCGAGGAAAGAACATTGGCTTGTTTCACAGAGATTCATTGAGGAATGAATCGAATGGTTATAATTCTCTAAGGAGAACTCTCAAAGTCGTGAGGACCGAAGGATTTAGAGAAGCTACAAGGTGGATAGGGGAGGACGAACCCATCACATTGTTATCATGAATCAATGTGGATCATTGATCATGATCTGTTTTGAGCGTCAGATCATTTCGGGGATTCGAAGTTTGTAAGTCCAGAGTGTATGCCAAAATCCTTGGTCACTCTAAATCCTGAATCATGAAAAGAATTGTTAAGTGAAGAATTTCTGGATTTTGGTAATTCAAGATTTGGAATACCAGGAATCCTGATGACAAGGAGCCAGGGGCCTTTGCATCAAAAACCATGAAGTTATGAAACCCGAAATATCCTTGAAGTGGCATTTCAACATTTCGGGGGTCATGGTTTCAGCATTCTCGTTGACAAGAATTAAGGGAACTTCACATAAGAAACCCTGGAGTTGAGAAACACAAAATATTGTGAAGTGGCATTTCGGCATTTCAGTGTTTCGGGGTTCGGGAACTCGAGAAGACAGTGGATTTGGATCGAGAGTTTTTAGCTCCCGGTACACGGAAGCTCGAAATAACATGGGCTGTTGGATCTAAAGGGAGGCTATCAACTGTTGATTCTATAGAATGTGTCATTTTGAAATGTGAGGTTTTGAAGTGATAAGGGAACGACATTCGAAAGATGGTTCAAGTCCCAAAAAGGTGCATACAGGTGATTTTTCAGAGAAATCCCTGACAAAGGCATTTCAGTATTTCAGATACCAGAAGAATGAGAGGATAAAGAATTGTTGTGTGGGATTTGCAAAGTTCTAGAGCGCGATTCCCAAACACATAGGAGGATTATTGTTGGGTCACAAGACAAAGTCAGATTTTGGCATACTGAGGATCAGAATTTTGGGAATCACGAAGACAAGGAATCGGGGCATTTCGGTGTTGGAAACCCCGAAGTTCCAAAAGAGGTGTGTTGTCACGGGAAAAAAAGGGAATTCCACCATTTCTCACTTTGGAATTTGCCAAGTGTAGTGGGATTACATCGAGACTCTCCAACTCCCAAAACCTGAAGTCCCTTGTGGCTGGAACAAAAGTGGTTGATTAACCCTCGGCATGGTTGTAGTGAAGATCCTGAGCAGATCTCGACCCGAGGGCAGGGGGTCTATGTCAATTTTCGTATGAGAGCTCAGAACAAGTTTTTTTCTTTCTATACTAGAGAAAAGAGGAACATTTTATAGCCATGCCACTGAGAAGAAGAGACAAGCTAATGCCAATGCCTGATCTAGCAAGAGAAAGAGAAATGCGTGAGTTACATGCCAGGCTTGATGCCATGGAGATAGCACACAGGCACACAATTGATGTTGGGGATATCAGTGAGGCTGATAGTGAAAATGAAGCTAGAAACAAAGGAGAAGAAGTTGCAGTCGAGGATTCTACAGATGAACACCTATTTAGGGTTGTTGCAAGGATAGGTGCTAGAGCAAAGATGGATATTCCCATGTATGAGGTAAACTTAGATGTTCAAGAAATTCTAGATAGGATTAGAGATTTGGAAATACTTTGACTATGAGGATGTCGAGGAAGACAAGAAGGTCAAACAGGACGTTACCAGACTTAAAGGGCATGTAGCACTATGGTGGGATGAATTGTAGGCTGACAGACGCTACAAGGGCAAGCAGAAAATCAAAAGCTGGGATAGAATGGCTGCAAAGATGAAAGCCAAATTTATACCCAAGGATTGTCAAATCATTCCATTTCAGAGTATGCATAATTTGAGACAGAAGTTGATGTCAATGCAAGAATACACTGAAGAGTTCTACAAGATAAACATTAGAGTAGGTCATTGGGAAAGCGATGATGAAATTTTTTCCAGATACATGAATGGTCTGCGATATGACATCCAAGATGAGATGAGCATGATGATCATTCGAAATGTAGAAGATGCTTATCAGATGGCTCTAAAATATGAAGAAAAGATGAGCCAAAAGAAAGGTCAAAGAGGCCGAGGTGGGAGTCAAGCCAGAGGCAAACCAATTGCCCAAGATAGGACTCAGAAACCTAAAGAAGAGGGAAAGAAACCTCGAACTCAACATGAGAGAGGTGGAAGTTCACAGAGAGGGCAGTATGCTGATAGAAATACTTTTCCTAGAGCTAGAGGAAGAGGAAGAGGTAGACGCAGTGAAGTAAAATGCTTTGTCTATGGGAAGATCAGACATAAATCTTATGCGTTTCCAGATAAGAAGAAATAAGGTGGTGAAACTCACATTACCGAAGCTCAAGGATGGAATGTGGAGACAAAAGATGTTGAGGGTGGAAGATCCTTAATGATGAGGAAAGCTTTCTTAACACCAGAAAAGGAGGCAGAGAACCCAACCCAAAGAAACAGTCTGTTTTGGACTGCTTGCAAAACCAAAGACTGGGTATGAAAAATCATAGTGGACAGTGGTATCACAAACAATCTCGTATCTACGAGGATGGTAGAAAATATGGAGCTAGAGACTATCGTACATCCAAGCCCATACAGAGTTTCGTGGCTACAAAAAGGACATCAGGTAAATGTTACTAAACAATGTTTAGTTGAATTTAAAATAGGAGGATATAAGGATGAAATATTATGTGATGTCATTCCCATGGATGTTTGTCATCTATTGTTGGGTAGAATGTGGCAATATGACAAGAACGCGATTCATGATGGGAGATAAAACACGTACACCCTGGAGAAGAATGGTAGGATTCACATGTTGCTACCGATTAAGGATAAAGAGGTGAAAATAGAAATGAGCAACATTGTACTTCTCATGAGTGGGAAGGAACTTCTTAAATATGTTAAGAAGAATGAAGATACACAATTTATTGTGGTTAGGAATCCCAGAATTGTTTTGACTAGTACAAGAACAAATGATTTACGAGAAGAAATCTAGGAATTGTTGGGAGAGTTCACCGATATAGTAGTGGACGAACTACCTTGTTCATTGCCATTGATCAGGAGTATAATCCATCACATTGATCTTATACCTGGAGCCATTTTACCAAACAAAGTTGTTAACAGATTAACGTCGTAGGGGAATGAAGAAGTTAAGAGACAAGTCTAGGACTTAATGGACAAAGGATTGATTAGAGAAAGCTTGAGTCCATGCGTTGTTCCGACAGTGCTCAGCCCAAAGAAAGATGGAGGCTAGAGAATGTGTATAGACTCAAGGGAAATCAATAATATTACCATTAGATATAGATTTCTATTGCCAAGGATGGATGACTTGATGGATTGCTTGAGTGGAGCAAGATGTTTTTCAAAAATTGATTTGAAAAGCGGGTATCATCAAATTCGTATGAGGGAAGGTGATGAATGGAAGACAACATTCAAGAAGAATGAGGGGCTATATGAATGGATTTTCATGCCATTTGGCTCAAAAAATGAAGCCAATACTTTTATGAGGTTGATGAATGAAGTCCTGAAGGATTTCATTGGGAAATTTGTCATCGTATATCTTGACAATATATTGATTTTCAGCAATACAGAAGCAGATCATTTAAAGCATTTAGTTACAGTGATGAAAAGATTACGGCAAGAGAAATTGTTGATTAATATGAAGAAATCATCATTTATGAGGACATAACTCATTTACTTGGGTTTTGTTATCTCTACAAATGAGTTGAAGATGGATCCTGAAAAAGTGAATGCGATTAAGAATTGGCCATCACCGAAAAATGTGTTTGAAGTTTGAAGCTTCCATGGTTTGGAAAGTTTCTACAAGAAATTCATTTGAAACTTCAGTGGAATTAGCACATCAATGATGTATATGGTGAAGAAAAGACACAAATCTTTTCACTGGCCAGAAGAAGAAGAGAAGAGTTTCAACCTGTTGAAGAAGAAGATCACGGAACAACCAATTCTGGTTTTTCCGGATTTTAGCAAGACATTCCAGGTCAGGTGTGACGCGAGTGGATTTGCAATTGGAGCGGTCTTGATCAAAGATGACAATTCGATTACATAATTCAATGAAAAAATGAAAGAAGCAAAGATCAAGTACTCAACATATGACAAAGAATTTTATGCAGTCATACAAGCCCTGAAGAAATGGAGACATTATTTGGTTCCTAAAGAGTTTGTTTTGTACAGTGATAATCATGCTTTACAACCATGACTCAACATGAGAAGTTGAACCAAAAACATGTTAAATGGGTTGAATTCATGCAAAATTTTACTTTTGTGCTTAAGCATATTTCTGGAACTGCTAACAAAGTTGTTGATGCTTTGAGCAGGAAATGTTTGCTTATGAAGGAATTCAGAGTCAAAACTTTGGGTTTTGATAACCTCAAAGAAATGTATAGAGATGACCCAGATTTTAAGGAAGCGTATGAGGCATCTGAGAATCCAGTTCCCAGGGACAGAAGCCAATGGACTGAATATATGATCCAGGATGGATTATTATTCAGGGGCAATCAACTATGTATTCCAAAATGCTCCATGAGGGAGAACTTGCTGAAGGAAAAACACAGTGGAGGATTGGTCGGACACTTCGGTCGTGATAAGACATTCTCAAAAATTAAATGGCTCATGTTTTTTTCTAGGGATGAGGACAAATGTTAAGAAATTTGTGGACAGATGCAGGATTTGTCAACACACAAAAGGAAAAAGGCATAACACAGGATTATACCAGCCATTACCCATAGCAGACAAGTCGTGAGATGCAGTGAGCATGGATTTTATATTGGGACTGCTAAGGGCCTAAAGAGGATGTGATTCAATCTTTGTGGTAGTCGACAGATTTTCAAAGATGGAACATTTCATACCATGCCAGAAAACCAGTGACGCAACTCATATTGTGAACCTTTTTTTCAAAGAGGTCGTTAGACTTCATGGCTTTCCAAGGAGTATCGTTTCTGATCAAGATACCAAGTTTGTAGGACATTTTTGGAGGACTTTATGGAAAATGATGGGGTCAAGTTTGTCTTTTAGCTCAGCGTATAATCCTCAAATGGATGGATAGACAGAAGTTGTGAAAAGAAGCTTGGGAGATTTGTTGAGGAGCCTAGTGACTGAACACCACAGTCACTGGGATCATATTCTTCCACAAGAGAAATTTTCTTATAATGATTCGATCAATAGAAGCACAAGGCAGAGTCCATTCCAGTTTGTATATGGAATGTAGCCAAGGGGAGTTTCTGAATTGAAAGATTCAGAACAAGATGAATTCAGGAGTGATAGTGCAAAGGACTTTGTAAAAGCAATGAAGGAGCTTCACAACTGAGTCAAGGAGCGATTGCAGAGTTCAAGCTAGGAGTATAAGCGCATAGCAGATAAACACAGGTGAGAACTTCAATTTGAAGTTGGTGATCTGATTCTTACACATCTGAGGAAGGAGAGGTTCCCCAGAGGAACATATAACAAACTGAAGATGAAAAAGATTGGACCATGCAAGGTCATAAATAAATTTGCAGCAAACACATATGAGATTGAATTACCTAATGGGATCGGAATTTCACTGATATTCAATGTTGCGGATATGTACCCTTACAAAGATGAAGAAACAAGAGTAGAGGATAAACAGACAGAGGTTTAGTGGAACAAACAAATGCCTGTAGCTGAAAAGCCACATATGGAAAGTATAATTAGCAAGAGAGATAGCAGGAAGACCAGGAGAAAAGAGTATTTTGAATACTTGGTCAAGTGGAAAGGACATCCAGTTTAAGATGCCAGTTGGGAAGATGAAGAAGAAATTCAAAAGCATGGACAGACTGTGCAAGAACTCATGAACAAGAGTTCATGAAAATTTTCAAGCAAAGGAGTATGATGCATGAGCATCGTAAGCAGCTAGTTGGGAGGATTGCAACACACCTCTTACATGTTTTGAAATGTTTTTGAAAAGATTAAGAAGAGGATATTAATGTAGTAGCTAGAAGTGTACTTTCATTTATATCTGGCTGTTGTAAATAGATCGTGAGGGATTTTCTCTCATCTGTCAATGTAAAAGGCATTTAGGCCCAATTAATGAAAGTAGGTAGATTTGAATTAAATATTAGACAGTTTAGAAGAGCAGGAGGGAAAATGGATATAGACACCCTCGTCTTTGTATTATGATATTCATTAGAACAAAAGCATAGAGTTGTAGCAGAGAGTTGTAGAGAAAGACCCATGTAAAGGAGCTTGAAATAATATAAGAAGCTTTGAATTAGATTTCATGGTGTCATGATGTTTTCTGTTTATACATGGTGAATGGTATGCTTATGGTTGTTTTATTCTCTCTGTTATGCATTTTTTATGAGGCTATGATATGTATGTATGATTTCATGTTGGATGTTTGAAGTCTGAGAAAGAGAAAGAATGAGTTTCAATTGTTTCTCTTCCTGAGTGAGAGACGTTCCTACAAGGAGTGCAGTGAAACGTCCCCAAGGTGTGTGCTGACAAGGGTTCTGAGTTTTATCTCAGAAAGCTCAGGAGAGATACCATTGTTCTCATTCCAGCAGAAGTGCAGGTGAAGCAAAGAAGCTGTGCAAGGTGCGTGGAGGCTAGTCAAGGCCTTAAACTTATCAACTAAGGTTGAAAGGTGAAGGATTGTTGTTGCAGAGAGTGCACAGGGTCGAAGAATAGAATAAACAGAAGTATTTGAAAGAGTGCCACAAGGAGTGCGTGCAGGAGTCCTTTTGAGACTTGAGTTGCAAGAGAAATCTCAAGAGGGTCAACACCTTTAAAAGTACTAAAAGGGAGACGAAGATTAAAAATTTCGCGTAGAAGGTTAAGTTTCGAGGGAAGAACATTGGCTCGTTTCACAGAGATTCATTGAGAAGTGAATCAGATGGTCAGAATTCTCCAAGGAGAACTCCCGAAGTCGTGAGGACCGAAGGATTCAGAGAAGATGCAAGGTGGATAGGGGAGGAAGAACCCATCACTTTGGTATCAGGAATCAATGTGGACCATTGATCGTGATCTTTTTTGAGCGTCAGATCATTTCGGGGATTCAGAGTTTGTAATTCCAAAGTGTAAGCCAAAATCCTTGGTCACTCTAACTCCCGAATCACGAAAATAATTGTTAAGTGAAGAATTTTGAGATTTCGGTAATTCATGATTTAGAATACTGAGAATCCTGATGACAAGGAGCCAGGGGTATTTGCATCAAAAACCCAGAAGTTATGAAACCTGGAATATCCTTGAAGTGGCATTTCGACATTTCAGGGGTCGGGGTTTCGACATTCCCATTGACAAGAACTAGGGGCATTTCACATAAGAAACCTTGGAGTTGCGAAACACAAAATATTGTGAAGTGGCGTTTCGGCATTTCGGTGTTTCAGGGTTCAGGAACCTGAGAAGGTAGTGGTTTGGGATCGAGAGTTTCGAACTCCCGGTACGCAAAAGCCTAAAATAACATGGGCCATTGGATCTAAAGGGAGGTTATCAACCATTGATTCTGTAGAAGGCATCATTTTGGAATTCGAGGTTTCGAAGTGATAAGGAAATGGTAGTTGAAAGATGGTTCAAGTCCCGAAAAGGTGCATATAGGTGAGTTTTTGGAGAAATCCCCAAAAAGGCATTTTGGTATTTTAGATGCCAGAAGAACGAGAGGACAAAGAATTGTTGCATGGGATTTGCGAAGTTCTGGAGCTCGAATTCCCGAACACATAGGAGGAGTATTTCCAGGTCACAAGACAAAGTTGGATTTCGGCATACTAAGGATTGGGATTTCGGGAATCTCGAAGACAAGGAACCGGGGCATTTCGGTATTGGAAAACTCAAAGTTCCAAAAGAGATGTGTGGTCATGGGGAAAAAAGGGAGCTCTTCCATTTCTCATTTCGGCATTTTCCAAGTGCAGTGGGATTACATCGGGACTCTCCAACTCCCAAAACCCGAAGTCCTTTGTGGCTAGAAAAAAAGGGGTTTATTAACCCTCGGTGTGGTTGTAGTGAAGATCCTGAGTGGATCTTGGCCTGAGGGTAGGGGGTTTGCGTCAAATATTCTAGAAGTAGAACCTTCTAAAGATTCCTCTTACATTTATTATATCTAACTACTCATTTATTATATCTAACTACCATAGTGGGCCTTATTTAATAATATAGTGGACCTAGTCCACCTTACATTGAATGGCCTCCACTATTATCACTATGGGCCCTCTGGGGCCCCCAACTACCTCTCTAGCTACCTTACATTCCACCCCCTTTATGAAAGCATTGTCCTCAATGCTTGATGTACAACCATATACTAGGGTCCCACAGATAAGTGTGGACCATAGCACTGAAGTAGACTAGAGAACCAATGTCCCATTGAGAAATGGAAGCCACCATGCTAAAGTAGTCCAACCTCCATTGTAAACCAGGGTCCCATGTCCAATTGTTCATGTGAATCCCACATGGAATATATCGGCACCCAATAATCAGCTGAAAATGATTCTCCCATATCATGTGGATCCAAATAAGAATATCCATCCACATAGTGGGAGAGGATCAAAGTTGAATTTCGAAGGAGAAATACCATTGTAGAATATTTCTATAGTGGTAAAACCCCCCTATGGACTACACTAGGGTTCTAAACTACAAGCATAGCTAACCGTCTAAAGTATCCTACTTTTAAAAAATATCCTGACAATATCCCACATCCATATATAAAGTACAAAGTATAGGAATCTGGTAGTCTTACCTTAAACTTCGAGTCCAGTGTCGATCCAAATGCATTCAGTCGCTGCTCGATTGCAAATCTCCTCCCAAGGCTAACTTGCATTCACCAAAATACAAACAAGAAACTAAGAAAAATCATTCTATATATGGATTAATGTGTTTGATGTCATAATAAAATGTAAATTGTACATAGACATAAAACACATCATATGGCGAGATGACAAAAGTACTTCTTTATATTAATCTCATAATGTCACTTACAAAATGAGATCGACGACTACTCCTCGAACCCAGTCCTGGGCTCCTATTCACCAAGCTCCAACTGCTTCCACGTATCCTTCTTCTCCCACACTTCTCTCTAGAGAATAGGAATAGGTTTATGGATGAAGAAAAAGGGCAAGAATGGGGAATTCTAGCTCAAACTCACAATGTGGCTGCAAATTCTTGGGGCAAGGGGGGATTAGGAAATGGGCAAAGTTTCACTTTTTTCATGCTTCTCCTTAGAATGGGACCCCAAAACCTTATTTTATATGCCAAAAAGATAGTTATTCAGTTGGGTGACAGGCTATGGGTGGTCAATTGGTTAGGAAACTACCCAAAAGTCGGTATTCACTTGCAACTTTCTTTTTTTTACAATTTTTGTGGGTATACATGGGTTGTAATGGTGCATCTAGCATAAGTATGCAAACAGTAATGGTGAAACTATCATACATATGCAGGAAGTAGTGGTGCAGGGCATGTACATCTTCAAAAATTTGGTTTTTAAGAAGAGCTATTTAGTATTGGCTTGGAAAAAATAGTAAGTAAGATGGCCTACTGCTAGGTATGCATGTCTGGTGCAAATTAGGGTTATAACATATGCCCCCTAATGTGTCAGGTCAGAAGAGCATCTGATTGCCGAAATACATTAAAAATATTTACCAATGTATGAAGCAAGTGAGCCCAGGACCAGAGTTCGGGAGGTGCCATCTATAAAATTACAATTGTCTCACGGAGGCAGGCATACCCATGCTCGGGATGAAATATATCATGGTTTCCAATAAAATACACTGTAGATCCATGCCATATAACTATATAAAGTGTATCCACAAACTATACACAGTGGATCTACATCTCAAAATAAAAAGATATACATGAATAGTATCCATGTTCAAGAAGCTAATGACGCCTGATGGCTAGAGATGAGGTCTTCAAAGGTTGAGAAACAACTTCAAGATCTTCTAAACTTGGGTAGGAGTGTAATGTGAGTGTACATATTCACTAACCAGAGGTCTTCGATGGCTTGTCGGGGAACATACAAGAGGATCTTGGTGATTAGGTAGAGAACTTTGTTGATTTTGAGAAAAGACTTTGATTGGACTTTCGGGATGGCTGAACATGAGGACAAGAGACAAACTACAAAAGGGTCGACTCAAGTTGGATAAAACTTCCCTTGGACAATATCACGATGAATGATGAGACTCAGGAAGCATGACATTGACATAATTTCATGATGCAAGAGGCAATGAAAACTGTTGAGCTCGAGATATGATCAATTTTATGACAGTTATTAGACACTTTTGTCGAATGTACATATCTGTTTTTCATGTTTTGGAGAATCGTTTTGAATAATTTTGTGCTAAAACGGTATGATCTACACTAGGTATGTATGATTCATGTTTAATGTTGGTATTGAGTATAATTCATCATGTTTTTATGTTTCCAAGGATCTAATTCACATTTTTTGGTGTTACAAGGCAAAAGCGCATCACGTTTTTTCTTTCGACACTCCTTCCAGTACTCAATATGGTACCCGGTCCGACATTGCATCCAGGACCATGTCATGCACAAAAATGGTGGGAAATATGGTAGTTATGGTATTGGCGGCCAGTGGTGAGCGAATCGGGAACATGGGTTTTTCTCATGCTTATCCCCTCCAACTAGTGAACTCTTGACAACTCAGTTTAAGTTGTTAAGCAGGGTGATTATTGGCTCACTCTATTTCGATAGTTAGTGCACCATTAATGTAATTTGTCGATTTTAGAAGTGGTTTGACCCTCCTGTGGTCAACCACTTCGTCTGTAAATCTTATAAATACCACTGTGGTGGTCAGATAAAAGTTAAGCAGTAGAAGAACTAGTGTACTGGAGACAAACACGATTTTACTCTGTTTTTCCATTTTTCATTGCCAGAATTATATAAAACTGTGTTTTTGAGTTTTAATGGTGAAATCGATTTGCTGAGTTTGTGGTGTGCGTTTGAGAAGTGACCATGACTTGTTGGGGGGGGCACCACCAGTCTGGTAACTGTTCCTTAAGTTATTTATGCATTTTATATTTTAGATGCCTCTTTTTTATTTCCTGTACATGCATTGTTATTTTTCCTCTGTTAATTAATTTGTTGTTGTAGTTTAATCATTTTAACTCTTTTTTGCAGGTTAGTATGAAGGCTTATGTTAGTATGAGTTGATTCTGTAGTTAGGAACAAATTTGCAAATTGATAGACTAACCCCGTGTGCAATTAGATATTAGATTGTGTTTTATTCATGCTTTTAGAATCAAATTTAAAATAGAGTTTGAAATAGAATAGAACAGAGTTTTATTGCATGTCCTCTTTAACAAGGATTTGATGGATGGATAGGATTAGTTTCAGTTTTTAATTATAGATTTTTTATTCCATTTTTATATAGACCTTGCTCAACTAGTTGTTAGTTAATGTATTCGTTAGTTTACTTTTTATATGTCATGCTTTAATTCCTATTTTTAAGCACTTTCTTTCTTGCACTTTGAATTGTTAAAATAGATATAGCATAGTTTCATTTTATGTACTTTCTTTCCTAGAATTAGATTGCAATTATATTCCTTAGCGAATGATTGAATTTACTTATGAAATTTTATTACATAACATAGAGTACAATTAAAATCTCGTTATATTGTTGATGGTTAATAATTTCATGAATATGCAGGGTAATTGATGATTGTTTCTCTACTGACTAAGTTCTCGTTGGATTGTTTAATCCATAACTTTCACTTTTCCAATGAGATCAGTGTAGATCTTATACCTCTTGAATTATCCTTTATTGCCATGTGCCACCGAGATATTATATGACACTAGAGACATTCACACAACCACGAACACTATATTTGAGTTTTCATAGGTTAAAAGATAGTTTCTTTCTTTCGTAGATCTGAAGATATAGTTTCTTTCTTTCGTAGATCAGAAGATAGTTTTATTGTTTTTGTAGGGTAGATGGTATTTTTCTTTGATAAGTTAAAGAGTTTTTTGCTTATCATAGATTAAAGGTTAGTTGTTAGTCCTTCTTGCTTTCGATTAAATAGATTTCCTTTTATGAATTAGAAACAATTTTGAAGTTTGAATTAAGAATATAGTTCACTTGCCTCTTAGGTTAGATAGTTGTTCAATGAGAAGTTTTAATTATTTTACTTGCAATAGAAGTTATCTTAGGGTAGTTAGCTATTCACTTTCTTTACTAGGTTACTTTGTTACTTGTCTATTCTTGCTTTGATAGTATAGTTGCTTGTTTATTTTCTTCCTTTCATAGGGTAGTTGCTCATTGAATTTAGGTAGGCAAGTTAAACTAGTTTGCATTTGTTATCTTCTTATTGTTATGATTAATAGTTTCTTTTTCTTATTGTTATGAACTAGTTTGCTTCAAGTAGGGTTTTTACTTGTTTTCTTAGAACTATCCATTGATCCTTGGTCCAAAAGTACTTAGGTTACATAGTTTAAAGTTTCTTAGTAGGGTTTTCTCATTAGGCAACATTACTTGAATAGATTATCCCTTAGATAGCCACTTCCTTGGTTAGAATATACTAATACCATCCCTTCTACCTTTGGCATATATATTGCTACAAATCTAAGTTTACTTACCCCGGGTTGAAAATTTAATTAAGGGTTTTTAAGTGTGTTTTTAGTGAATATAGAACACCCATCACAAACTCTCCATATGTTTGGAAGAATTACCAAATGGAGGAGGACATAACTCTATGTTATGAGAACAAATCCCTAAGGTCATATTAAATCCAATAGCTTGATGAACAAACAGAAGGATGTGCTTTGTCCAAGGGTGACTCATTGTGCTTCCATAAAAAGAAAATGCCTTTCCCATCCTCTTTTGGGGGTATATTTGATTGTTTTGTCTTTTTCAATATTTTGAAAGCTTGAAAAAGAATAAAATAATGCTACATTACAAAGGAGAAACACGTGTCACAAACATACGAGTTCCAAGTGTGAGGAACGCACTGATGCTCAGAGAAAGGAAACATGTGCAAGAAAATGACACTCAGGAAAATTCCTTCATGGGTCAAGGTGTCAATACACAGAGGCAAAGTGTTACAAGGATTGCATATAAGGCATGCTTCAAAGGTTCATTTGGGAGCCACATGGAGCTGGAATTAGGCCTAAAATGCAAGAATGGAAATGTGATTAACATGACACAATGATAATTTCCTTCAAAGTAATTTTAAACGAGCCAAGAGAAGGTAAGATCGATGGTTTTCATTTTTAGAGAGTCTGAAAAAGCGCAAAAGAAGACTCCACTGGGGTACCTTTTTCGAAGATACTCTAGTCGGTTTGAAAAATGGATAAATTAGCACTGAAACGATGTCTATTCAAAACCATTTTAATGGGTGTGATAAAGACAAGATCACTCGAAAATATTTTCAATTTTAAGGAGTCTAAAAAGAGATTAACTATGGAATCGCTGCCTTTTTCTAGATTTAGTCTCCTTAGCCCAAGGGTGAAATTTACTAAGGTGAACTCTCCCAGTGAGATGAATCTCCCTAGGTGTACATTTTTCCTCCTTAATCTACAGGACAAAAAAAGGGATAAACCCATGTCAATAGATGTTTTCTGAACCAATTAACAAGTGTGAAAGAAAAAGGTCACTCGACGATATTTTTAATTTTAAGGAGTCTGAAAAGAGCTTAACTATGGACTTTGTAATGGATGTTCTTCTAGATCAATTTAAAGAATGTGAAGAAACAAGATCACTCGATGATATTTTCACTTTTAGGGAGTCTGAAAAGAGCTTAACTATGGACTCCGTGGGGGTTCTGTTTTCATAAATTTAGTCCCTCAGGCCCGAAAAAGGGTTAATCTTATATATGAGAATACTCTTCTAGCGAACCGAAGTTCCTAGAGTATACCTTTGTTCATACAATTGAACATCTAGACTGAAAAAGGGGTAAACTACCGTTGGACAGACATGCTTTCAAATTTTAGTTTGGCGAGTGTGAAGGGCAACAAGATCGCTCGACAATCTTTTCATGTTTAGAGGGTCTGAAAAGAACTTAAAATAAGACCCATTTGTTTTTTGGGAGTCCTGAGGGTGAGGCCAAGAGTGATAATATATTAGACATGTGAAGGCTCAAACTCATAATCAAGACACGACTAAAAGGACTCCCGAGCCTATAGTCATTAGCGACGACATGGACACCAAAATGAAACCAGGATCTACCTAGGGCATCCATGTGAGGGTAGGCTCTACCACTAAATTACGACACTTATAGATCATCAATGAAGGTTTTGTGTTTCAATTCGATGGGGTCGATCCTATGGTAAAGAGAAAAATACAACGAGATGCAACAAGTGGAGGTGGAATCCTAACTTAAATGCACAAAGCTGGAAAAAATGAATTTTCACCAAAGGACCATAAAAGTGCCCCAACTCCCAAAAAGTTCTCTGAACCAAAAGTAAAGTTTATCATAACATCTAATGAGAAACTCATGAACCATGTTACATGATTTTCAAGCCAGAAAAAACGACAACGGGGGTCAAAAAATGACAAAAAGGAGCCAAAAAAGTCTATAAATAGAAGCTAGCAGCTCATTATCACCATTGCAAATTGAGAATTGATCAAAAAGACAAAAAAACCTCTTTGTGAAGGAGGTTGATTCCAGGAGCTTCAGTGGATGAAACAAACTTCCGCTTGGACCAAGTAAGTACAATCTAGTCCCTCTTGCATTCCCAATTTTCCTTTATTTCATTTCTTTTTGTTTTTTGGAGGGGCACAAACCTTTAAAAAGGTCGGCCTTGCATGTGCGTGGGTTGTCCAAGCACAAATCACATATGCACGTGGGTAGTGAAAATTATGCCCACATACATACACGATTTTCCTCAATACAACCCACGTACATCTTCAAACATATGAAAAATTTAAAAATGCATCATTTGACTCTCCTTTGAACTTGTCGTTTTGTAGGATGTATGTCCATTGGAAAGAGAGACAGAATATGAGGACATTGATTCAATGGTCGAGGAATATCCCACTACTGTCGCCGCATTAAAACAATGCGGTTTGTGGAAATTCTTTCATTGTCCACTCATGCAGGCACAACCCAAGATGCTAAATGCCTTGGTGGATTACTGGCACCCAGATCCAGAGGATGTTATTCTCAAGGGACATTCGTTGACTCCAACGACTAAAGATATTTATTTTTTGACTGGCCTCTCGAGGAGAGGGGAACCAATCAACCTTCATGATTTTCCCTCTAGGCCTTACAACATTTCTGATTTGATCGAACAACATTGTGAGGTTGGAACAGATAAAGTGGGTTCTGAGGTACCGATCCATAAAATCACCAACCTATCTATGAAAGTGATAGTTTTACATATTGGGTGAATCACTGGATTCACAGATTTACATCATGTCTCCCAGGAACATATGCATTGTGCAGTACAATGCTTAAATGCACAAGTGTTTGATTGGAGTACATCCATGCTAGACTGCATGAAGAGACATATCACAGAGTGCCATGGGTGGAACAACATGAACTTTGGGTTCAATACTGTTCTTTTCTCTTTCTTCTTCGAGAGGGTACCTATTTTTAGTCCCCAAGAGACTATATAGGGGGCACGTGGCCTCCTTTCCAGCAGTGTGCAGGTGGGAAGCAGTGTTTCCACGACAAGGGGGAGGGAGGACCATCGATGCCTTCGATGATACATATTTTGACTGGTGGTCTTAGCAGATTCTAGCTATAGAGGACCACCCCTATGCTGAGATCAACTTCTCCAGAGATCCTAGCATGCCCATACCTCCTGGAGCAGAGAGAGGAGAATTAGGTATGTTTTTCTTAGTTTTCTAATTTTTATTTCTTTTATATATATCATTTTTTATGTGTACCATAGCACCTGACAACTATGTATCTTTTATGTACAAATATGGGACCAATGCATCCATCTAATTTTGTGTGGAGCAGGCACCGTCCATGACTAGAGGTAGCAGCAACAACCACCAGACCAACAAAAAAAACGGGTGTACCTCTAGCCGTAGAGGATGAGAGAGTTTTGAGACGACTAGAGTGGAACCTATTTGCACTCACTTTTATGGTGCCTATAGCTGAGATCGAGGATCTCCTGCCATCTATGCAGTCTCATGTTGTTGGGGTGACATGGGCGTGTGTCTAGCTATTTCGGCATTTGGAAAACATTGTAGTCCACTATGACGGGGCTAACTAGCCTTGTTCTTAGCTTAGGGTGGACCACTTTTGTGCCAGGGGAACTCTTTGTATATTTTTTAGGGCATAAGCCCCACGTTATATACCAGACTCATTATTTTTTGAGGCGCCTGTGCCCACCTATGTACTCTGATACTTTTGATATATATATATATATATATATATATATATATTTACATCTTTTTATGTCTTATGGATTACATTTATTTACAAATGTATTTACATGTGTATGTGTTATTTTCTTTACATGTGTGCAATATGCCAATATAATACTTGATTAGCTAGAGTATTTTTCATTTGATTCAATCTCCTAGGAACATGGATATACATAATGTAATCAAAACAACATTCTAAGAGACGTACCCTATGGAATCATCTATGTAGAGTAGGATCGTAAATGCGGTAAACACCATTTAATTGAGGCACAACCAATTATGCATCCAGGTAGACCCAGAGGTAAGAGATACCATGTGAAAAGGAACACAAAGAAAATCTATTGTTGCACTATATTCGGTGACATTGTTTGTGGCGTCACCTAAACAGATACTTCCAGAAGATAACAATTGGCCTTGAGGTGTGAAAATCACCCAAGCAGCAGAAGAAAGCCTCCGAGTGTGTCGGCTAGCACCGTCCGCAAATACAATGAACACGTCTGATTCCCTTGACATATGCCACAGTGAAAATATGACATCAAAATGACACGTCCATAAGACCAAAAAGATAAAAACTAAAAATGTGTAAGAACTATACATATGTACAAGAAGTCACCCAAGGTGACCCACCTACGAGTAACACTTCTTGAGGTAGAGCCCATTTCTATTCTCTGCTAAATATTTCCCTTCAAAGTCAACCAGGCTATAAGCGCCCTTCTTTAAAACTTCTTTCATGATGAACGGTATGAACCACATGGGTTTGAACTTGCCTACCCCCAGGGGATCCTTATCTTGTTCATAGACCAGGACAAGGTCGCCTTCAGATAAAATACAAGGATGAATGAACCAATCATACTGACACTTGAATATTTTCTCGTGAGCCTCGTTAGCCAAGGCTACATCATGTCATTTCTCATTGAGCTGCTCGAGATATAATAATTGTTCCTCAAGTGGTGAAGTGTCTGGAAATAACTGTACTGCCAAATTAAGAGATGGGATATGACATTCTATAGGCAAGATTTCTTCCAACCCGTAAACAAGTTGAAAAGGTGAGAAACTAGTGGTAGTATTTACAGACATTTGGTAGGCCCACAATACCGAGTATAACATTAAATGCCAATTTCACTTGGCCAAATTGATCGTTTTCTATAGAATGGTCTTGAGTGATTTATTCATAGCTTCCACTTGACCATTCTCTTGTGGGTAATAAGGTGATGAGTGTTCTTGCCTCAACCCAAGCTTTGATGTTAATTCAGACATCATTTTTTTCTAAAAGTGACTTCCATGGTTAGTGGCAATATCCTTCGAGATGTTGAACCTTGTTGTGATCTGATTAAACAAGAAGAGAGTTGTTGTCTCTCCATCATCCTTGACCATCGACATAGCTTTGACCCACTTGGTAAAGTAGTCTATTGTTATGATGATATAATAGTTCCCCCTAGCTGAGGGGGGGTGGAATGTATTATAATCAATCCCCCACTTGGTGAAGGGGCCAACTGTGATGACAAGAAACATGGGAGTAGGATGTGCCCTCATCTTTCGTGAGAAGATCTGACACAGGTGGCACTTCTTAACCGATTCAACGCAATCTTTGATTAACATAGGCCAATAGTAACCAACTCGTAGAATCTTTTGGTTTGTTTCCAACCCAGACAAATGACCACCACATGCTCTAGTGTGGAAGCCATTAAGCATGAGTTATGATTCTTCATTAGTGAGACATCGACAAAGGATGCAATCTATACCTCGATGATATAAATTTTCTTCGAGAATAAGATAGTTTTTTTCCTGATGGCATATATGTCGACGCTCATCATGAGAAGCAGAAACGAGACACTTCAAAGTTTGGAGACAGATTAGTATATCTCCATATCATGGATATGAATATTCAATCAAAGATATATCTACTTTAATAGATGAATCTTTGGTTATAACATCACCTGACTCGACCGGAAGTTCCGAGATGAGTTCTGCAAAGACCAATGACTTTTTGGATTTTGCCAAAACAAAATTCAAGTCAAATTTCTGGAGGATAACTATCCATATACTGATATTTCCACTGATTATGAATCATGTCAACACATATTGGAATGGATTCATAACGACAATGATGGTGGTTTTGTGAAACAAGATATAGTGAAGAAACCATTGGACATCATGAACTGCTGCCAACACAAGTTTCTCAACATGGGAGTAGTTGATTTATGGTCCAACCAAGCCTTGGCTCATGTAATAAATCATGTGATCTTCAAGAAAATCATCCTCTTGAACCAATACCATGTCGATGGTCAACTCTACAGTGGCCAAATAAAATAAGAAATCTTTATTATAATTGGGTGGTCGAAGCAAGGGGGAAGACATGAGGGTGCATTTAAACGCTTCGAAAGAGCATTGAGAAGCTTCATCCCAATGGAAGGGAACATCCTTCTTTATTAAATGCATGAACCCTTTTGTGATATTAGCATAGTTTGCGATGAAACACCATAAACATTTTACTTTTCCCTATAAACTCTGAAGCTGAGGGACTATGCACTGGGGAGGCAACTGAACTATCGCCTCAACCTTTAAAGGATTGATCATGATCACTGTTGAAACTATGAAACCTAACAGACAACCTTACATCATGCAAAAAATGCATTTGTTTGGTCTCAAGCGAATCTGATAGTAGGAACATTGCTCAAAGATAAGTCAAAGGTGTGTGGGATGATCATCTCTCTTGCGAGATCATGATGCTAAATAATCTAGATAAGCCTCGACTAGTTGTTTAAGATCATGGAAATAAAAAGACATGGCCCGCTGAAAAGTGCCTCGAACATTATTCAGTCCAAAAAGAATCTTGCGATAAGAAAATGTACCCCACAAACAGATAAAAGTTGTTTTATGTTGGTCCTTGGATTTTATCTATATTTGATTGTATCCCGAGAAACCATCCATGAAAGAAAAGACCTCGCAGCCTATGCATTCATTGAAAATATGGTCAATAAATGGAGTGGGTAAATTATCCTTTAGACAGGCCTTGTTAAAATCCTGAAAGTTCATACATACGTGAATTGTAGCCTGCTTTTTGTTGATTGGAACGAGATTTGACACCCATTGAGTCAATTGGATGGGGTAGATGAAACCCGATTTGAGTAGTTTCGCTACTTCAGCCTTAATAGTTGCTTCTTTCTGAGGATTAACTGGGAAAAATCTTCTGCAGGACTAGCTTGGTGTCAGGGTAAGTCATGATTTCATTTTCAACGATTCTTGGATCAATGCCTGGCATTTCCTTGTAACACCAGGTAAAAACATCACGAAATTGTTTAAATAAATCTGTATAGATTTGAATCTCCTTAGGGGAATAGTCTTCTTCGATGAAGAAATTCTCCATGACACTAGGGATTCTGGAGATATCAATAGGTATCATTTTAGTGATGGTTTCCATATTACCCTCGGCATAAATTGCATGCGTAGCTAGATGATTAATAGGACAAGACCTATCTCCAGTCATAGTCAACAAAAATTCTCTTGCCTCTATTCTTCCTAACTCTGGGAGGAAGTATGATATGTGATGGAGATCATCCCAGGGTCTTTCCAGACCAGTCAATGCCTCTTAAATTTCCTCATCATAGGCCAATACCAAGTCTAAGGAATCGGTAGTGGAAAGGGAAACTTGAGCCCAGGCAGGCTCAAGAACTGGATCTAACTACGATGCAGGAGTCGGATCGGGGTTGGCTGAAGCTTGCTGGACTATAGAGTATGCAAGTTCTACCATAGACAAGGGAATGGACATGCCATGGTGCCCTGTCTCTTACATCATGGATGATGGGGAATGAAAAATCCATGGATCATTAAAGTAAGCCATGCAGAATGATGACATTGAAAATATTTTAGCCTTAGGCTGGTCGAGGACAACTAATATCATTTTGACATCGTCGGAAGGAGGTGGGTAATATAAAGTACCCATGAGAGGTGGGCACAGACCAACCCCCACATTGACGATGCTAGGCTATGGGTTATCAATCATCAGGACCATGGATGCCCCTGATGAAAGGTCAGGTCTGGAGAAAGACAATTGATCAATGGTCACGATTCGGCCCTCATGTGGAAACAACAAGACCCAAAAAACTATAGCAACCACTACATGCATGGAATATTTCCAACTCCTTCCTAATAGGAGGTTGTAGTCGAGAGGCACATCAACCACTTCAACTTCAACACACATGGTCTTCCCTCTTAAATACACGGGGAAAGAAGGAACCATTCCATGTGGTCTGAAAGAACGACCATCAAAATTCATGAGAAGAGTAGGTTAAGGAGACAGAACAGGTTGACCAATGGACTTCCAACATGCCAATGACATCACACATGTCGAGGCACCCTCGTTAACCACTGTACGAAAAATATTTCGGGTAGACAATTTTTTGGGGTGAGCCACTACTATCTAAAATGCGATGTGGTATGGGAGGCGAGGTTTCAAGTCAGTTGTATCAAGTGTGATAGTTCCTAGATTACATGTCTCAGAGGATCCTAAGGTGGCTAACATAGCCTTTCTCTACAAAGGGAAGCTCTGTAGGACCACCAAAGCAGACATGGTGCAAGGGGTTTGTGACAAATCCTCCACCACAGAGAAGTTTTGGGCAACCCTCGCTTTTGGATTATGTGAAGCTTTCATGAACACCCCTTTTGGGATGCATGTCATTGTTTCACCCATCGTTCTCTCAATCTGGAGAGGAATAGATGGGTTTTCGTCTTCTTTTCCATTTTCAGTAGTACTTGGTGTTCTGTAATCATGTGCCCTAGTAGCTATGTGGGCTTCATATTTCAACATATAGACATTCAAAGTCAAGGATTGCTAGAGGAAGAAGGGGGTCCCTGATTGCCCCCATCTGCATTCACAGAGGCTTGAGTTAAATTTTTCCCATGAGGAAATGGGTTTGTTAACACTGCAGGCTACTTCAGTGCCAAAACATTTTGGGCCTCCGCGAGTCGAGGGCACAGGTGGGTTGGGTTGTATTCCACATAGAGATTGCACAGATACTTTGACTTATTTTTTTATGTGTTTTCCCTGCCATAATTATTGGTGGGTTTCTTATCCCCCTTACCCTTATTTCACTGTTATTTATTCCCTTTGACCTGTTGGCTGGCCTTTGGGTTTTTTGATTGCATGATGTGTACATACAATGTCTGAGCAAGGGGGGAAGCTGAACTAGGAGTTGGGCTGGCCACTATTTGTTATATTGACAATTTTTGCAATTGGTTTGACAACAGATCAGTGGGATTTACTTGTGCTGAACCAACAATTCCATCAGCATGTGGTCTAGACTTATGTCTGGTCTTATCAAGAATAGACCATGGCACATTTGGAAAAAATTCGTAAAGCAAACTAGACTGAGAGTAAATCATCTCTAGCTATTGAGCTCTCATTATCGCTTCTTCCTCCGAAAAGACCCCCGATGTTCCTACGTCCTTGGATATATGGTGTACCAAAGACTTAAGGAACCATTCGAGTAGGAATGCAGGGTAGAACTGATACTTTAACAAGTTATTCCGGTGCCTCCATTCTCAGATGTGATCAAAGATATGGTCAACCTTTGTCTGCTCAAAGTTGGCTAGCAATTCTGTATCGACATCGTATCTCATAGGTAATTGAAAATGGTTTAAGAAAACCATTGCCAATTCACCAAAAGTAGAGTATCTTGAGAAGACGAGCTCGATGTACCATTTCGCGGCACTCCTGATAAGAGTGTGTTGAAATAGACACAATTGAATGGAGTCATCCCTCAAATAATTGGATGAGCACCATAGATGAAATGTGGTCACATGATCACCTAGATATTCATTAGGCTTTCCTTCGAACTTTGGAATGTCTAAGGGAAACTTGGTCTACATGGCAGGCCAACGTGGATCGTGAAAAATTTGGTCATTGAATAATATTGACAAGTTTTCCAAATGCAAAGTTGCCAGAAAATGGTAGCTTAGGTTGTTGAGTATGTATAGAAGGGTAGGAGCCTAGGATTTGGCTAGCACCAGGTTCCCAGGAAACTTTATGCTGCTAGCCTGGGTTTTGATAAAAACCATGGCCTAGGATGACATTCAGATGCTACGCTTGTTGAGATGTCATTGGATGAATCCCGTAGTAGGATGTTGAGGGATGAGAAGGGATTACTCTTAACGTAGTGATCTAAAGGTTTTGGAAATGGTTTCCCCCTACCGATCCAATGGGCATAGGTCCTAAGCCTTGCTCAGGGTTCCATTGGCCATGGAAGGGGTTTCCCCCGGTTGGAATCCATAACGAGGGAACTGATCCCTACCACAGATTCCAAGGTCCTTGAGAAGTGTGTGCCCCATGTGTAGGAATAGTACCTTGTGTAGGATTTTGTGATCCAAAACAAGGGTTGTCCCCAGCCGAGATGGAAGATGAGGAGAATGTGTTGTTTCCAAATGCACCAAGCAAAGAGAACAACAAACAACCCATCGGTGTTGTACTAGAAGAAGGTCCTTGACTAACTTCTCTGGACAAGTTGTAGTTCATGGTCATCCAGACAAGTTGTTGAGGAGCATCGCTAAGCGAGGGAGACGATGGAGGTATATGATCCCCGCCATAAGGGAAATCATTATAAGGGGTTGAGGTGCCCCTCATGGACCCTTTCAGAAGAGCGTTTGAGATCCCTGCCCCTAGACCCAAAGTCTGTAAGGTGGAGTAGGAGAGGACCAAGTTTGTCTCAAAGTTGGGCATCTCATATGAAAACAGAGGGCCCGTCGTACTCTGCGTAAACGATGCAGTGATTGCCGCCATGGATGGAATCGAACTACTGCTCGAGGTAGAGGCGGTCAAGACCATAGTGTGTTGGACCTATGAAGGTGAGTTAGGAGGAAGAATGCCCTTGGTTGTGGTATCCGTAGAGGGAATATGAGGACTCTCTGACGAATTAGCAACATTTGCTTCCATTGCTGCTTGTAGGATTATCTAATGCTTATGATGCATTACCCTTCGAGGAGAAATCTGTATCAGAAGTGGCATTGACAAGTCAATGATTGGAGAGTTATATGGACTAAGAGCTTCTTCTCCAAGGTTAGAAATAGTTGGTCCCTCTAGAAACGAATGTTATCCTCTCAGAGATGGCTCGATTACAGCTTCTTATGGCCCAGTCACCTTAAATGACCCTTCCTGGTCAATTCTTCACCTTCGTGGTGGCAGTAGTGGCTCCAAGTTAGCCGAAGACAAGCCCAAAATCCTTCATGACCGAATCATCTCTTGATCTTCCACTGTGTGAGAGGATCATAAACACACTAAGGATTTCTATCATTGAATACTAAAACACACACTAGAAAAATTTCCTATGAGATGCAACAAGAAAACCACTATTACTAGTTGGAAGAGCAGTTACAACAACCAACACTAGAGAAACTTATCGGTGCAAGTGCCACTCAAAAACAGAAGCACCCTCTGTGTATAATCTGCAAAGCATGGCCCGATGTCTACCCTAGTTCATGTGGTATACCCCCACAGTCACCTGTGTAAGTCTCTAAAATCAAAGGCAACTAGGTTTCCAGCTCATGAAAAACTACCAGGTGGGTATAGTCTATTATCACTCCAAGAAAATCCTTAGGGTTGTAGACTAAGGATGCTTGGTAACTTAAAAATAATGTGTAGGTATGCTTGGAACAATGGGATCACTTCAATGATTAATGTAATAGACAACTCATCATACATTCAAATGAAACAATTATTTCAGAAAACAATAATCAGATCAAGTAATTTTAAAGGAGAGCTTGAAGAACACTAATCTTGATTTCCAAATATAGCTGGGTGTAGGGCTTAATGCAAGATAGAAAGAAATCCTTCACTTCAAATCTATGATCTCAATAAAGAGATGTCAGTCTTTATAAGCTAAGATAAACTGAAATAAAGTACAGAAAATGAATCATGGATATTTCTGATATTGAAAACGAAAGGAGACTGTAATTTTATTATGCAATAAGAGTCTATACAGTAGCACAAAATGTATTCCCAGTTTGAACCCTTGTCTCTTAGAAAATATAGGCATTTATAGCCTTTTACAATCAGTTTTTAAGATCCTAAAAACTTGGATCTGTATCTAAAAATAGAAAATAAAATTAACTAAGACAATCGATAACAAAGACTAGTTGCTAGAATTCGAACTATCTTCTATATCAAAATTTGACATCTGTACTTCATCAACTTTTGGAATCTGTTGTGTCGTGAAAAAGGTAAAGGCACATGTCTTCTGTAGCTAGATTTCTTCAATTACTCATAGTCGAAACTTTAGGAGACCGATTTAGCATTTGGTTTTCAAAATCTCCACGAATCTTTGATGCTGAGTATTTTCTCACTAAGTGGTTAATCCTTTGATGCTCTGGAACTTCTTTAAATACTTTGAAAATTTCCTTTCTCCATATTTAGCTTTCAAAAATTCTTTTTGTGCTTTCACTAGCTAACTCGCCTTATGATTCCCTGGTTAGCTGGTGAAAGCTCTTCCTTTCACCAACTAACTGGTTGTAAATTTACCCTTTGCGTTGGTGAAAGCTTTGTTTTGGCCAAAAAGAAACTTTCACCTCCAAAACTGTTGTTTTATCAAAAAATTAGTGTGTCTCTGCTTTATCTCCTTGCATATTCACAACAACCTGGGCTAGCACTTGTAGATCTGGGTGTGACTTCTACTTCTGATTCAATTTTCTAATCTTCCTCTTAATGCGTTTTGCTAACCACCATAGACTTTTATAATCTTTGGTGATTTTCTTCTTTCTCTTTTTGCCCTTGACACTTTCACGAGCCAACTTCTAAAATGTTGCAGTTGTCTCTGCGAAATTATCAGACAGAGTTTTGTATCTCTCCTTAATTACTCTTTCTAAAACCTCCTGTTGAGCAATCACTTCTTTAAGTTGCTTAATTTTTTCTGATTTCTTTGACTTTTTGCTCTTTGATGTTTCACCTTCATCAGTGGGAGTAAAAGACTCGCAATCCTGTGCAAATTCCATGGAGTGTTCAAGGTTTTTAATGGTTGGACTTTCATCTTCTTGCTCTGGCTCTGTTTCTGAGTCTGTGTATGGTAGATTTAAAATATTTGTCTTCTTTCCTGTAGGCTTCTTTGAAGTGGTTTCAAAATCTAACTTTTTCTTTGACCTGTGAGACTTTATGCCAGAAATCCTATATTTTGGTGGTCCTAGAAGAGTTCTCCTCTTCCTCGAGCTGCTCTAAGGAGTTAATTGCCTTTTTCCAGCTCTCTTCTTCTCATTCATGGGTTGAGTTTGGGTTTCAAAGCCTTCCCAAAAAATAAAATGTTTCCAAGTACTTCCTCTTTGTCTTAGTTCCTCCAGAATTATCAATTTGATTAGGCCAAAATGACAAAGAGTGTTTTTCATACTTAGAGGTTCGACCCTAATCTTTTTACAGACTTTAGTTAGGCTTTTGTGCAAGAAGAAAGGTAGATTTAGGAGAGTTTTCCCTGTGAAATGATCTAAGATATTGAAATGGTATAGCATCATCTTGTCATACCTTCCTTCTGAGGTTATATAGAGTTGAATGTCTTCGAACAGGTCCTTCCATTCATCCTCCAAATGTGAAACATGCATGCTTTTCTTCCATGCAACATTTCTGAATTCTGCCTTAAGATATGCTCTGAAATTGAGATTCTTGGTTGCTGTCATTTTGAACCAACTCTGGCCTGATCCAGGTAAGCTAGTTTCTGTAGTAATGGAATCTTCATCATTTATGATTTCTAAAGACCCGACACAGGACTTATTTCCATCATACGATTTAGCAAACACTTCAGCTGTTGTTTGGTGGCAGCTATTCTGTAACTTTTCAACATATCCCATGCAACCTGCATCTTAGAAGCATTTTTGTACCTCTGTATGTCCTTGTAAAAAGGAAAGACTGCCTAATTCTTTCCTTAACAATGAACCACTTCGCTTTCTTTCCATCTACAACTCGAACCCCAGACAATTTTGCAAACAAAATCACTGTAATTTGTTGTTTGAGCCAAGGTTTGGTGCTGGTGAAAACTCTCGACGTTGTCTTTCAAAAATGAAACCATAACATATGCCTGTGGATAATGCGTGTTGGGTATATGAAGTGTCAATTTGATGTCACCAGCTGAGTAGTACCGCTCCTTTACCTGTGATGATGAATTTGAATTTGTCATCTCCAACGCCATTATCTCGTGAAGAATGCATTCACAAACACGATCCACTTTGATATCTGATTTAGACGTGCAAAACAAAATTCTCATCATTATCTTCTTTCACCAGCACCTTATAATGATTACATGACGTGTGTTGAGCATGTCATCTTTTGATTTTTGAAAATGTGGAGGGAACACACGTGTTTTTCACTTTCACCAGCTAACGGTCTGCGAGAAAGTACTCCTTAACTGTTGAAAATCGCCACTTTCACCGGCTAGTCATCAACCTTGCAACACGTGTTAGCTGTTGAAAGTCTTTTCATGAAATTTTATAGAAAAGATCTTTATGGATCAACTTATTTCTAAGATATGAATTTAAAGCCTAAGTTTTGACACTAGAAGAAATTAAAACAAAATGGAGAAAACTACAAATAACCATGCTATCAACCACAAAATGAAACCATGGTGGATAATTCATTTTGGGAGCTAACATTTGGCTCCAACTAGGATGAAAACCCCCCTGTGAGGTCACCAAGAACCTAGCTAGACTCAGTAGCCTTTATTACAATTTGAAAATTTGAAAAATAGTTTTTCTCAGTACTATTGGGCATGGATTTATTCAAACGATAAAAACAAAGAAAACAGAACTGAAAAGAATATGTACAAGTAAATAAGGGCTTTAAGAAAATCCTTATGAAAAATAGGTCTTTAGAAAACGCCCGTTGAAAAGGCCACATGCTACTTCCTCACCTGCAAGATTTTGGAGAACAAAGGTATTGTTCTGCTGAACTGTTGTTATGACAAAAGGACTTGTCCAGAGAGCATCAAATTTGTCGTGTTTCCCCTTCTCTTACCTTGTTGCATCCCATTTTAAGACTAGTTCCCCTGTTTTGAAGATATTTGGTTTGACTTTCCTGTCAAAGATCTCCTTCATTTTTCCTTGGTGTAATTCTGTCTTTTCCAAAAGTTGATCTCTATCTTGCTGTAACTCTAACAAATTATGGATTCTCCGAGTTAAATCACTTGGTTCAAAGTCAGTTTCTTGTAAAAACTTTGCAACTGGCAGTGCAAGTTGAATAGGAAATATGGCTTCAGTACCATATACCAACTTGAAGGGAGATGTACCAATTGACTTTTTACTTGTAACCCTGTCAGCCCACAAAGAAAATTTCAGCTTGGAATCCCAGTCTCTGGTATTTTGTTCAAGAATCTTCTTTATAATTCTAACTAAACTCTTATTTTAAGACTCAGTTAAGCCATTTCCTTGCGGATAGTAAGCAGTACAATGTACTAGCTGAATTCCTAGCTCTTCACATAATTTTTCCAAGTGCTTATCTTTGAATGCAACAACGTTGTTAGTGACTATCCTCTTAGGGAAACTGAATCTGGCGAATATTTTTTCTTGCAGAAAATCAATGATGACAGTATGATTGGTGTTCCTAGTAGGAATAGCCTCAATCCACTTTGTAAAATAATCGGTGGCAACAAGGATCCACCTGTGCTGACTACTAGAAGGCGAGTGAATCTCACCTATGAAATACAGAGCCCAGTGTTGGAAGGGACCTGTGACCACTATAGGTTTGAGGGGAAGAGATTTCAGTTGTTGGTTGCCTTCAAATCTTTGGCACTTTTCACATGTTCTCACAAACTCACACACATATGAAAATAAGGATGGCCAGTAATAACCAGATCTTAAAATTTTATGTGCGGTGGTTTTCCAATAGTGATGTCCTCCGCATTCACTATTATGGAACTTAATCATGACCTTAGCTGCTTCTTCTTGGTTTATGCACCTCAATAATAAACCTATTGGATTTTTCCAGAACAGTAAGTTTCCATTGATGTAGAAATTCATGGCTTTGAGCTTTAAAGCCCGTCCTTGTGTTTTTGTCAAATCTGAAGGGACTGATAAAGTTTGCAGAAAATGAATAATGTGACTGTACCATTTACAATTAGCTAGGTGAGTTGAGACCTACATTTCCTCACCTCTTTTATTCTCTGAAGACTGAACATTATCTACATTAACACTTACCAAATTTATTTTGAGCATTTTACAATTTTCTTCTGCCAGAAGTTTGGCAAGGTCCTGACCCTTCACAAGTTTCACTAGTTTAATTTCAACATCAAATTCAATTAACTTTGCTATCCACTTACTTATTTTCCCATCTATGTCAGGTTGTATAAGCACATCTTTAACTGAACTTGAGGGTACGTAAGCTATTACCTTGGCTAGAAGGATGTAAACTCTGAAAGATTTTAATGACTTGATAAGTGCATATGCTTGTTTCTTCGATAATTCATACTTTACCTCTGCATCCCTCAAGACTTTACTGAAGAAGGCAACCGGTTTCTCCTGATCATCGACATTTTTCTGCAAGAGTACTACTGCATTTGTATCTCTTGAAGCAAATGAAAAAATGTAAAATTCCTTGGCGAAGTTAGGGATGATCAAGATAGGGGCTGTCATAATTGCTTCCTTGATAACATTGAATGAGTGTTTGGCTTCTTCAGTCCATTTTACCTCAGATTTCTTTCTTAACATAGCATTAATATGCTTTGTGAGTTCTACAAAGTTTACTATAAACCTCCTAATAAAGTTTATAGTCCCAAGGAAAGACTGAATGTCCTTCTTTGATCTAGGAAGAGACAGATTTTTAATTGCTTCTACTCTTTTTGGGTCGATTTTCACCACATCATCTTAAACAATATGTCCAAGTAATTTCCCTTCCTTAAGTGAAAAATTTGATTTTTTTGGATTAAGAGAAATGCCATACCTTCGACATTTTAGGAATGTCTTTTTTAAGTGATGCAAATGAAGTTCATGGCTGCTCGAAAAAACAGTGATATCGTCAAGATATATTAGGACAAATTTATCTTTCTCTCCAATGAAAGCAATATCCATCGCCCTTTGGAATGTCACTCCTGCATTCATCAACCCAAAGGGCATATTTTCGTACATAAACGTACCCCATGGAGTAGTAAAAGTAGTCTTTTCTTTATCGTTCAGATGGACAACAAACTGGTTGTATCTAGAAAACCCGTCAATAAAAGACATCACCTTTGATCCTGACACCTTATGCAAAATATGTTCCATTTTGGGCAGAGGGTAGTTGTTCTTCCTAGAGCACTTATTCAAATTTATGAAGTCCACACAGAGTCTGATCTCTCCATTCTTCTTCCTGACTGGTACAAGATTTGCAATCCATTTTGAATATCTGAGAAGTATGATGATGCAGGCATCCAATAGTTTTTTTATTTCCCTTTCCATTGTAGGCAACAACAAAGGATTAAAATATCTAAGTTTATGCCTAAATGGTTTGGTATCTTTGTTTAAGGGGATCTTATGCTGAATTACCTCTGTGTTGAAAGTCTTCAAGTCATCATATTGCCAAGAAAACATGTCAACAAACTCATTTAGCAATTCTCCGTAATCAACCTTTTTTTTTCAGTCAAATGTGAAGCTAAGTTGACGTATTTAGGATCTTGTTCACTAGCTACATTATACTGCAAAACTTTTGAATCCTTTTCTCCTTTTTCCAATTTGACAACCACATCATTATTATCAAAAAGCCTTTCTAAAGGGACCAAACCTTTAGGAATTCTGTTGGTAGACAGCTGTACAATTTCATGTGCTACGATTTTGCTTCTAAATTTTGGCTTCTTAATTTCATCGTCATGTTCATTCTCCTGATCAATTTGCAAATATGCAAACTCATCTATCACTGCAAGAAATCTAGTGAGTTCAGCGTCATCTTTGAAAACCTTCCAAAATTTTACATTAACAGGGAGGGATGGCATATATTTAACTTGAATTTCGTAATTCAATTTATGAGGTAGAGGAGGTATGAAATCACAAGCCGACACAACTAATGAATCAACCAATTCATTCATTGCTCTGGGTACATATGAAATTTTAAAATCTGCAAAAGTATGAATTTCCCTCAAAACTTCGTCTCTATATGCTTTCAGCCTGACATGTTTTGCTTGAAAGGACTTATTCACCTGCTGAATGATTAAATCTGCATCTTCGAATACCTGCAATCTTTTAATCTCCATCTTTTTGGCTGCATTTAGCCCCAGAAGTAGTGCCTCATACTCAACAATATTATTAGTCACTTTAAAATCAAGTTTAAAGGACAAATGAGAAGTTTTCTTAGAAGGGGAAATCAATACCACTCCTTCTCCTATTGATTCTTTGTTACAAGCACCATCAAAGAACATGGTCCAAAGATCATCCTTCGCTACTTCTATGGACTAAACTGCAGGCTTTCTGAGCAACAATGCATTTGGTAATGACTCATCAATTTGCAAAATACAAGATCCCATACCTATGTCGACAGAATAGATAGGATGATTGGATGTATTTTTTTCGTCACTGATTACATATACCAACTGTGATTCCCTATATAACCTTCTGTTTACCCCTCCAAAAATAGGGATAGTAGCGTAGGAGAGACTCATTTGAAGAGTGCCCCCTAGCCTCTTCATCCACGATATTGATAACAAACATCCAAATTTAGGTGGTATGTCTGCCACTACTATATCCATAACCATAGTCTTCATGGATTCCTGGGTTAAAGTTACAACCAAGTACTTGATCATTCCGAGACATTTGACTTTTCAAGAGTCAAAAGAGAAAAGATCGTGGTAAGACTTGGTGATCTCTAGCCGAAGCTCATCCATGACTTCCTTTGGCATTAAATTGTGCGAAGCACCGGAGTCCAACAAACAGTTATGTAATGTTTTCTCATGAATATTTAGAGATATGTAAAAGGGAGGAAAACTTTCATCTCTATCTTCTATCATTTGGCACAAAGTAATGGTTGTATTTTCATCATATATGTTGAGAATATTAGTGGAAGGGGATTTAGATTTGGGATCCAGAGTTTTGAGGATATCCTTTTTGAACATTTCATTTTTCATTAACTCAACTAGAGGGATGGGAATTTTAATTTTCTGTATTTCAGCCTCAAAATTGAATGAATATGGAACTTTATCAGAGGTTTTATCAAAGACCTTTACCTCATTTAAAGGAGCTGTCTGATTTATTTTTTGTTCAACATGGGTTTGAATTTCTAGAGTTTGATGCTTGACAGGGGCAACAGTCTTCTTGGGAGGAGTTGACGCTTTTGATTTTGAGGGATCTGTTTGTTGATTCTCTGATGTCTGATATTTTTTCTTAACAGGGGCTGTGCTCTTTTCGGGAGAGGCTGGTGTGTTCTTTTGGGTGGTATCAGACTTAGATCGAAGATTATATCTATTCTTATCTTCTTTCATGAAAATTCCATCATCAACAGGATTATCCTCTATCTGTTCAATCATCAATGCTTCTTCATAGTCGTGTTGTGTCAGATAATATTTACCTGTCTCTTCTCCAACACAATGAATATTATCTTATCCATATTCTTGATAATCAACTTCATCTTCATCCATCACAACATTCTAAAGATGGGCCTTTATTCTCTGATCTTCAGTAGGATTCTTTTCTCTTTGCAAAATCTGTGTTGGTTGATTATTTATTCTGAAGTTGTTAGGATTTTGATTTGGGTTCCTGCCTGCATAATCATAAGTGCCTCTTTCCTTCATAGGCTGCTTATTTTCAATCATGAGCTTAGATATATCAGAGGTTAGAGACTCTAACATCTTATCCATTTTATCTAACTTTGGGTCAACACTTGATGCAGAAGAATCTTCATTCCTTGGCCTTCTCCTATCAGAATTTCCCTTTAGCTTTTGAGAGGCTAAAATATTTGATTCCACCTCAAGGGAAACATCTTGCATGAGAGATAGTGTCGGTGACCTCCTTTCTCTCAACAATAAATAGAAATCTGAGTCAAAAGCATCAGAATATGTGATTTTGGCAGAACCATCTGAAGGTTTTATCTCTGCTGGTATTTTACTGTACATACAGTTAAACCTTTTAGTGAAATCAGAGACTGACTCACCATTTTGTTTCCTTAGATTTCCAAATTCTGTGATATAGTAAACAAAATCTCTTATATCACCCCAGTGTTTCAAGAAGGTATCATCCAATTTCTCAATTCCAGCTATGGATCCAGCAGGGAGTTCTTTGAACCATTTCCTAGCATGGCCATCTAAGCTTTGAACAAAAAATCGTGTCCAAACATCTTCCTCCTCAATATTAAGGTTTTCAGCATAACTATAGAAAGCCTCAATATGTTCTTCAACGGACACATCACCTTCGCCTGTGAATTTGGGAATATACTTCTGATAGTCTCCTGTTGGCATAGATGATACTGGGTTTGGCAATATAAGTGGTGCATACCTAGCAGCTAATATTTGTTGCATCTTAGTCAAAGGAGGTGGTGCAGCCATAATGATCAAGGGTGAGAAAGGAGATAGTTTCTTTTTCGAGTCTTCAACACTGGGGGAATGTGAAGGAGGTGAACCTTCTGATGGGAAAGAGGTATGATATGAGGCTCTGTAAAAATTTGCAAGCTGTCCAGCTAAGATTTCTTCACCTTTAGCAGACAACTCTTGGAGAAGATGTTCAACAACAAGGAGGCTAGTATAAATGTTTAAATGATCTTCTTTTTGCTGTGAATGAAAAGACTCAAGAGAAGAAGAACTATAATTTCTTTCTAAAGTCTTGGATATTTTTTCAGTCAAGTTTGAATCTGTCAATTTGTCATCATTTCTATTTTCCTGTTGATGAAAAGGAGTTTGTTCTTCTACAGTATTTACAGTTGTTTTTTCATCAGTACTCTTGGAAAACAATTCAAAATTTTCTGCGGTAGATTTTCCAGAACTAAAAAGAGGATTACCTTTTGTATCTGATTTTGAAGCTTGACCTTGAATTGTCTTTCCTCTCCTGAGAATTAGTTCTGGATTAGGCATTGGTGTGACAGGTGATTCTTGTGGATTCACCCTACTACTGATCCTCTTAGGAGCTAGGATGGACTTGTGGAATAGCCAGAGAGATAATTACAACCAATTAAATGTCTAATCTTTGTCTATCATCAAAGATCATCTCTGTGTCGTATCCTAGGAAAGCAAAACTTAAATTTCGTGTCCCCGACAATAGTGCCAATTTGTTATCACTCCAAGAAAATCCTTAGGGTTATAGACTAAGGATGCTTGGTAACTTAAAAATAATGTGTAGGTATGCTTGGAAAAATGGGATCACTTCAATGATTAATGTAATAGAAAACTCATCATACATTCAAATGAAAAAGTGCTGTCAGAAAACAATAATCATATCAAGTAATTTTAAAGGAGAGGATGAAGAACACTAATCTTGATTGCCAAACACAGTTGAGTGTAGGGATTAATGCAAGATAGAAATAAATCCTTCACTTCAATTCTATGAGCTCAATAAAGAGATGACAGTCTTTATAAGCTAAGATAAACTGAAATAAAGTACAGAAAAGGAAGCATGAATATTTCTGATATTGAAAACGAAAGGAGACTGTAATTTTATTATGCAATAAGAGTCTATACAGTAGCACAAAATGTATTCCCTGTTTGAACCCTTGTCTCTTATAAAATATAGGCATTTATAGCCTTTTACAATCAGTTTTTAAGATCCTGAAAACTTGGATCTGTATCTAAAAATAGAAAATAAAATTAACTAAGACAATCGATAACAAAGACTAGTTGCTAGAATTCGAACTGTCTTCTATATCAAAATTTGACATCTGTACTTCATCAAATTATGGAATTTGTTGTTTCATGAAAAGGGTAAAGGCACATGTCTTCTGTAGCTATATTTCTTCAATTACTCATAGTCGAAACTTTAGGAGACCGATTTAGCATTTGGTTTTCAAAATCTCCACGAATCTCTGATGTTGAGTATTTTCTGACTAAGTGGTTAATCCTTTGATGCTCTGGAACTTCTTTAAATACTTTGAAAATTGCCTTGCTCCATCTTTAGCTTTCAAATATTCTTTTTGCGCTTTCACCAGCTAACTTGGCTTATGATTCGCTGGTTAGCTAGTGAAAGCTTTTCCTTTCACCAGCTAACTGGTTTTAAATTTACCCTTTGCGCTGGTGAAATCTCTCTTTTGGTCAAAAAGAAACTTTCACCTCCAAAACTGTTTTTTTATCAAAAACTTAGCGTGTCTCTGCTTTATCTCCTTGCATATTCACAACAACCTGGGCTAGCACTTGTAGATTTGGGCGTGACTTCTGCTTCTGCTTCAATTTTCTAATCTTCCTCTTAAGGCATTTTGCTAACCACCATAGACTATTATAATCTTTGGTGATTTTCTTCTTTCTCTTTTTGTCCTTGACACTTTCACGAGCCAACTTCTCAAATGTTGTAGTTGTCTCTATGAAATTATCAGACAAAGTTTTGTATCTCTCCTTAATTACTCTTTCTAAAACCTCTTGTTAAGCAATCACTTCTTTAAGTTGCTTAATTTTTTGTGATTTATTTGAATTTTTGCTCTTTGATGTTTCACCTTCATCAGTGGGAGTAAAAGTCTCACAATCCTGTGCAAATTCCATGGAGTGTTCAGGGTTTTTAATGGTTGGACTTTCATCTTCTTGCTCTGGCTTTGTTTTTGAGTCTGCGTATGGTAGATTTAAAACATTATCTTATTTTCTGTAGGTTGCTCTGAAGTGGTTTCAAAATCTAACTTTTTCTTTGACCTGTGAGACTTTATGCGAGAAATCCTATCTTCTGGTGGTCTTAGAAGAGTTCTCCTCTTCCTCAAGCTGCTCTGAGGAGTTAATTTCCATTTTCCAGCTCTATTCTGCTCATTCATGGGTTGAGTTTGGGTTTCAAAGCCTTCCCCAAAAAGAAAATGTTGCCAAGTCCTTCCTCTTTGTCTTAGTTCCTCCAGAATTATCAATTTGATTAGGCTGAAATGACAAAGAGTGTTTTTCATACTTAGAGGTTCAGACCTAATTTTTTTACAGACTTTAGTTAGGCTTTTGTGCAAGAAGAAAGGTAGATTTAGGAGAGTTTTCCCTATGAAATGATCTAAGATCTTGAAATGGTATAGCATCATCTTGTCATACCTGCCTTCTGAGGTTATATAGAGTTGAATGCCTTTGAACAGGTCCTGCCATTCATCCTCCAAATGAGAAACTGGCTTGCTTTTCTTCCATGCAACATTTCTGAATTCTGCCTTAAGATATGCTATGAAATTGAGATTCTTGGTTGCTATCATTTTGAACCAACTCTGGCCTGATCTAGGTAAGTCGGTTGCTATAGAAATGGCAGATTCATCAACTATGATTTCTAAAGACCTGACACAGGCTTTATTTCCATCATACGATTTAGCAAACACTTCAGCTATTGTTTGGTGGCAGTCGTTCTGTAACTTTTCAACATATCCCATGCAGCCTGCATCTGAGAAGCATTTTTGTACCTCTGGAAGTCCTTGTAAAAAGGACAGACTGTCTAACTCTTTCCGTAACAATGAACCACTTCGTTTCCTTACCATCTACAACTCAAACCCCAAACAATTTTGCAAACAAAATCACTGTAATTTGTTGTTTAAGCCAAGGTTTGGCACTGGTGAAAACTCTTGACGTTGTCTTTCAAAAATGAAACCATAACATATGCCAGTGGATGATGCATGTTGGGAATATGAAGTGTCGATTTGATGTCACCAGCTGAGTAGTACCGCTCCTTTACCTGTGATGATGAATTTGAATTCATCATCTTTAGCACCATTATCTCATGAAGCATGCATTCACGAACACGATCCGCTTTGATATCCGATTTAGACGTGCATAATAGAATCCTCATCATTATCCACTTTCACCAGTGCCTTATAATGATTACGTGACGTGTTTTGAGAATGTCATCTCTTGATTTTTGAAAATGTGGAGGGAACACATGTGTTCTGCACTTTCACCAGCTAACAATCTGCGGGAAAGTACTCCTTAACTATTGAAAATCGTCGCTTTCACTAGCTACTCATCAACCTTGCAACATGCATTAGCTGTTGAAAGTATTTTCATTAAATTTTATAGAAAATACCTTTATGTATCAGCTTATTTCTAAGATATGAATTTAAAACCTAAGTTTTGACACTAGAAGAAATTAAAACAAAATGGAGAAAACTACAAATAACCATGCTATGAACCACAAAATGAAACCATGGTGGTTGATTCATTTTGGGAGCTAACATAGTCGACAGTCGGGTGGACCGCAATGAGAAGGGTATCAAGCCCGAAACCTATCGAGCGTATCGAAAGAATTTGTTCCTGAAGGACCTCGAATGGATTCGAGACCCATGAAGCTCTGTGGAAAATGTGATCAACGTAATCCCAAGATAAGTCCTCTATATGTGTTCCTCAACTATGATTGGTCTGGCTTTGGGGGGGTTATATCCGCTACCTTTCTTCATGTGACCTCATGTTTAGCCCCTGTGTTTGACAAGGTTCCTGAATAGTTTCCATGTTATTGGAATTTTTCACTCCCTAACATAGAATCCTAAGTTTTTCTTATAGCCTTGAAGAGTTTCATCTCTAACCTAAATCAAGGCTCTAGCCTAGTCTAGTTAATGGACCCTACAAACACAAAGTCTGATTAATTTTAATTTAGCGTTAATTTTAAGTGGTTTATTTTAAGTCAAAGGAACGGAAATGAAACTAATGGTGTTTGTTAAGAGACGAAAGAGAAGAACAAATGCTGGAAACTAAATTACTTCTTTTTCAACAAACAAAGATTTGCAAATTGAACACTCTTTAACCAACTTTTCTCTCTAAGATATTTTAAAATAAAAACTCAAAACTGAATTTCGCTCGATTGAGAGATACTTAAAGTCCTAATTATTCAATAAATAACTTAAGAAAGAATTCTTCTTCTTGAAAAAAAAACTAACCTAACTACTTAACCAAACAAGAAACCAATTTTTTTTTTTTTTCTTATGCTCCAAAATAAGAAACTTGAAAATGAATTCTTTTCTTTTCTTTTAAATAAAGTAAAAAGGGAAAAGTGAAGATGAGACGAAACTAAAAAACAACTTCTGGTATACTGTAGCTCGCAGAGAGTTACTGACAATACTAAACAAGTTCATCATAAAAACTCACAAAACTTGTCTCAAACCCTAATCAAGAAAACACAAGAAACTTGATAAAGAAAAAGCTAACTGCTATCAGACCTAGCCCAAAGACTATACGAAATAGAGACCAGGGCTAAATCAAGAAAAATTGTTGGCACTTGACCAAGTTTTGAAGTTACTTGGTCATGTTTGACCATTTTTGGGACTTCAACATCCTGTCGAAGACGGAGCACTAGATGAAGCAGAGATCACGGGATCTCGGTCCACTTTTGGGCCCATTTTGGGTTTTGGGAATATGTAATGGGAAAGGGATGTCAACCCGTGGGTTCACCCACGCTTAGGCCCACTTTTTTAAATGTATAAATAGAAACATAGGCATCTAGTAGAGTATTTTATTGTATCTATGTGATATAGGTAAAGTGTCAAGAAGGGATCTGTGTGATCAAGAGTTTTGCGCATTCTGTGTAGACTTGCAGAGCTTAGTGCAAGTCCTTATGTGAAGATATAGAAGGCTTTGTGTTGAAAGGAAAGGAAGAAGGATCTAGTGAGATGTGCAGATCTTCTGTCCTATGCAAAGTAAGGGTTTCTATGGCTCTGTGCTTGTAAATGATTGGTTGACGATAATAAAGAAGAAGCATTGGTGGACGTAGCCTCAGGGTGGGGGTGAACCACGTAAATCTGTGTGTTATGCTCTGTGCTTTGACTTGATGTGTTTATCTCTACTTTGGCTAAGTGCTTTGATATATTTAGATAGATCTAATTATGCTTTTTGCTTCATTAGATGCGCATGAATAGTAGATCTGATATGTATGAAGATGCTTAGTGTTGACCTACCGTATTCGATCTATTTGACTGTTGCTAAGTACTAAGATACCTTAGACCTAAGTGAATGTTGCGATGCTCTATGCTATCTGCAAAGTATAATAAGGGTTGAATACTGATGAATGATCAATGCTAAGTGCTCTGTAAGTGATATAATCATAGATCTGTGTCCCAACTAAGGTTGCATACACGTGAGTCTCGCAACTACCCCTGCTTCTACCTTGGGTGAGACTTCATCTGCTTCACAGGTGTTGCCAAAAGGGCCGGTAGTTAGGGTTTTTTTGGTGTGTTGTTGTAGCGTTGAACCCCGATTCTACCCCTGTGCCAACAAATGGTTTTGTTGTCGGGACCTGAAACTGCGATTGTTGGGAACTGAGGAAGAAGAATTTTTGTGTAAAGATTCATCCTAAAACTGTGGAAGCTCTATGTGTGGATATTTTCCCTAGTTCACAGTATTCCACTTGATCTGAAAATCTTTTTGCTAAAGAATGAAGTCTAGATCTGAAGAAAAGAAGAAATATTTGAACGCTTTGTGCTCTAAGAAAAGTAAAAGTAAAAGTTTCTGAAGAAAAGAGGTAAGATCTGCAGAAAAGAGGTAACATTTGTAAGCTCAGTGATTTGATAAAGGTAAGAGTAGTTAAATTTTTTAGATCTGGAGGCTTTTTGGTTTGTAGAAGTAAGATAAGTGAATTTTTTTTTTTCTAAGGTATGGATCTAGGTATGTTTAATAGCATGTATCCTAGTTTGAAAAATGGGGCACTGATATATGAAAGAAGGTTTGATATGAGTATATCTAATAAGAATAGTGATAGATATGATATACCTATGCATAGAAAAAATGTTTGGACTAACAAATGAATGCAGGATCCTAGAAAGAATTTTGTGTAGACTAGCTACCATGATCCTGGTGCACAGTACAGAAGAATTTGGGGAACATTTAAAAGAATGATAGGATTAACCCTATGTTACAGATGCAGAAAACCAAGACATCTAGCTAAGGAATGCCCTAGTGGAAGACCTAGTTATACCTGTTGCAAAGCTACGAACCATGAAGTATTGGATTTCCCTAGAATGATTGTTAAGCTTGAAAGAATGAATCTGAATGAAGAAAACCCTAAGGCATATCCAAAAATAGTAGAACTCCAGAAGGAATTAGAGAAGGTATTTCTATAGATGAAAGACACCTTGAATGATCATCGACATGTTAGGCTATCCGAGATTTTTAAAGAAAAAGAATGTATCGAGGTAAGAATAGGAGACTTCGACATTGACTATGTTCTTGATGAAGAAACACAAGTGAAAATTATGCCAGAGAGAACTTGGGAAGATATAGGAAGGCTTGCTATGATTCCTTCATTAAGAGGAATAGGGCTATTCAAAGGAAAACTAGTAACCCTATGTGGATAGCTCACTCATATATCTATGAATGCGAATGGAACTTCGACTGAAGAAGATTTTGAGATTATTAAATTTATTGAGGACAACGCCCCGTTTACTATGTTACTTGGAAAACCTTGGATTGAAAGATATAAATCCATAAAGAAGGAAGAAGAAAATGTTTTAGAACAACAGAGATAAGAGTTAACAGATTTCATGACCAGAAGGATCGTGCAGTTGATGGCAGAACATGAAAACAAATTGAAGCTATTTGACACTAGAAGCCGAGATGTCAAAGATGCAAGAGAATTAGAGGACTCACATAATATTGAAGTATCTGTGTTAGATATAGAAGAAGTATTACCCCTGAGTCTTAAGAGAGGATATCAACAATGCGAAGTGACTATGTCTAAGGAAAATAAGAATCAGAATGGGAAGAGAATCACCCATATGAAGCTCACTAGAAAGAAGGCTAGGAAGCTAAGTAAAAAGATATCTAATATTGATAGGCTACATAAGACTCTAGAGGTAGCTTCACAGAAGGAAAAATTGAAAAAGTTGAACTTCGTCGAGATATGAGACCACCAACATAGGCCACTTCACCAAGGCAAAGCAATATAGCCATTGGAAGCCGATATAACCATTCGACTGCTGCTCCGGATGGGTCAGAAAGAATTGATGGTTCGCCCCTAGACCATTAGACCTCACCATAAAGGATAGAACATGAGTTAATCACGCCTCATAACCATTGCAATCATACCATTGCTAAGTTTCTTATTTAGTCTATCACACCACGCATCGAGAATACTTTTTCTAACTAAAAATTGGAGCCCAAATCCTGAAATTATTTTTTACTGTGATCATTGCCTTGTTCCCATACCCTTCATTGCAGTCTTTGAATTCAGTTCACTAATTGACCCCGAGCCTGTATGTCAAACGAGCTTAGCGCTGCAAAGAAAATAGTCAAAGAAGTTTTGATTGACTTAATGACTAAGAGAGTAATGTGGGAGCGAGGGTTGTCTACAAGAATCCAAGCATCGTTGATAAGAGGAATGCAAGCCTCTCCTTCCACTTCTCACACTGGTCCATCCTAGCCAGTCGATGAGAAATGGACAAACCACAGAGACGACATTGCAAATTCCAATCTTATTCGGTGCATTCTACTAGCTTACCTACCACCTCTAAGTGGTGCCATCAATCACGATAGTGTACCTTGAGACTTCGAGTTTACTTTTATCACCGCATACCTATCGAAAGGGGTACGTGCAGTTTGTGTTGACCAGGATAAGCTCGCAGCACTAAAATTTATTGACTTCAACCTTGGAGATCGTAAATCTTACAACATGTTAGATTCACATAAGTACTTAACCAAGAATAAAGGAAATAATTTGAATATTATCCTATAGTCATGGACCTAGAACCTCATGCAGTCCACACTACTCAATGTAATGAATATCTTGCACTTCGATAGACACCAGGAAGTCAACACATGCATCAAGTTACTATTGTCCTACTACCATGGAGGATACTTATGGTTGAACTGTCGCATAATTGTGGATCCGAATTTGATCAATCGGATCATAGGGCTTAGTATGCAAGGCCCTGACCCATAGGAGTTTTACCTTGGAAAGACCTCAGACCGAGCATTAGCATAGAATATTAAAGAAACTTATGGCGATGTCGAGAAGGGAACGCGAGGCTACAAGGTAGCCTCTATCCAAAGAAATGCAGTGTGCCTTTCCTTTTTTTTGATCATGGGCAAGATAGTTCGCAAGAAAAGACCAACCCAAGTGACTGGATTTTAGTTTACCTCGCACGAAAATGCACAGAGGGACTACAGATGAACTGGGCACAGTACCTTGTAAGCCAACTAGATATTGATTGCGGAGAATAAAAAGACTAAGGGTATGAGTTCCACTTTAGTTGGCTTCTCATATTGATCACTTTCATCACCTGGGAGCTACCAGAATGCGCCACTTTCCCGGATATCGAACCCTTCGAACCACTGGCCATGAAGTTGTGTATGTTGTGGTACTTGTTGGTCTCCAGTTTTGACTATGTTTTGCCTATATTATATCACAAAGACCTCCATTTCCATACCCAGTACCATCCCTTTTGGCCTTGTTATGACACACTTGACATCTCTTTACCACTCAATGGGGATACTCAAGGTATTTTTACATTTCAAGTTATTTTTATGTATTTTGATACTTTAAATTAATAGTGAAACTAATGTGGCTTGAGTTAGGTACTATTTCTATTTGAAACAGGATTTTCCAGTACCAGGTACCATCTTTCACCCCGTGGAGATACCAACGAAGCTGCTAAAGATACGCGCGTTATGGCCAGAGTGGGAGACAGTGCGATTTACATGATAGATGGAGTCATCACTCATATGCCGATTCAAGGCGAAATTATAGAACAAAGTTGTAATATTTCATGACTCACACTTCGTGACACTGCGTGTCACAAAGATGTGAAGATCATTTTTAACTGATTTCGAGTTATTTCCGGATCTAGGATCCGTTTGAATTAATGTACTTTTTCTTTAAACTACTTTTGAGGAGGATCTATATAAACAAAAGATCACTCCTAAGAAACATTGGGTTATGTTATGCTATGAGATACATTTCTGTTAATACAATCTGCCTTTGCGTTATGTTACTTTACTGTCATACGATTTGAGTTATTTCTTCTGAGTAAATGGAGCGTGAATCATGAACAATGTTTGCGTAGAATGATTTGAGTAGTTCTGGTTGTTCCTTTCGGCAATTGTACCTTTTGGTTGGGCCCGCCAAATAGCAGAATTAATGTGTTGTTATAGATTTCGCTTCTCAATACATTGACACTTTGTTCTACGTTTTGTATATCATTTTGGTTTCTGGTTTAGTATCACTTTGCTGTCTAAATCGAAATCAAGTGATATAATCTCTTATTTTTATGCATTTCTTGTTACTTCCAATTTGATAAAAGATATAACAGTTTAAGGATTCAGTTTATAAAAGATAGCTTTGACTTCTTTATGAATTGAATTATCATATATGAATTTGTTGCATTGTAGGTTTCCCTCTTGTATGAATTCATAATCAAAAAAATGTTATGATTTCTTTTACGTCTTGTTTGTCCTGTAACCCACTTCAGGAAGCATTATAGCTGATCCTTTGTGAGAAGCTTGAGGGCTAAATGGTGTGAATTTCTTCCTCCAACCAGCTTACGAATCCATCATACACAGGGCAAACTTGGAGCGTTTCCAGGTTAATTAGTTAGGCGTTTATTGCTTTAATTAATTAGTCTAGTTAGATTTAGATTAGATTATTGAATTTCAGTTAGCTTTCTGTTTCATAAAAACATAAAAGACAAAAAGAGACCCTCGGCTGTCTTAGGATAGCAAACAAATGAGTTTTGCAGGTTTTGATCAAATCTGTAATTTGTTCATAATGTACATTTGTGAATAAGGAATGATCATAACTGATAATTAAGTAGTTGATTTGAGTTATTATAATCGTAGTTAGTATTTTGTAGTTAGTAGTTTGTAGTTAGATTAGTATAGTTAAGATTAAGTTTGTTTTTATTAGTTTCTAGTTTCCTCTAATTTAGTTTGATTTCTTTTATTTAGTTAGTTAGTTTATTGTAGTTTGTTTTTATTAGTTTCTAGTTTCCTTAGTTTAGATTATTTAATTCAGATCACTTTCTCTTTGGTTTCCTTACGAGACCTCAGAGCGGCCAACGGAGCCGTTAAACTCGTCAGGGTGGTCCATTCCAAACGGCTTGGGTTATTTAGATAACCCCGGACCGGTTCCACTCTCCCAGTTGACGGATGGACTGTTTCTCCCGTCAACACCACTCAAATCACTTTACCTGTATTGAAATTCTTTCAAGATCATGAAGGAGAGCCAGACCATATGGTCAAAAGAATTCATCAAGTGGTGGAGGTGCAACAGATTAGGGAGTAGGTAATGGACACAACTCATAGTCATCAGTAGAAGATCAAGCAGGCCTTTGAAAGGAAGGTCAGGAAGGAGGAATTCAAGCTGGGAGATTTGGTGCTTAAGTGGGATGCACCCAGGAAGGATAGGGGAAAACACAAAAAGTTTGATGCCCTCTGGATCAGGCCCTTCAAAATATCCGAAGTATTCTTAAATAACACATACAGGTTGTAGGATTTGGAGGGTTAAGAAGTTTTTAATGACCCATTAAATGGGCATTTCCTGAATAAATGTTTTGTTTGAGCCTTAGATGGCTCCTTTGTTTTTGTAAATATTGTTTTTTTGTTTATTTTCGGCTTAATAAATGACTCCATATCCCAACAACAAGGCACTAAAAATACAAGGAGTTCTTAGAGCATCGCAGGGATGACTCTATTCCCCATGGAGCCTAATGTTAGCACCAATTCTTGTAAGGGGGGTGTTTCTCTCCGATTTCAGGCCCTTGGTGTAAAACGTGAATAAATCGGTTTTAAAAAACCCATAAAATTCATTTTATTCAAAGGCTGCATTCATGAGCTTCAAGCGCAACACACAGAAGAAGTCCATTTCAGGATTAAAATCAAGCGAGAAGGCATTTTTGTTTTCAGTGGCGAGGATCTATTGATCGAGCAGATCAACTGTCATTGGGTAATCCAGAGCCACGGGGTTGCATGTGTTTTAGCACATGGTCTCCTCCCTTAGGGCCAAAGTCACGAAATGATCATGGTCATCCGATCCAGTCAGGACACGTGGCACCTGATTAAGTCTGGTCTCCATCTTGGCTATCGCAACTTTGAAATACAAAGGTCAACCCCCTTCCATATACGATACGTGAGATGTGAAAGTGCCTTTGGGTGCGAGCCCACGGTCATATAACATGGTCGTATGGAAAGGAGGTTGGAGGAAGAGGAGAAAGAAATCCCAGTAGGAGAATCCATGAAAGGATCGTGACCATTAGTCTTGGAGGACATGTGGCGCCTGATTAAGTCCATTTGCCATCTCGGCTATCATGACTTTGAAATACAAGGGTCAACTCCCTTCCATCCACGATATGCAATATGTGAAGGCACCTTTGGGTGTGGGCCCATGGTCATAGCATAGGGTCGTATGGAATGGTGGTTGGAGGAAGAGGAGCGATAATTCCTGGTAGGAGAATCCCTGAAAGGATTGGGACCATTAGTCTTGGAGGACACATGGCACCTGATTAAGTCTGGTCGCCATCTCGACTATCGTAAATTTGAAATACAAGGGTTGACTCCCTTCCATCCATGATATGTGAGATGTTAAGGTGCCTTTGGGTGTAGGCCCACGGTCATACCACATGGTCGTATGGAAAGGGGACAAAGCATATGAGGGGCGTGGAGCCAATGTGTTCAAGGGAAAATGGATCGTGTTCGTTGATTTTGAAGCCAAATCCAACCGCCGATATGGAGGGTCGTTTCAAAATTTTAGTCACCAAGGATCCTAGATGTTGGAATGGTGGAATCTCCCAAAATGAGAAGTGTTGAAGCACCTCTAGAGCGAGGTTCTAGGTCACGGCCATGGGTTACATTGAGGGTGGAGCCAAAATAAAAAGGAGGCTAGCCTCTGAGCCTTGGGAAGCAAGTGCGTGGTCATTCCTTACACTCGAAGTATCGGCCACCCACCGTGGAGGAAGACAATTAATGAAAATTGAGTAGGTATATGAAACCTCAGCTCAAGCCATGAATGTAAGGCATGGAGGTTCTGGTAGGCAGTGTGTCCAAGATCATCCTATGTGTAGGTTTTCCTAAAAGAGCCATGTCGATCTGATGTCCTCGTCTGAGCAGAGGAGCCTGCACATGCTAAATTGGACTTTAATGTCTCAGCTACCCTCCTGCTGCCAAGGGGGGAAATTTCTCTAAGTATATATACTCAGTTTTTGTATTTTTGTAGGGATGGATGTTAGAGCAGAGCTCCCGATTGTAATGTTTTAATGAAGCACTAGTTTTCCCGGATTTGTATCTGCATATGAAATTTTCTTGTTTAATGTAAGGTAGTTCTGTTTTTCATCTGGTTTTGATCTCATACTAAAAGGTTTCATGATTGACTGATTCACATGAATTGTCATGATTGTGTTATGATAAAGGATTTATTATAATGTTGTTATGTTCTTTTAGTGTTTTTTCTCTTGGATATAAGAGGTTCTTGTGTTCAAGTTTTTCTTCTAGAAGTTGTTAGAAGCTCGATGCCTACAACAGGCCTTCACATTTCCTCACAAAAGTATTTCTCCTACTCACCCTTATTACAACTCACTGTCTGAAGTTAAAACAAGACCTCATCTACTTGTACTTTCCTGACCTAGTTTCCGAGTTAGAACAATATTGTTATGAGTTCATTTCCATTCATCACCCTCTATCAACAAATAGTGACATAAATTGATGGGAATCAAGCTTACTCTTGTTGCAATCTAGGAGTGACATATGATGCCAACAGTAATATAATAGTACGCAGAAGAAGAATTTGGTGGTGATATTTGCAGACTACCAACTTATTGCAGGGAACTTGTATAAACTAGGAGCATATTAAATTCTAAGGAGATGTGTCATGGAGCACGAAATTCCTATCATTTTAGCAGAAGAACATGAAGGAATAGCTAGAGGGCACTATGCAGGGAAGGATACTGTGCAAAATATATTTCATGTAATACTATGGTGCCCAACAATTTCTAATGATGCAAAGGAATATTGTCATAATTGTGATTTTTTTGAGAGGGTAGGAAAGCAATCCAGGAGGGATGAGATGCCATTAAAACTTCAGATAACACTAAGAGTGTTTGAAAAATGGGTAGTAGATTTTGTAGCACCAATAAATCCACCATCTAGGAGATCAGGAGAAAGGTATATCATTATAGCGACAAAATATTTAACCAGATGGGTTGAATAAGTAAGAGTGAAATATTGCTTTGCATAAACTGCAACGCACTTCCTATTTGAACAAGTGATTATAATATTTGGATGTCTTAGTGATCTAATGAGTGACCAAGGGACTCATTTTATCAATAGTATTATGTAGGCAATTACTGAATAATTTCAGATACATCATCAGAATAGCACTCCATATCATCCTCAAGCTAATGGGATAGTGGAATAATTTAATAAGATATTGGAGAATGCCTTAACTGAGATTTGTAATGTAAAAAGGGATGACTGGGATTTGAATATATCAACAATATTATGGGCTTATAGAACTACTTGCAATAATCTTACATGGAAGACATCTTTCAGATTGGTGTATTTACAGGAAGAAGTAGTCCTTTTGGAGTATTTGATACCTAGTTTGTGCACTGCAACCATTAAAAACATGACAAAAAGAGGTGCATCTAAAGAAATATTGGCACAACTCATGGAATTAGAAGAATACTAGATTATATATCGTTTCCATCAAGAAGTACATAAGGCAAAGGAAAAATCTTGGCATGATAGACACATTAAGAAGAAGAAATTTAAGGAAGGAGATATGGTTCTCCTCTATGATAGTAAATACTTGCAACACCCAGGGAAATTTAGAATGCATTATCTAGGGCCATATGAGATAACGTTTGTCACAAATGGAGGTATTGTGCGACTGGAGGATTTAACAGGAAAAGAGATGCAAGGGTTGGTGAATGGTATTTGACTAAAACTGTATAGGGACAGTCAACCTAGTAACCCTCAGTATTTGCATTGCAGCAAAGTAGAGTTGTACATAGTGTATATAGTAGGAGTTAAAAGAATAAAAAGGAAAGAAAAAAAAATGGACAAAGAAGAAAAGGGAAAGAAAAACTTGGAAAAAAAGAAAAACACAAAAAGATGAAGTAGATAGACAAGTGGTTTTGCATGCAGATTTATATGGTACAATGCACAACATATAGTAAGTGGTGTGACAAAACAATAATATACTACACATAGTAGAAAGATGAAAAGATAGAAAAGGCAACATGATGAGACATAAATCTGTCGAAAAAAGGAAAATGATAGTGGACGGGAAAAGTACAGACATGACAAATCATTTATGACAGGAACTATAAAGAAAAAAACTTGGAAGGGAAGACTCATTATGACAGTGAGAGAATGGGAGCTAAGGAGAGAATACTTGGTGTGAACAGGTGTTTTTGAGGTGATTTCAAGGATATTTAGAAGCAACTTGAGAAGGATTTAGAAGAATGGTGCCACCGAAGCTCGAAGCTCCTAGTCAAAATGAAAGAAAGACATGCAACACCACAAGATATCTGAAGGAGAAAGAACATAAAAAAGTAGAAAACCCTATCCATCCATAGGGAGTCATCGATGTGGATGAGGTACCATCACCCATCATTGAACTAGTTAGTCCAACCATTGTCAAGGAACATGAACCACTGATTGAGAAAAATGATGTTGATCCAAAGAATGAAGAAAAAACACCTACACACCAGCTTGGTGTAGGAGCACTGTAGAAGTTAAACAAGGAGGACGATGAGCGAACAGATTCAGATGAGCCCACAAGAAAGGACAAGGCAAAACAACAACTTGTCGCAGAACAAACACAACAGATGGAAAAATAGGTCCAGTTAGAGGATATCACAGGTCAAGAAAAATACAATGCAAAAGAAGAAGAAGATGTGGACTGAGAAGCAGGGTTGTTGATAGGGACAAGAAAAAAAAAAGGGAAAACATATGGTAGAGAGATCATCATGCAAACAGAAAGAAGCAACACTAGAATTATAACGCATACCCGAAGGATTCACGATCCTTCCTGATAAGTTAGGATGTATTGAGAAACAAAAGTATTTGAACCATGATGTAACAGATAGGCACAAGTTCCCTGATTTTGCGCCACAAGTTTATATGGAAAGTAAAGGAGAAAGTTCATCAGGAGTTCCAATTTTAGAACCAAAGAAGTGGATAGCAGGGTTATATAACAGATGAATAATGAACTTGTTAGAAATCCTTCATTTCGGGTGGGGTAAATATGTAAACAATTGCGTCAAATAGTTAATGCCATTGGTGCATGGGGGTATTATATGGATGGACAAGTTGGTATCAATAGATGTAGATTTTATTGCAAAAATTACAAGTCTACCAACTAATGGAGAGAAGCCAACAAAATAATCGGATGATAAGACAAAGGGGAAATCCATGATAGAGGAAATGAAGAAAAAATATTGCACTTAGAGAGGGTTCCAGGGAATCATAATCAACATAATAAGTGAACCTGCGACAAGGTTGGCAACGAATTTGATGGCATGTAAAGTGTTAAGGAAATGTCACAAGGAATAAGCACCTACAAGAGTTATAATAGCAAACACATAGTGCGTGAAAGGGACTTTACTTAGCTGGATCCCATACTTACTGAATTTATTTTTGGATGACTCCAAGGATGCATAAGATCTTGGAATATAGTTCCATTATGCATGGTTTATAACATTGATACCCTTGGTGGGTTGGGGAGAACCCAAATACAATGGATTTTAACCAAGGAAAGGAAAATGTTGCGCACCAATGTATACAACATTAAGGCACACCTCATACACAAAATAAAGGAAGGAAAATTCTAGTATATTTTCCATGTATTATGAAGAAATGCAGGAAAATATTTCCAATACTTGGAGGATACCACCAAAGGTAGTAAGAGAAAATCAAGGAATAACATAATTTAAGGTTTCTAGACACAATGTGTGGATCAAGAGAAAAAGGGATCCCACGAAGGAATGGTTACAATTAAGGTATTATGTGGTAGAATAAGAGTTGCAATGGGCCATGAAAGACTAGATTACAAAATGAAAAGTACTAATAGTGTCCAAGAAGGGATCAATAGGTAAGAAATAGGAAGAGGCCTGCACATCAAATAAAACAGTTATCCCAACAACAAACACAATAAAGGAAACAAATCCCACCAAGGATACTAGAGGGAGAACGATACTAAGAAAAAAACGATAAAAGAAAATTCCAAATCCTTCAGCACAAGACAAGTACCACATAGAAGTAAGAAATGGAATAGCACCACAGGATACAAGTGTTCCTATGCAAGACGAATTGGGATGAGCAAGTCTTCCAAACATAGAGATATCGGATACTACAATGCAAACAAAATCATTTCCCATGAAGAGAACAATAATTCATATAGGAGGACACCGAACGAAGATGAAGACACACAAGGGTGTCCCTGAATTTACAATCAGAAAATATGATGTTGATGTATATTTTTTAGGAAATATGAGGGATTCCCAACAGGAATGTCTTATGAACTCTTGTTGGGCTCCAAGTTTTGTTATGAAAATATTTCCTTTGATGCATTTTAAGACAAAAAATGGGTTTGTGTACTTCTTCCAAGAATTCCCCCCCCCCAACTGATGGTTATATCCTATTTTAAGGGTCCCTTACAAGTGGTTTTAGTAACCAAGTGTCAGTACATGAAAACCTCAAAACATATAGAAATCCTCTAGGATATTAAAAACATCCTAATTCTTATCCAAACAAATAAGCATACATGAAAAATGGACACGTGTATTTTTGGTCATCATGACCCTAGATAAACCCCCCCAGGGAAAACCAGTCTAGAATGAAAGTATATATAAGTGTGATATCAAGTAAGGAATACAACAAGGAATACAATACAATAGAACCTGTTTATGTAGAAATATCCTCTCAAATGTTTCAATCAGGTTCCAAGTAGAATACACCCAAGCTAGTGCACCCTTCCTTCCTTGATGCTCTATCCACTGAATCAATGTTCCCTTAATCCTCCTTTTCCCAATGAAGTAACCCTTGAAAAAAAAAATTGTTGTGTGACTCCTCTAAGATGAACCTATCATATATGAGGTATCACAAGAACTCCTAGTGCCTGCTAAGCATACGCCCTCCTCCAAAGGTGCGACCTCCAACTAGCAAGTAATCTCACACACAAATGATGATGCTCCAATCCTCCTAGAACTCTCCATGAATGGAGGCGCCCAATATGTCCTCACCAAATTCTTCCATCCTCATCCCATTTATCCTCTCCCAACCCTTTTGATGAACAAATGAAGAAATGAGTGTTTGATTGGCCCTATGTGACCCTCTTCAACCATCCTTAAGAAAACCTAAAGATGGATGGCTAGGATCACCCCAATCCATCTCCAATGAATTGGTGAGGTCTCTCAAAAATAATATCAACTAAAAACCCACTTTGGTTTAAGTTCCCAAAGTTCACTTTATGTCACCCAATTCACCCACAAAGTGAATTAATAGTCACTTTAGGATAAAAGTGACAAATTTCACTTTTGACTTAAATCTCTTAAGTCAAAGTGAAATTGGACATAAAGTAGAAGGTACAATGGTACAAACATTTCCCTCTTGTGGTTAGAGACCCAAAACCAAAAGGGGGTCACTTTCCAAGGTACCCAAATCTCAACACTTGATCTTCCCTAGGAAAGTGTCATTCACCCCTCCAATCTCATCCCTGTAGTGGACATGGTTTCCTGCTAGAAAATACTCGGTGAGTATGGTTGTACCCTGATCATCAAAAGTGGTCTATGGCATAGATCAGATCAACCTTAATGATATCTATATGGAATTACATCTCCACCTATCTGATCTGAAAATAGAAGGCTGACTTGTAATGTTATGCAAGCACCCTCTACTTCAAATAAATAAACTTTACAGGACCTTGCTTCATGTGTTAAAATATGCAAGATGATTTATGTGTTAAGTTCATGCTTCTTCTTTTCAATGTTCATGTGTGAGGAAATGTTCTTTTAAAAGGTTAAATATGTGATTTAAACAAATACACAGTAACATCACTTGCAACAAATAACCCATCAAACTCACAACAATAACAAGATGATAAAGGAGTTCACCCCTCTCTGGGCTACATCTCCTTGAGCCTCCTTCAATGGACTAGGCTCTTTGGGATTAGTTTGTCAAATATTATTTTACAATATGATGCTCAACTCCAATGGAAATACTGACTGTACCATTGGGTTCAGAATACATAAAAACCCCAAAAATGACTAATAAAACTCTAAAAATGGATAATGGCTCTTCCGGGCATGACCTCTTCTACATGTGGCCTTAAGCTTCCCTGAGCTTATCTTTGGAAAAAAAACTTGTAAAAGTCCTCAAATGTATCTGAAACCTATCCCAAAATGTTCAAGGCATATTAATTAGCCAAAAATGATTATTCAATCACAGAAAACAAACATAGGTTCATCTGAGAAAGACCTCAAACAATGAGGGCTTCAAGCTCCCTAGAGCTTCCTGAAACTTAAATGGCTAAAAACCTACAAATTAAGTCTTCAAATTGTTTGACAACACAGGTATTCCAACAGAGGACGAACACCTTCAGTAACCACTCACATAAACAGATCAGAGATCAACACACCGATGTTTTCACGTGGTAAAACCCCTACGGGGAAACATCCACGGCCCCAGCCAACGCGGCCACTTGGAGCAGTTTATTAATGCAAAGAAAAAGATTACAGAGAGATTTTACAAGAGAGTTTCT
>ML790921.1:407026-421077 GCA_009831015.1 Picea engelmannii | reverse complement strand
GCCTTGTGCATGCTTGCCTAACCCTTTACCTTCATAGCCCATTTTTAACAATAACTTGGACCCTATTCCTCTTGTGTGATTTTCAAAAACACCAAAACATTCTTCTTGAGAGGAATTTGAAGATAAACTAACATTACATACCTCATTTTCATGCATGTACTTGGTAAGGGTTTCCTTTGCCTCATGGAGTTGATTCTCCATCTCATGCAACTTTTCAAGAAGTTGGTCTTTCTCCTCCTTCATGGCCATCAACTGCTCTTGAAGGAAAATGCTCTCTTCTCTATCTTCCCACAACTCTTGTACCATATCTTTCATGGTTATAAACTCCTTCAACATCTCTTTGTCAAAGAACTTGGATAATGAAGATGTATGGGAATGATCAATGTTTGAAGCTTCCTCCATCCTTGCAAGATATCAAACTTCAACACAAAACTTGCACAAATACCAATAGGTAAATCTCAAGCTATCAATGGAAAATACATGAGCAAAACAAACTATGCTCTGATACCATCTGATCGGAAAATAGAAGGCTGACTTGTAATGCTATGCAAGCACCCTCTACTTCATTAAAATAAAATTTACAGGACCTTGCTTCATGTGTTAAAATATGCAAGATGATTTATGTGTTAAGTTCATGCTTCTTCTTTTCAATGTTCATGTGTGAGGAAATGTTCTTTTAAAAGGTTAAATATGTTCTTTAAGCAAATACACAGTAACATCACTTGCAACAAATAACCCATCAAACTCACAACAATAACAAGATGATAAAGGAGTTCACCCCTCTCTGGGCTACATCTCTTTGAGCCTCCTTCAACGGACTAGGCTCTTTGGGATTATTTTGTCTAATATTCTTTTACAAGCTGTTGTTCAACTCCAATGGAAATATTGACTATACCATTAGGTTCAGAATACATAAAAACCCCAAAAATGACTAATAAAACTCTGAAAATGGATAATGGCTCTTCCGGGCATGACCTCTTCTACATGCGGCCTTAAGCTTCCCTGAGCTTCTCTTTGGAAAAATAACTTGTAAAAGTCCTCAAATGTATCTGAAACCTATCCCAAAATGTTCAGGGCATATTAATTAGCCAAAAATTATTATTCAATCACAGAAAACAAACATAGGTTCATCTGAGCAAGACCTCAAACAATGAGGGCTTCAAGCTCCCTAGAGCTTCCTGAAACTTCAATGGCTAAAAACCTACAAACGAAGTCTTCAAGTGGAATTGATAATAGTGCCAATGGATTCAAGACATCAAAAAACCCCTATTTGGGCTTTTACGACACCTCATTTGGTCAAAAAATGAAGAAGATAGGCCTCCTCCTATTTTCTTCCTTCAAGCTTGTTTTCTCTGGTTCGCCAAAACGCACCTGTGTGTGAGTAACCTGGCTTCTGGGCATTTCCTGTACCTAAACCCAACACCCGCGTGCATGTCCACAAAATGTGCCAATTTGTCGAATGGTTAACGGAATTAGAGCCCCCAAAATCAGAGGTGTTGGGCGCATGGGGGCCATATGGCCACATCCCAGCGCAAATTTAGGCACCCGTTCCAAGGTTAAACCTGGGCGTGACATGTGGCAGTGTATGGTTTATATAACCATTTTAAAAACCAAAATGTAAACCAATTTCCGCGCTTCCATGCACATATCAGGTCACATGGATAACAATGCAACCACGGGTTGAACTTTGTTTACATATATGCGCGCCACTCTGTTTACACAATGGTCATATAATACATTGCAACCATGGTATATGTTTTAAACCACGCCTAACCAATATATATAATGGGTCACATGTGAAATACAATACAACCACGGATACATTCACACGACTCCATGTAGATTCATATGGTAACCATACAACCACGGGCTGGTGCTAAGCCCCAGCCCGACCCCCCGCCATATTAAATATTAACTCAATTCAAATAAATATCAAACCATATAATAAACAAGGCATATGGTATGGCGCGTTGGTAGGTTGGACTTTGTTAAATCTTTCACGATGGAAGGAGGTCCGGGGTTCAAATCCCACAGACTCCATAAATTTTGAACAAACAACCAATGCCATGGTGCCACGTGGCAGCCCACGACTAGGCCACATGGCACCTCATAATTTGCCAAAACCATGCCATGTGTCACAATGTGATTCGTCCAAACTATGCCAATTCAGAAATGACACATCATCATATGCCAACTCAGCTCTGCCATGTCAGCATACGATCATGCCACGTCAACATCCGTACGGACTGTACAGACTTCACAATCAATGTCCCCCTTTTTTTTTACCTATTTGACAATTCGAATAGATTGTGATATCTCTCGCTCCCTATGTCTGTTTGAGACGAAACAAATTGCATTGGGTTCGTGATGATGAGGGATACACTCTCGTTCGTTTTGAGGAAATTCCGAGAATGTCAATTTTTGAGCTACAATTCGACCCTGGTCCAGATTTTGATCACTATCCAAGATCACCTAGATCTTGGCATCACACAAAATATCTAAAACTTGGTATCTCACCAAGTATTTCTACCTCCTTACATCTCACCAAAGGTCCCTACTCTTGGAATCACACCAAGAGTCACATATCTTGGCATATCACTAAGAGTTTCCCTCTTGGAATCTAACCAAGAGTCACATCTCTTGGAATCTCACCAATATTCTCCCTCTTGTAAAATCACCAAGAGTCTTATCTCTTGGCATCTCACAAAGAGTATTTGGATCTTGGCATCCCACCAAGATCCTCAACTTGGTCTCTCACCAAGTGACTTCAACCTAAAGTGGAATCTGAAACTGATTTCTCGTCTCTGTAGCCAAGTGAGATTCAAAACTCTCTGGTTCCCTACTCACTCCCATCAATCTTTCATTCTTTGAAGCCTATGCACCAACTGTCTATCTACTCAACAACTCTGAAACTGAAGTTGTCCCAGATGGTCCAGTCACCCCTAAAGATGGTGTCCTCGAAAAATGATTATGTGTCCCATGAGATACAACACTCTCAATATGTGGGATATCCTCAATTTTTTATGTGCACCAACCACTAGATGGTGTATCAATTGACAAAAAACAATTGAAAAAAGCACATGCCCTCACAAATTGACTAGTAAAATCCTCCTCCTCTGTTGTCGTTGACGTACCATATTGTTGCTTCTTCTTCTTCTTGGGACAATGTGCAACATAGTGCCCCATCTATCCATAATAAAATCATCTCACTTTTCTCATGTCCCTCTTCTTCCCACTGCCACCCTCCTATGGCTTGGACCCTCCCTTGGGACCCTATCTAGCACCCTTGTTGACCTTATTCTTTCCCTTTGTCCAAAGAGAAAGATTCTCATCACCCTTTGATATAAATTGTTGTCCTAAGGATCTAGAGTTGCATCTTAGTTCCTCCTAAATGAATTCATCCTAGAGTCTCTCCCAACTAAGCATGAGGTCCCGAGCCACAATGCCTTGTACAAATAAACCCCAAGTTTTGGAGAAGTTGTTTAAGGCTGACCTCACCAAAACATTCGGATCCACAATCTCTTTTATTGTTCCCAACTCATCTTGAATCTATGTAAATATTCAAAGCTATGAAGTCACCAACTCGTAATTGAGCATCTAAATGCCCTTGTGTTTCTTCTATAGAACCATCTTCTGGTTCTAATTGGGACTTTGGTACAAATTTCACAATGAGACCCGCATCTCAAAGGCATAGTCCTTCCTAGTCAAATGGTGTATGACGTGGTCTCTCACTACATAAAAAATAGTCCTCTTAGACTTGGTGTTCCTCTGATTGAACTCTACTACTAACAAGGGAGAAGTGATAGGAGGAACAATCACTAAAAATTGAACTATATCCCATAGTTCAAGATCCTACAAGACAAATATGTTCCTAGTCTTCCAAGGGGACTAGTTTCTAGCTCTATCTAGCCTATCCCATTCCCTCATCTGAGACACTGATATGGATTTCAACTGAAACTCACATTGTTGCTACACACTGCAAAAGTGTTCAACTTCACTCCTGTCAACACATGTGTGAAAATATGTTGTCCACAAATGTACAAAACAATACCAAAAAAACTTCCCACTGAATGCTCTACAAATCAACAAAACATAGCTCCAAAGAGATATACCCTTTTCAGTTGATGACAAAGGGGGAGAGAATCATCATATACATGGAGAGCATCCCACATGACAGTGAATCTATGGGGAGAATCCTCAGGTATAGTTCAGTTAGAGGGAGCATCCCTAAAGAGATATACACATTTCCATTGATGCCAAAGGGGGAGAGATAGTTGCATTGATGTGGAGAGATGACCATTGATGAGGAGCGATGATCACAGAGGGAGCATGAGCATTGTCATGTCTAAGTGTTTCCATCAACGATTGGTGTTGAAATCAATGTTTGTATTTCTATCAATGCCAAAGGGGGTGATTTTTATACTATGTTATCATTGATGTCAAAGGGTTGATTTCAAGTATTGTCATAGTGATGTGCTTATTGTTGAAAAGTCAACAAGAAACATGTGTCTAATTTACTTTTCCCTTAATTAAATTATACAATAAATATTAATCTATTATTTCATTCATAACTAAGTGAGTTGGATTTGCAACATAATTATAAGTGTAGTTAAGTGAGTTAAGATTAGTTGTACTAGTTGTAACTAAACATGCACTAGTGAGAGTTCAGTTAATCAATGAACTCACATGCAACTGAAGATTCTCCATGGTTAACTTCATGCATGTCAGATCCAGTGGAGACCCAGTTGAGATAATAGGTTAAAGGGATAGTTTAGCTATCAGTCATGATTTGATCACACATGCAGTGGATATTCTTATGAGCATGTGAAAACTAGGCAATTTGTAACAATCGAGATCATTGTGAGAATTCAAATTGTAGAGATTATGCAGAGGAGGCAGGCTGTCTGGACACGGAAATTGGCACATGCATTTGCCGATTTGTGTATGACAGTGTGAAATGATTGTATTGTACTGAGAGCTCTTGGATCATATTTTTGTATGAGATTGTTTCATGATTCATGATATACATAATATATGATAGTGGGGTTTTTAGCTTTATGCTTTCCTCGAAAAACTTATGTGTTATGTGTTATTGATATTTCACTTTGTGCTCATGGTTGTGAACGTAGTTTAATTTTCCGCAAGAATAATAGTAGAAGTGATTCTGTATTTAATAATGGCAGAACTTGTTAGATTAGGATAATCGTAGGAATACATTAAGTGTATCGAAATTTCTACATGGTATCAGAGCCATGGAGGCCACGGAGCTACAAAAGTGAGGTGCGAACAAAATTGTGTTCTCACAGGTACCATCTCTTGAAGAGTCTGAACCCTAGTACTGAAAACTATGCTCATTTTTCAGGAACAGTAATTCTCACACCCTAAACAAAGGCATGGTGCAAACTTCATTGACATTCTCGTAGGAAAATACACTAGCAGGGTGCGAACTCCCCTCACCCTACAATGGAGTGCAGTGTGAACTTCACAGGCAAGTTCACAGGCAAATACACTAGCAGGGTGCAAACTTCCCAGGAAAGTTCGCAGGCTATACATAGGTAGGGTGCAAACTTCCCTCAGGTTTCTCTCAGGTGGGGTGAAAACCTCCCAGGGAAAGAGGAAAGGAAACAATTGAGTTTTGGGTTGGATAACATTCAAATTTGCAAGATTTTCTTGGTGCGACACTTGATTCAAGATCAAAAATATATTTCAATGGCTTGAGGTTGGAGTATGCACTTGAAAGCAGATATAACTACATTGCTTGGAAGGATAGGATGGAAGCAGTGCTCGAAGACAATGGATTGAAGGGTTACATTGACACAAATGTTCCTAAGCCGGTTGTGATGGATACTGCAAATATTGATGCATGGAAAAAGAAAGTGTCGAAGCTAAGGAGGATTTTGTTGGAGGGATTATGAGACCACATTGTCTCAAGTCTCGATGGGAAAACCACACCATATGCAATGTGGAAGGTTTTGACAGATCTGTTCCAAAATAGTAGCGACCATAGGAAATTGGCGCTCAAAGATAAACTTAGGAAGATCAAGATGGAAAAGGGCGACACCATTCCAAAATATCTCACGAAGTTTGTCCAATGTCGGGATGAGCTTGGAAGTGTGGGAATAAAATTCGTTCTTGATGATTTGGTGAGCTTGGTGCTCCTAGGGCTTCCTAAGAGTGGGCACAGTTATCAAGACTCTGCCAATGGAAAGGAAAAATTGTCGGATTGGGAATGACTATGGTCAGATCTAGTGCAAGAGGAGTTCAAGCGGAACACCAAAGATGGATCTTCATCAAAGCGGGATGATGAAGAGGATTGTGCTTTGAGTGCCAAGGCAAGGAAAGGGAAAGGGAAGAAATTCCAATCAAAATCCGAGTCTAAAGTCAAGAATCTAGATTTGTCCAAAGTGAAGTGTTTTCACTGTCACGAACGTGGGCATCTTGCTACTAACTATCTGCAGAAGAAAAATAACAAGATGGTTGTTGGATTTGCAACTGGTGAGTCTCTTCTCTCACAATTTGAGCTTGACTTCGCTTTGATCACATGCATGGCTTCAAGTGCATCATGATTGGTGTGGTATTTGGATAGTGGCGCTTCATTCCACATGACGGGAGATAAAGAGTCTTTCATTGACTTGGAGGAGAAATATCTCATAATGCATATAGAGATGGGAGATGATGGATGATATAGTGCGAATGGTATTGGTACCATTACCTTTCAGAGAGAGTCAGGTAAACCATTTCAATTGAAAAATGTTATGTATGTTCCAGGTCTGAAGAAAAACTTGGTCTCAGTCGCAATGTTGGAGGACAGAGGCTATGATGTTGTTTTTAGCAATGTAAAACCCTATCTGCGACATAAAGCAATGGGTCAAGTCAAGAAAATAGGGATTCGAGTTAAGAATATATACATGCTGGAGGTAGATGGTTGTAGTGCCATGATAGGCAAGGCAGAAAAAGTGGTGAGATAGGATGAGGGCGAATTATGGCAGAGGATATTAGGCTATCTTCATCATGGAGCCTTGAAGGTCATGCAACAAATATATACTAGACTTCCAAGGGGAACACTTGCTCAGTCAGATCAGTGCAAGGGGTGCATCCTGGGGAAGTATGTAAATTCCACCTTTCATGAAAAGGAGAACCGTGCTTTGGTGATCCTGGAGAGAATTCACATGGACATGTGTGGACCATTCTCGGTTTCTTCAACAACAAAACAAAGATATTATGTTATTTTTTTTGATGAATTTTCTCGTAAATGTTGGATATTCTTCATGCAGAAGAAGGATCAAACATTCTCAAATTTCTGTGAGTTTAAATCATTGGTGGAGAAAGAGTCAGGGAAGCAAGTGAAGGCTCTAAGGAGTGATAATGGTGGAGAATACATATCTAACGAATTCAAAGAGTTCTGCAGCAGAGAAGGAATTCGAAGAGAACTCATAGTGCCTCATAACCCACAACAAAATGGGGTCACAGAGAGAAAGAACAGAACGATTGTGGGTGCAACATGGGTGATGTTGCATGATCAGGGCCTACCAATGCATTTGTGGACAAAAGCATGAAATACTACGGTTTATGTGCAGAATCGTTGTCCTCATAGAGTACTTGGCATGAGTACACCTAAAGAAGCTTTACTGGTAATAAACTTGATGTTTCTCATTTTAAAATTTTTGGCAAATCTGTTTATGTGCATGTGACCAAGGATGCTAGGAAGAATATGGAACCGACTTTTGAAGTTGGGATGTTTGTGGGGAACACATAAACACCCCATAATTATCATGTGTATTTGTCGAATAGTAATACGACTGTTATGCGACGAGATATACAATTCGATGAGGAGAAAGCCATGCGGTTGTCACTTGATAGGGAGCTAGACTTGCATGCAGAAGAGGAACTGCTAGTTCCCAAGGATGAGTTTCAAGATGTGAATCAACCACATGAGGAGGTTCATGGAGTGGAGGAAACGAGTCAAGTAGAGCCATACATCAGAAATGGTAGAAAGTGCACCATGGAAGCTGATAGATTGAGACTAGATGTTGCATAGAATGTAAGAGCCCCTACTTCACAGCGCAGATAGAGACAGTCTCATGATCGATTTGCTGGATACATGGCTCTCATGAGAAAATGTATTGTGAATGAAACATCTTCCTTTCAGGAAGTAGTGAAAGACCCCACTTGGGTTGATGCTATGGTAGAGGAGTATGACTCCATTATCAAAAACAGTGTATGGGAAATTGTCCCAAGACTGATTGATAAATCAGTGGTAGGTTCGAGATGGATCTACAAGGTAAAGAAAGTTGCTGATGGGAATGTGGAGAAATACAAGGCTAGGTTTGTGGCCTGGGGCTTCTCACAGATTGAGGGGATAGATTATGGTGAGACCTTTGCACCTGTCACAAGGTACTCTTCCATAAGATCCATCCTTTCACTCTCAGCGTAGATGGGCTGGTGAATTCATCATATGGATGTAAAAATTACATTCCTCAACAGAATCATTGAGGAAGAAGTGTACATTGAACAACCAAAAGGTTTTGAGACCTTTGACAGAGAGTCACATGTGTGCAAACTCAAGAGAGAATTGTATGGGCTGAAGCAAGCACCTCATGCTTGGTACACTTGGATAGAAATCTATTTCACCGGATTGGGCTTCACCAAAAGTGAAGTAGATGCAAACCTATACCAAATTGTGGTGGAGGGTAAGCTATTAATCATTGTTCTTTATGTTGATGACTTAATACTTACTGGTAATGAGCAGTTGATAAAATCATGCAAGGATGACCTTGCAAAGGAGTTTAAGATGAAGGATTTGGGCCTTCTTCATTATTTCCTTGGATTGGAAATATGGCAGAGAGATGGTGAACTTTTTGTGTAAAATGAAAGTATGCAAGAGAGATACTGGGTAAGTTTCACATGGAGGGCTGCAAACCCATGGAAACTTCCTCTTCCAGGAAACTAGAGGAAAGAGGATGCTACTTCTGGAGAAGTAGTGGATGCTACTATCTATCAACAGTTAGTGGGTTTGCTAATGTATTTAGCAAACACGAGACCAAGCATTTTCTATGCGATTAACCAGCTAAGTCAAGCGATGGTTAAGCCTACCAAACTCTTTTGGAAGGTGGGTAAGCATGTCCTAAGATATCTGAGGGGCACATATGAGTATGGATTATGGTACAGACAGATGGATGAGGTAAAGTTTCATGGCTTCATGGATGCAGATTAGGCGGGCAGCCCAACGAACAAAAAGAGCACATCAAGAGCGATCTTTAGTAACAGATCTATAGTTGTTTCTTGGTACACCAGGAAACAGATATCTGTGGAACTTAGTTTAGCGGAAGCAAAATACATGTCCACAAGTCAAGCTGCATGTGAGGCTATCTGGATGGGAAAGATATTGGTTGGTTTGTTTGGTTCTCATTTAGATCTGACAATGATTTGTTGTGATAATCAGAGTTGCATTAAACTCTCGATTAATCCTATGTTTCATGACAGATCTAAGCATATAGATATCCAGTATCATCATCTTAGAGATTGTGTGCAACATAAGATCATGTTACTTCAGTACATTCCTATGGAAGATTAGGATGCGTACATTCTAATGAAGGTGCTCACCAAGAGAAAATTCTAATATCATAGAGACAGGATTGGGGTGAAGGATAATCCCTTTCTTGTTGAGAGGGAGTGTTGAAAATTCAACAAGAAACATGTGTCTAATTTAATTTTCCCTTAATTAAATTAGACAATAAATATTAATCTATTATTTCATTCATAGCTGAGTGAGTTGGATTTGTAATAGAATTATAAGTGTGGTTAAGTGAGTTAAGATCAGTTGTACTAGTTGTAACTAAACATGCACTAGTGTGAGTTCAGTTAATCAGTGAACTCACATGCAACTAAAGATTCGCCACAATTAACTACATGCATGTCATATCCAGTGGAGACCCAGTTGAGATAACAGGTGAAAGGGATAGTTCATCTATCAGTTGTGATTTAATCACACATGTAGTGGATATGCTTATGAGCATGTGCAAACTAGGCAATTTGTAACAATCGAGATCATTGTGAGAATTCAAATTACAGAGATTGTGTAGAGGAGGTAGGTTGTATGGACATGGAAATTGGCACATGTATTTGTTGATTTGTGTATGACAGTGTGAAACGATTGTATTTTATTGAGAGCTCTTGGATTAGAGTTTTGTATGAGATTGTTTCATGATTCATGATATACATAATATATGATAGTGGGGTTTTTATCTTTACGCTTTCCTGGAAAAACTTATGTGTTATTGATATTTCACTTTGTGCTCGTGGTTGTGATCATGGTTTAATTTTCCACAAGAATAATAGTAGAAGTGATTCTGTATTTAACAGTGGAAAAACTTGTTAGATCAGGAGAATCGCAGGAATACATTAAGTGTATCGAAATTTCTACACTTATATCATTGATCTATTGATTGTTGGATTGTGTTTTAATTGATTTAACTGATGTGAAAAGGTTGATGCCAAGTGGTGTCATAATGATGTGTCATTATGTTGATATTAAAGAGAGTTGTATCATTTATTTCATGTCATGGTTGATAGGAAGAACCTAATGTATGAACTCCAAAGTGGTCCCCTTATGGTGAAATACCTCTTGCAAAGACTCTTTACGAAGTCAAAATGGTTAAGTGGTTCAACAGTCCTAGCAGTGTGGTTAGGGAAACCAAGTTTGGTTGAGGAATAATGTAATGAAGATAAGTGAATTTGAAGGCGCCACTATCATGGATGGATAGTACATGTCATTCCATTTCTCATGATATGTGGAACGTCACATAACTCCTCATAGTTAGAGAGTTATGAACATGTGAAGTTGGATAACCCTCATGAGTTATCTAGAAGCCTCTAGAAGGTCAAAGAAGTCAAATTATTCTAGAAGCTCCTACAAGAAGTTGACCAGTCAAAGTGGTTAGTCATGGGTTAACTGGATTCAAAAAGAAAATAATTAAAAATAAATTAGTTGAAACTATAAGTGGAGAGTTTACTATTTGTGGATAAATTGGTTGTAAGTGGACAAAGTGGTTAGAAGTGGGTTAGCCCCAAAAGAAGGAAGTTGGTTAGATAATAACCCCTAGAGGAATCTACTTGGAGAATTATAGATAAGAGAGAAAGTGTATCTTGTGGGAATGAATCTTTTGAGCATATTGAAGATCTATTTTTTGTGAAAGGTTCATTGCAGGTACTCATGGATACACAAGCTGCAGTGGGCCAGGACGCATACATACGAGGGTTGAAGAAATCCAAGGTGTGTACACACGCGGTATGAATAAAGGAAAGATCACATACATATGGGAAGAGTCTTGGAAGCTTGATTAGATGCAAGTGTCAGGTTCCTGAAGTATGAAGCAGGTACCCAAGATATCATTCTAGAGGTACAGATCTGCTACAGAAGTTTGGTATGATTATATGTTATATTGATGCTTAGATTTACTCATGGTATGGTTAACGCTTGAATAATTATTTTTATGGTTTTTATAATATTTGGATATGGTAGATGATGGTTGGTTGATTGATTTTTATGTTTTTACTTGGTTGAGAGATATCTATGTTCTATGATGGTGAATGCATGAGGAACATGCATAGGTTGTTGGATGGTATATATTTGATTGTGGTTTGTGATGGTATAGGTTGGGCAGTGACAGGTCACAAGTGGATGTGAAAGAGGCAACAAAGGTATGAAGGGCTAGAAGTTTGAAGCTTCAAAAACCATAGCTTTCTCAAGTGTACGCGGGATGAAAATGGAGGAGGTCACATACATATGCATGATGAAGTATATATAGGTCACATACATACATGTGATGAATTATAGACAGCTCATGTACATGTTGACAAAATTGGTTTGTTGTCTACAAGTTGGGCATTGTACTTGAGGGTTGGATTCCTCACATCTCAGTTGGTGCTGAGATACATAGGTTGGGTGTTGCATTGAGATTCAGAGCTCTCTTGGAGTTGGTGCTCATTTTTTTTGGGGTGTTGATAAACCCTCTATATTGTAGTCTCATGTAGCATATAATACAAAAGAAACTTACACATACATCTGATGTTATTTATGTTTACATGAAATCTACTAAGTGTGAATGGAAGTAATGGGAAAATGATGATTTCTACCTAAATTTTGGAAGAGTTGTAAAAGGATCCTTACACTGATTAACCCCCAACACTTACTGTGGTCGGCATGTTAAAAAAATATTTCTTATAGAATGTATGTCAATGAATAAATATGGTTATATAATTGTATATATGATGAATTTTGAAGTATAGAAGCATGCATAACATCCCCAAAGAAACATCCCTTCTAAGGTTGTAGAAATCTACGTCCTACAACCACCCATAAATCCATCTCGAGTGAGACTTTATTGTGCACTTTGTGCACAATGTTTCCTTCTGGTCTCCAAAAGGGCCGATGATTTCTAGGGTTTTGTTGGAGAACTAAAGTAGAACCCAGGTGTTATTGGATAAATCGGTAGGTGCGGACACTAACTGATCTCCCTAGATCCACCTAGATCTTGAACAAAACACACCAAAACTTGACTCTTTCCTTAAGTTTTAGATATTGAATTTACTAACTAAAGAGGGATGGGTGACATACCATTTAAACGTCGCTTCCTCTTGCCATCACCATCCTAGCTCCATTCAAAAACTCATACAATGATGAACTTGCAAAATAACACAACCAACCAAAGTGATAGCAATAGAATATACTCAATATAAACCTATGTATGTGATCAAGGAATCATACAATAAAACACAACAAGCTTTATAGGAAAGAATCATATTAAATGTGAAAGAGAGATTACAACCATGGCCTTCATGTCGTAAGGTCCCTTCCAACTATCCTTTGTTCCCCACACACTTTAACTCCAAGAATTCTGAGAGCACAGATCTGATAATATTCACAATCTATCTTGACAAAGGAAAAACTCAAAACCACTCTAACCAAGCTAATAATTCCAAGACAAATCCAACTTAGCCCTTCTCCATGAGAGCTCATCTCCTTTTATAAGTTGAAGAGGATAATGTGAGGAGGTTAGGATGATCCCACTAAATCATGAAAGCAAGTAAGATCCAAACCATTCAGATGCCACCTCACCATGGAAGTTTCTCCTTCTAGAAGATTCGAGAAAACGCTCGTTTTTCCCATGTGTAAGCATTCTCGCACCCTGCCTATAGAGAAGAATGTGAACTTCTCACGACCTAGCTATGATGCATCCTATGAGAATCGGGCATTCTCGCACCCTAGCTATAATGCAGTCTGCAAACTTCCTTTTTTATATGGTTTTTACAAAGGAAAATGCAACTTCTTTTCTCAGGAAAAGTTCTTCTCCCTTCCTTCTTTGGGAACTCAATCCACTGACCCTTCTAAAGGAAACATATAGGTTTAATTCATTAATAGTCATAAGGATGAAGAAAATAATGTGTAATAGAGAGCCCCCCAAAGTATGAAGTCAGAACATAGTGATAGCTGAAATACTTTGTCGAGTGTGTGTAAGGAACAAGGAACAGTCGGTCGGAAACCTGCCAACAAACAAGGAAATATAGTACAATAATATATCATCACTGAGGTAGGAATTCCCACACTCAGAATACAAATGACTCAAAGCATAAATGCCGACATGGGGAGATCCATGTCAAGTAATACAGGTCATGGCCACCAAACATACACTGTGGATCCATGCCACTATGACTCAAATCTAAACATAGCCACCAAAAATACATTGTGGATCTATGTGTTAAAGATTCAAATTTGAACATCGCCATGAGACATACAATGTGGATCTATGCAACCGTACAATTGGAATATAGTTTGATGCAACCTGAATCTATCAGAAAGGATTCAGGGTCTTCATCTCCACCACTCTATAGTACGAATCTAACCATGAAAATGTTGGATTACTGAGAGGGGGGGTGAATCAGTAATAATGTAATTATAATCCTTTTTCTTCAAATGTTATATCAATGTAGAATTATTATCCAAAAATGAGCAGTAATAAATAAACAATCACACACATGAACAGTACACCAGT
>ML790921.1:383141-401061 GCA_009831015.1 Picea engelmannii | reverse complement strand
CCATATTTACTTCTTATCAACCATGACAAAACAATAATGATTCATATTTACATCAAACACTATTGGGTCCATTACCCAAAACTTTGTGCTACGGGTCTTTCTTCAAGGGTTGACATCAATGACAACCAACCTTAATCAACAGAAAATACATGTGTCTAAGTCGAACATGGTAGAAACCACTTGATTACCGGTCATTAGTGTATACCATTAACAAGTGCGAGGGAAATCATCATTAATTTCAATGAATCCCAAGGTACACTAGTACAATCCAACGAATGTGAATTAATGAGATGAAGTCGAACACTCAGCGGAATCTCCCGATCAGGGGTCAATAATGAAAACCCATTGTTGAAAGCGAGGAAACCTTCCATTGAGGCATGCAAGTTCCAAGGTACCAATTAGTTTCTAATTCTAATTCCTGGATAATGAGTTGAAGTCGATAGGAAAAGACTCATCATAGGAGGACCCTAATATATCCCACATCAATGACATGAAACAGGTAACAAGATTTGAAGTGGATCAGAGTAAAAATTTATTCAATATTGACTCAGGGATGGTCGACGCAATAGAAGGCTTAAGGACTGCATAAATGGCTGACGCAATAGATGACTTTCAGGGTTGAACTTCTCTTTGAACATATTGACGACACGACAAATGTCTTGGAAAAACTGTCTCAACAACAGGGATCACAAACCAATTTGTAATATTATAAAGGGGTATGATCAAGAGACAAGTCGATTTTCCAACTTAGACACAAAGTGAGTTAAAGGTTGTCATGTTCAAAAGTGACTCTTCCACAGAATACGGGTTTAGATACATTTCTTTTCCAATTTTTCCACCACCATTTCTGGCGAGTACCTCTTTATTTTTACACAATCGTGAGGAGGATAACATATGCTTGAAATGTAAGATCATCCTTCATATGAGTCCCTCGGAGTATGTTTAAATAACCCTAGGAAGGAGTGGTTTGGTCCCATTTGGGCCTTTCAATGTTTGTTTTAAGAGTCCAAAGAAAACAAAATCAGGGGTTTTTCATGTTTATAGAGTCTAAAAAACACTTAAAGAGAACTCTCTCAATTCCTTTTTCATAAGGTAGTCTAATGAGACTGAAAAAGAGATAAACTATCGCTCAATAGACATTTTCTTCAAATACTTTAATGAGCGTGAAAAGAGCAAGGTCGCTCAACAATCTTTTCATGTTTAGAGAGTCTGAAAAGAGATTAAAGGGAACTCCAGTGGGTTCCTTTTTCGTATAACCTTTACGAGTACAAAAAAGTGATAAAAGTATACTCAGTTACATTCTCATTGATTTACAAGCACGCAAAATAAAAAATACTAAGCTCGGTAACTTATTCTCATGTATTAACGAGCATGAGAAAGAACAAAGACTAAGCTCGAGATTGTTTTCATTTTTACGCAAGATTTAAAAAAAAAAAAACTATGCTTGGGATAGTTTTTAATTTTTACACAAGATTAAAAACTAAACAAAACTATGCTTGGAACTGGTTTCATTTTTACACAAGATTGAACTAGAGGAAACTATGCTTGAGGTAGATGGTTTCATTTTTACACAAGCTCGAACCATAGAAAACTATGCTTGCGACTTCCCAACGCATGGTTGGTACTTAGCCCCCAACTTAAGAAACTAGTAGCTCTACTTCATCATGAAGTCCAGAGGCTGAAAGTATTGCCCCCCAAGCTTCGTTTCATCCAACGACAAAGGAGGAGGAAAGGAAGCTTCAAATACTAGATGAAGGAATTGACTCAAACAAAGAGGGGGAAAACTATTTCATTTTTTAACGAGCTTGACATGGAAACAAGAACTATGCTCGTAACCTTTGTTTCATTTTTTAATGAGGCTGCCACAGAGATGAAAAAACTATCCTCGTAAGTGGCTTAATTTTTTAACGAGCTTGAAATTAGAAAACTATGCTCAAAGACCTTTGTTTCATTTTTTAACAAGGTTGGCTCAGAGACGCAAAAACTATCCTCAAGTCTCTTCTTGATCATGGATTCCAGGAGGACAATGCTCCGAAAGGACACCATGTCAAGGGACAAAACTCATTCATGGCTTCTAGTAGGTCTTCACTGGAAGAAAGAATCACATTCTAGAAGGACACCATGTCAAGGGTCACGATAGGAGTAAAGAGATCAGTCTATAACAACCCTACCGAAAGGATCACCATGTCAATTACTGGATCTAAGCCATCAAAATTTGAATCCATGGGTGAAAACACCACATAATTGACCTGTGGCGGGGGTGACATCGTCTGCATATAAGAACCATTTAGGGAGGCAACGCAGTTGGGGTATATGAATGAAATTTGATCAACAGTCACAACTCAACCATCGTGAGGGAAAGATATCACATGAAAAAGAGTAGACACAATAGCTTTCATGGCATAGACATAATATTGCGCAAGGAGTAAAGCGAAATCCAAGGGGTCTTGGACTACCATGACATCAATAAAGACATTTTTCCCTCCCAAACTTACAAGAAACTGAGGAAGGGTCCCTAAAGGTTGATTGGTTCTTTTGTTAAAAGCTAACAAATTTTTCGTTACTGGGGCAAGATGAGGACAACCCAAAGCTTGCCAAGCAAAAGAGGACAAAATTCTAACAGACGCACCTTCATCTATCAATGTCTGAGGAACATCCCGACCACAAAATTGCACTGTAATTTGGAAAGGAATGTGAGAGGGAAGACGAGATCTAGTTAGCACATCCCAATTAAAAAGGATGACCTCATTACTTAGACGGGTTTCCACGGGAGAAGGAGGAATAGCCCCCAGCATGATAGATTTTGTATCAACGAGAAAAACATGGGCAGTATCCGGTTTACTCTCTAGCGGGAGAGTAGGATCAACTGATGGAGATATCAGATCGACCACTTGGGTTTCATTCTCCAAGGGGAGAATGGGTTCGATAGGTGGAAACAGATCGACCACTCGAGTTTCACTCTCTATAGGGAGAGGAAGATTGATCGAGGAAGAGATCGGATCAACCACCTGGATTTAACTCTCTGTGGGGAGAGTGGGGTTTATCGAGGGTGGGATTGGATCAACCACTATGTCAACTAGTTTAACTAAGGACATGACCAGATTGACGACATGATCAACCGGATTGACCGACAAAGGGGCCAAATTGATCATTCCATCAATGATATGTGGGTTGAGAGAAAGCTTGCGATAAGCAGCTGGAAGTTGAGGCTGTGAAACAATCATGTCTTCCAGGAATTTTGAGGCTTCTTCCATATGAGGGAAAATATGAGTTAGATGACTCCCTTTGCATAACATACACAGGAACTTGGCTCTACTTTTCTTCTTCCCAACTATATCGTGACTAGTCGACGACAAGTCATCATCATGTTGTTCAAAGGCTAACGACATGGGTTGGCGAGGATGTATAGACCATGCTTTTATAACCTTGGATAGACCAGGGCATTCCTTAAGAAGATGGATACCCTTACAAATCTTGCAAGGGTACTTGGGCTTACGGGTTTTTTGGATGATCTTGACATCATCAACACTCTCAGCACAATTAATAGTAACTGGTTGTTTTCCAACATGTTTAGTGGTGGTTGGAGGTTTTGACCCTTGTTTATATTTCTTCTTATTATTCTTTCATTTCTTCTTCTTCTTATCCACCAGGTTATTATCTTCAAAGCCCTCACTCAGCAAAGAAGATGAAACGAAAGAAGACCTTGCAAGTGAAGAAGGTGAAGAAGATCATACTAGTGAAGATGGTGAAGGATCAACATGAGGTTGATTCTCTTTGGGGGAATTTCTTACGACCGAAGCACTTACTGTAATTGGGATTACCTTAGTGGAAAACAACCATACCAACAATCCAATCAAGAGACCTGGAAGGCTCAAAGTAGCGATGTGAGGAGGACCAATGTTTCCATAAAAAGTAAAAACAAAAGGTTCCCCTAGAGTAGGGGTTCCTTCATTGGTCATTTTGGGAACTATCACCATATAAAAAAAATCCAACCTAGAGTCTACTAGGGAAAACAAACAACACACACTAAAAATCTAGGAAGCAAGAAAACAAACAAAACCTTCTCACAATGAGCACACTAGTTGGTGATGAAATCCAATGTCGTGGGAACAAAGTAAGAAGGGGCTAAGATAGAGAGGGTGGAAAAGTTACGTTGATGACCTGCTTAATGGACTTACACCCTGGTGCAAGCTCCCACACATAATCATGGGTATACCCTTCAAGGAGCCTAAGTGAGTTTGGCCAACGTCGATTCCAAGTACCATGAAGACTTGTGCCTCCACATTCACCTTGTGTAAAAACCCTAAAGAGATAGGCCACTAAGGTTACCACAAACAACAATGATGGCTGGGGAAACAATCGACAGTCTGATCCACACACAAGGGTAGGGTATCTAGCCAAAAATGAACATAAGAGGCTTCCACTCATCATTGTGGGTATACCTTCAAGTGACCCCCATAATACATGTAATATCTACACCAAGACCAACAAAGCAGGGTGAGTAACTCTTCCAGTCTCAATGTGACCTCGTGATTGACCCTTGTGTTAGAAGGTCTTCCCAGGACAAAATGTAGTAAGTAGATTTAACTCTCCCTATCACAAGATACTATGTTTGTTTTCATCTTTGGAAAGTTATCTTTCACACCTATTCCAAAGCCCTATGACTAATCTAATGTAGGGTTGCTAGTAGAAAAGATAAAAATGTCTAATCAATTTTTATAAGCACTTTATTTTATGGTTGTTGTTACTCAAAAGGAAAATGGCATGGATAATATGGTGTTTTGACTGACTCGAAATTTATGCAAAGAGATGAAGATGAAATCTTTTCATTTCGATGAAATCTATGATACGAGAAGGAGAAAACATTTATCATTCCTAGATGCACAATGTCCCAAAATCTATTAAACTCATCAATATCAAGATTTTCAAGAAATGAGAAAAAGTTATTGTACACCAATGCAAAATGTAATTTCCCTACTTCAAATGCAAGGATGCCCCCAATCTAATATAAAGCAAGAAATTAAATCTTTTTGTTTCAAAAATTTCACTAAAATAAATAATGAACTTTGTTAAAACAAACAAACCCAAACTAAAAGTTTTCTTTTAAAGCGAACTATTCATAAGAAATTTGATCTTTCCCTAAACAATTCTAAATAAAACACATGCTTTGTAATTGAAAGACACTCAAAGCAAGATAATAATCCTTCAAAACCACACAAAGAAAAGATGGCTAAAATCAACTCAAAGAATGTCAAGCAGAATATAAACAGATCAATATAGGCTCCAAAAGTTCAATCCAGCTGATCAAAGAAAAACTGGGCATCAAAAATACAGGAAGACCTAATCCAAAACTTTTATAAATGAGTTTGCAGCCTAGTAGTGGGGTACAGTGCGAGAATGAGGGATTCTCGCAGTCTAGATACAGGCAGGGTGCGAGAAGTTCGCACTGAAATGAACAGTAGGGTGCAAACATCAATGATTCTCATAGGCCACAAAGAGGTACAATGCGAGAAGGTTTGTAATCAAGAAAAATTTGGAAAAAGGACAAAACTTTTGAATGAATTTTCAGATCCAGAGAGTCTGGATGGATCTCCCACTGAATCAGAGACCATAAATCAAGAAATCAAAGCAAGGGAAACTAGAAAAACTAGGAAACAATCTGTTCCCCAGTATGGTTACCAATTTTGTTATTGGATAAATCAGTAGGTGCAGACACTAACTGATCTCCCTAGATCCACATAGATATAGAACAAAACACAACAGAACATGACTCTTTCCTTAAGTTTTAGATATTGAATTTACTAACTAAAGAGGGATGGGTGACATATCGTTTAAATGTCACTTCCTCTCGCCATTTCCATCCTAGCTCTGTTCCAACGCTCATACAATGATGAACCTGCAAAAGAACACAACCAACCAAAGTGATAGAAATAGCAAAAACTCAATGTAAACCTATGTATGTGATCAAGGAATCATACAATAAAACACAACAAGATTTATAGGAAAGAATCATATTATTGTATCATATTAAATGTGAAAGAGAGATTACAACCATGGCCTTCATGTCGTAAGGTCCCTTCCAACCGTCCTTCGTTCGCCACACACTTTCACTCCAAGAATTTTGAGAGAACAGATCTGATAATATTCACAATCTATCTTGACAAAGGAAAAACTTAAAACCACTCTAACCAAGCTAATAATTCCAAGAAAAATCCAACTTATCCCTTCTCCATGAGAGCTCCTCTCCTTTTATAAGTTGAAGAGGATAATGTGAGGAGTTTAGGATGATCCTACTAAATCATGAAAGCGAGTAAGATCCAAACCATTAGGATGCCACCTCACCATGGAAGTTTCTTCTTCTAGAAGATTCGAGAAAACACTCGTTTTTTCCACATGTAAGCATTCTCGCACCCTTCTTATAGAGTAGATTGCAAACTCCTCATGACCTAGCTATGATGCAACCTATGAGAATCAGGCATTCTCGTAGCCTAGCTATAATGAAACCTATAAACTTCCTTTTTTATAGGGTTTTTACAAAGGAAAATGCAACTTATTTTCTCAGGAAAAGTTCTTCTCCCTTCATTCTTCAGGAACTCAGACCACTGACCCTTATGAAGGAAATAGATACGTTTACATCATTAATGGTCATATGGATGAAGAAAATAATGTGTAACACCAGGTCATCCCAAACATCCAAAAAATGGTTCTGTTGTTGGTTGGAACTCATAAGATTGGAGGTGATTTGATGAGAAGGATAGTGAAGAGAATACAGTGGTAAGAGGGGATGTCCAAGCCATGGAATCCAAATAAGTAGGATATTGAAATATGGTTGGAAACAAAAGAGCTCTAGTTCACATAGAAATACAATAGAAGCTCCAAGTATACTCCACACCAATATTTGCAGAGGTATGTGTTTACTAATCTTCATGATGCATTTTTCTGTTATTTTCGAGCGTTGTTGCAAGAGTGAATATTGAGATTGAAGGATAATCATATGAATAATCGGATAAGACATGTAGAGTGGATGACAAATCATATTTCATGGATGGAAAGATTCAATAATAAATTCACGCGCGTAGTAGATTTCTAGGTAGACAATATTATTGCAGGATTTATTACTGAGTTTGCGGTCGATCCTTTCAAGTCTTACACTACTGTAGAGAAAGAGTTTTTGAAGGGACCAAGAGATAGGTACATTAAATCACTTTAAACATCGATCAATATTTTATTGCATGATAAAGGAACGATGACAATGGATTCAGAAAACTAAATCACTCTGTGTGCATGGGGGAACTAGGGGAAACACTAAGGAAGATATGATATATGGAGAGGGCTATGGAGAGAGGCTAGAAGAAGGAAGAAATGGACACCATTATGATGGATGAGGAACATATCAAGGAAATAATTGAAAGAGAGGGAGTGACGCCTAGTGAAAGACCCTACCAATAAAAAGTCAATGGGAAAAAGAGGGCATTAGCTGATTGAGAGGGCTTGGAAAGTGATGACAAGGAGGTAGAGGATCTCCATGCGACGAGGCAGATTGAGGAAATATTGTGAACCACATGTGAGAGGAAAACCATAGGTCAAGTGTCCAAAGTAGATGAAGGCTCTCCATTCCATATCCGAATTAGTGTGGAACCCACAACCCCATGTGCGACTAAGACATATGAAGAATAAGAACCATTTAGACAACCATCAATTAGTGGTAGAAGGATTTTAGTAGGACGCGGGTCCAGTGGAAGTTCAAGTGGAGGTAAAAATTAAGATAATAACATTCAATTGTATACACTGCACGGAGGTGGTAGTACAAAAAAATTTACAATGGAAAGAGCATATCCAATTATTCTGTTACCATATTTACATGGAGAAGGGTAAGAGGATCCATAGAAGCATTTGTTTATTTTTCAGAATATTTGGGAAGCTAAGAAAATCAAATATGAGGATACAAAAGTAGTGCAACTTTCAATCATATTCAGAGACCATGCACTGTATTGGTATATGGTTGGCTTCTCAGTAAACATCCCAAAAGGAGCACCTACAACCATCGTAGATGTGAAGAAGGAATTAATCAATGAATTTGGGAAGTTGATCAGAATTTCAAGAGACTGAAAGGTAATTTGAATTATCCTATAACATAAATGAAACATAGACACTTATTTTTTAATTCATTTGTGGCACATATTAAGTATCCATTGAGGAAACATAAGTTCCAGACTCTGGATAAGGCTCTGCAAGAAGCCTTACAATTGGAGGAAAACAAGTATAAACATATATATCCAGTTGTAGAAGAGCTAAGAGAAGATATGAATAATATGACATTTTAGTTGAATTAGAATAAAGGTAAGGAGAAGATGCGCGTTGTATGGTGTACCTTATTCAGAATAAAAGGACATCATAAGAATGAGTGCCCAACATTTGCGCAATACTTGGAAGAAGGGATGTTGAATCCTGTACCTACATGAGGGCCATGGTGTGAAATATGTATAACATATGGAAATGATCCTTATCATTGTCCCATGATGAAAAAGTATCAAACAATTCCCAAGAGAACATTCTGTAATTTCTACAAGTCTATAGAACATGAATACAAGGATTGTAGAACTTTGGAAATAATAAAGGAAAGGACCTCTTATACTTATCGGGTGCAGGCCAAAATAATGACAGGACAACCTACACAACAGTTTACAACGTAACCACAATATCATAATGCAAAACAATTTACGACACAACCACAGTATAATAGTGTGCAACATTTTGTAGCGCCACCACCATATAATCAAGTACTACAGTATAATACACCACGCAAAGACAATCAAGGTAACAGAGGAGGATTCATAGGAGGTAGAGGACCAATAACATGTCACAATTTTCAGAAACCTAGACATTATGAAAGGGATTGTCCACATCCACCAATGACATGAATAAATTTCCATGCAACAAATCATGATACAAAAAAATGTCCAACATTGTTGATAAAGTTATAGGAAAAGAGGAATCAGAAAAACTAGAATTTTCAATGGATTGTTGTGGAAACCAGAGAAGGGGATGGGAAGAAGATTAATATAGTTACTCGAGGTGGAACCAAGACAAGATTATATGAAACAAAGTAGAACCTTTACCAACACTAGTGGGTTAGAAACAATACAACACCTCTGCAATTATTTGATGCGCGAAAAGAAAAGGATACATTCAAGGAGGAAAGACAAGAGATTTTGAAGGAAAATATTTCTTCTACTTCAGGTACAAATCCTGGAGATGATGTTCCAATATATGACATGCCTCATATGTTTGATCATACCAACATAGATCATACTTCAAAACAAGTAAATAATATTAGAAATGTTTTTGGGTCTTGTGTAAATTTGTTGAATGATAAAACCTCTCTCCAAGTATTACAGAGTCTGTTAGAAAAGTGCAATTCTAGAAAAGAGATGAAATTAGAAAAAAAAAGGAAGTCAATCAAGGGTGTAAGAAGAGAGGAGCAAGAAAATATTTTAGATTGAATTCAAATATTGGAGACTTTAACATGTGGGACATCATATTAGATCTGGGGTCTGAAATAAATGTTCAGCCTAAGAAAACATGGGAATACATGGGGGAACCCACACTAGGATATTCACCTATTCAGTTGAAGCTAGAAAATCAACATAGAGTGATACCAATTGGTAGAATGAAAGGCGTACCGGTGGATTTATATGGTTTGTGAACTATGGAATACTTTGAAGTAATTGACATAGTGGATAATACTACACCTTATCGAGCATTGTTGGGACTGGATTGGGATTTTGACAGTGACTATATCATCAAATTGAAGACGAGGAAGACGATTTTTTAATCAAGAGAATACAAATTCATTGTACCATTAGATCCTTTAGAAGGAGGAAGATATGTTGAACCTACAACAAACAATTTTATTAAAGAATACATAAACCAATTGTATAGAACCACTACACGTGAAGAACATTATGTTAACCCAACAACATATGGAATGTTGAGTTGTAGAAATATCATTTCTTGTGCTTCATACTCTAACATAGGAATATAGAATTGGAAACAATGATTGCATGATTTATCCACCAAAATATGTGCAAGGATGATGCATGCACTAAGATAGGTTGGTATAGAGGTAAGAGAACCTCCAAATTTTTATGGACAGAATGATTTAGAAGAAATGTTAACTAAGTTTGAGTTAGCAATTTTGGAAATCCATAGGTTATGATTTTTGGATATTTCTTTGAAATCTACACCTGCATGTTGGTCAGATGCTCATAAGGAGAATATTAAGAATTAGTATCAATGCAAAAGATTATCGTGCATCATATTTGGCGCAGAACAAGAGAATAAATATGTGGAGAGGTATGATGGAATTGGACAAACCAAAGAACACATATACATATGAATAATTCAATGGAGATTGGTACTAAAATAGGAATGTCCACATCACTTCATTCATATGTTAGAAGGAATCCCAAGAAATTGGTATACAGAATTGAAATTGCACAGAGAAACTGCAAATTGGGAGGAATTGCAGTAGGATTTTGTGATCACCTTTGCATTTGAGCATGAGAATATAGAGATAGATAAAACACTAAAGTTGGTACGAGATAAGATCTTTGAAGAATCAAAAGTTGAAATTATAACATATTGGCAGAACCAAATGAGACAGACAATCAGACAGTTGCTACATTCTATCACATTGCAAAAGATGACCCATCAAAAGAAAAATCGTGCAATATTTAGATTGAAAAGGTTGAAGGGGAAAGACAAGTAGAAACTCCAAAGTTACAATCAAAATATTTTTTTTCACCAATGAATATATACAAGGTAAACATTAGAATAGAATAAAATACAAATATTGCAAGTATTGGAGACTATTGGGATACCTAGTTAGTAGAAAGAATAATAGAGTTACTACGCAATTATAGTGACCTATTTCCAACTTTATTTTTAGAGATGAAGGGGGTAGAAGGAGAAATTGGAGAGATGAAGATCTCTTTGAAACCAAATTCTAGACGAATAAGACAGAGACATTACCGGTTGAATCCAATATATAAACAGAAAGTGATGGTCGATATTGATAAGATGTTAGAGGTTGGTGTAATAGAACTTGTTGAAGAATCTGAGGGTATTAGCGCTATTATAGTGTAGGAGAATAAGCAAGGGGGAATAAGGATATTTGTAGACTTGAGTAATATGAATGATGTATGTCTGCATGATCCTTTCCCTACTCCATTCACAGATGAGGTCTTGGAGAATGTAGGAGGACAATAAGCATATTCATTTAATGATGGATTTTCAGGATATCACCAGATCAAAATAGCACCAAATCGACAAAAGACTACATTTGCTACATAATGGGGGTCATATGAGTACACAGGGATGCCTTTTAGGTTGAATAATGTCCCTACTATTTTTTTAAGGGTAGCGTTGACTGCATTTAAAGACTTTAATCATAAGTTTTTGCAAGTTTATTTGGATGATTGAACATTATTTAGCTTATTGAAGGATCATGTTGAAGTGTTAAGGTTGATGTTAGACAGTGTCAAATTTTCTTGAGCATTAAGAAATGTATATTCAATACATTATTTGGGATATTTCTAGGACATGTGGTTTGTAAATAGGGTTTGTTGGTATATCCTGCCAAGATTGTTGTCATTGTTAACTTACCACCACCTAAGTCAATGCACCAATTAAAAAGTACACTTGGTCATATAGGCTACTATGGGAAGTTCATAAGGGGATATGCACATATTACTGCGAGCATGGAAAAATTGTTGAAGGACATTAAGTATTAGTGGAATGATGAGTGCCAACAAAGTTTGGACATCTTCAACGAGAAAATGGTGATAATACCAATTTTGGTGTTTCCATATTCATCAAAGGAGTTATGTGTTCATGTAGATGCATCTGCAATATCACTTGGAGAAGTATTAACACATACATGAGAAGGTGATATAGATCACCCAATACAATTTGCAAGAAGGAAGATTTCATATTCAAAATAGAATTGTAATACAACATAAAGAGAAGGTTTGGATATGGTTTATGCATTATAGAAGTTCGGACATTATTTTTTAGGCCAACATTTTAATATGTTTACAGATCACTCTACTCTTAGATACCTGGTCAATAACACAATGTTGGGGGGAAGAATATGTATATGGGTTTTTTTATTTCACGAGTTCAATTTTGAAATAGTTGTGAAGCCTAGAAGATTGAATGCAGGGCCAAATCATCTATCGAGGATAACTAATGGGGAAGAACCAAGAAATTTGGAGGGAAAATTTCCTGATGCACAACTATTTTCAGTTTAGATTGTTGATGAATATTTTGTTGAAATTATTGAATTTTTGAGTACAGGATTTTCCCCAAAGGAATATAATACTACGTAGAAGAAGAATTTAGTGGTGTGAGTTGTAGACTACCAACTTATTGTAGGGAACTTGTATAAAATAGGGGCATATAACATTCTAAGGATATGTGTCATGGAGCATGAACGTCCTATAATTTTAGTAGGAGAACATGAAGGAATGGCTCTAGGACACTATGTAGGGAAGGCTATTGTGAAAAATACGATGCATGCAATAATATGGTGGCCAATAGTTTCTAAGGATGCAAAGGAATATAATCATAATTGTGATGTCTCTGAGAGGGTAGGAAATCCATCCAGGAGGGACGATATTCCATTAAAACCTTAGGTAACACTAAGAGTGATTGACAAATGGGCAGTAGATTTCGTAGGACCAATCAATCCACCATCTAGGAGATCAGGAGAAAGGTATATCATTACAACAAAATTATATTTAACCAGATGGGATGAAGAAGTAAGAGTGAAAGATTGAAGTGAATAAACTACAATGCACTTCCTGTTTGAACAAGTGATTACAAGATTTAGATGTCCTAGAGTTATGATGAGTGACTAGGGGACTCATTTTATCAATAGTACTATCTAGGAAATGATTGAAGAATTTCATATACATCATCAAAAGAGCACTCCATATCCTCCTCAAGCTAATGGGAAAGTGGAAGAATTTAATAAGGTATTGGAGAATGCCTTAACCAAGATTTGTACTGTAAACAGGGATGATTGGGATTTGAAGATATCAACAATATTATGGGCTTATAGAACTTCACGTAAGAGGATTATAGAGAAGAAACCTTTCAGACTGGCGTATGGACAAGAAGATATAATCCCTTTGGAGTATTTGATACTTGGTCTATGCATTGCAACCATTACAAACATGACAGAAAGAGGTGCATCTCAAGAAATATTTCCACAACTCATGGTATTAGAAGAATACCATATTATAGATCATTTCCATTAACAAGTACAGAAGGAAAAGGACAAAGCTTGGCATGATAGACACATCAAGAAGAAGAAATTTAAGGAAGGGGATATAGTTTTGCTCTATGACAACAAATACTTGCAGCCCCCTGGGAAATTTAGAATGCATTAGCTATGGCCATATGAGATAAAGTCTTTCAAAGATGGAGGTGTTGTGCAACTACAAGATTTAACAAGAAAAGAGATGCAAGGATTGGTGAATGGTAGTCAATTGAAACTGTATAGGGACATTCGAACCAATATCCCTTAGTAGTTGCATTGCAACAAAGTAGATTTGTACATAGTGTATATAGTAGGATTTAAAATAAGAAGAAGGAAAGAAAAAAAAGAAAGAAAAATTTGGAATAAAAAGAAAAACAAAAAAAGATGAAGTAGATAGATATGTGGTTTTGCATGCAGAGTTAGATGCTACAATGCAAAACATATAGTAAGTGGTGTGAAAAAACACGAATATACTACACATCATAGAAATATGACTAGACAGAAAAGGAATAAGGATGGAACAGAAAGCGGTCAGAAAAAGAAAAAAGACAGTGGTCGGGAAAAGTACGGACATGGAAGAACATTTATGACAGGAACTATAAAAGAAGAAAAATTGCAAGGGAAGACTCATTATGACATTAAGAGAATGATATCTAAGTAGAGAATAATTGGTGCAAATAGGTGTTGTTGAGGTGATGTCAAGGAGATTCAGTGGGGATTTAGAGGAAACTTTAGTAGGATTTAGAAGAATGGTTCCATCGAAAGTTAGATTTCCCAGTCGAATTGCAAGGAAGACACACAAGACTAAAAGATATCCGCAGGAAAAAAACCTATAGAACTATAAAACCCTATCCATCTAGAGGAATTCGTCAATATGGATGTGATCCCATCACCCGTCGTTGAACTATTTAGTCCAACCGTTATCGAATACCATGAACCATTGACTCAGAAAATGGATGTTTGTTATAACCCTAAATTGCACCACACATGCTTACCTGGCATCAGGCCAACTCATATCCCTTCCTTGCCAAAGCCATGTTGAACAAACTCTTGAAAATCCTCTTGAGTTAAGGCCCACGCGCCCTAACCCACTACTGCACGCGAGTGAACGCTGGCAGGCCTACTACAGCCCGCGTTTACCTAACAAAACAAAAAAATAGGAAAGTTGCCGACGGGACAAAAAGCTATGGGTCAGTTAACTGAAACTCCCAGCCATGCATGGCCGAGAGTTTGTCCAAAACCCTAGCTCCTTCTAGCCTATAAAAGAAGGGGTAGGGGTACCATTTGGAGGATGGTACCCCTACCCCTTCTTTTATAGGCTAGAAGGAGCTAGGGTTTTGGACAAACTCTCGGACATGCATGGCTGGGAGTTTCAGTTAATTGACCCATAGATTTTTGTCCCGTAGACAACTTTCCTATTTTTGTGTTTTGTTAAGTAAACACGGGCTGTAGTAGGCCTTCCAGGGTTCACCCGTCTGCAGTAGTGGGTTAGGGCGCGTGGGCCTTGACTCAAGAGGATTTTCAAGATTTTTTTCAGCATAGCTTTGGCAAGGAAGGGATATGAGTTGGCCTGATGCCAGGTAAGCATGTGTGGTGCAATTTAGGGTTATAACAATGTTGATCCAAAGAATGAAGAAAAAACACCTACACATCAACTTGGTGTAGGATAATCATAGCAGTTGAACAAGGGAGACGATGAGCGAATGGAGTCAGATGATCCCATAGGACAGGACGAAGCAATGCAACAACCTGTCACGGAACCAACACAACAGATGGAAGAACAGGTTCGGGTAGAGGATGTCACAGGTCAACATAATTCCAATCCCAAAGAAAAAGAAGATGCAAACCAATAATAATGGTGATTGATAGGGACAACAAAAACAAAGGGAAAACAAACATTAGAGAGCCCATTGTGCAAACATAAAGAAACAATATTGGAATTATTGTGCATAACCGAAGGAGTCACGATCCTTTCTGATATATTAGGATGTGTTGAGAAACTAAAGTGTTTAAACCATGATGTAATACATAGGGACAAGTTCTCTGAGTTTTTTCCACACGTTTATATAGAGAGTAAAGGAGAAAGTTTTTCAAGAGTTCTAATTTTAGAAGCAAAGAAGTGGATAGCAGGGTTGTATAACACAATAATAATGAACTTGTTAGAAATCTTTCATTTTGGATGGGGTAAAGATGTAAAACATTGCGTTTTAAGCCCTAATATTGGTTCATTACCCCTTAATTGGGGCATATTATATTAGTAATTTTATTTTATTTATGTCAGCTTTAGGCCATTAGTTGTAATTATACCTCCTAGTCTCTTATATATACCAAGGAGACATTTTCATTTTGAATCATCTCGTACTTGAACATTTAAGTGGGGTAAAAGGAGCATCCCCCCTCGAAGAGGCTTATTATCTAAAATTATCTCTTTTTCAAGGTGTTGAGTACTTTTTTTAAGGTTTTTCTATGCTATATTGATATTTGGTTCTTAACATATGGTATCAGAGCTCAAGGTCTTAGGGTTTCGTTGCTACATCTAAGACACCTTGAAATTTTCACTATAAATTTTTTTCTACAACATTTCAAAAGGCATGTCTTGGAGGAAATTTATTAGAGATATCAAGGTACGTTGGGTTCAAAATTGATCTCCTGAGGCCTTATACTTTCGTAGATACAACCTATACAAGATAGGGTTCTGGAATCATCCTGAACTGCGTCATTATGGAATTTTCACTATAAAAAGGTTTATGTAATGGTTCAGACCCTGAAATTCAGAGGCTATTCACATATATTAGTGAGGTATCTATGGTAAAAATTGTAGCTTCTTTTTCATCTTAAATTTGTATATACACCCTGTGTAAGATAGGGTATCTGACTAGTCCTATTGACTAGTCTCAAGAAGGTGTTCCAAGTAAAACAATCATAACTTCTTTCTAGAGTATCCAAATTGAGTGGGACTGGTTTCATTGGATTGTGGACAGTCTTTAGTATTTATGGCGTGAGTTTCATAATTTTATATCAATTATTTTGTGCGGAGAACGCTATACAAGTGATATCTCTTGGAAAGGCCAAAAATCGGCAAGTTGTGGGGAAGTTACCATAAATTCCACTTGGCACATCCAATTTTGATCAGACCTATGGAATTGCAGAGAAGAAATATCATAGAACTACATAAAATAAAGTTTAATACCTAGAAGGTCTGAAACGTGGGAGATAAAACAAAATAAAGATTGTCTAGAAGAACCACCTCAAAATCAAGGCTCAAAAGTGATACTTGGCCAACATGCCACCCAAAAAGGGAACTTCTACACCAAATAAGCCTCCAGACAATCCTACTTGGACTCTTGATGAATGTAAAGAAATTCCTAGGGACATAAATTATTTACAAAAGAAGATAGTAACAAAATATGAACTACAAGAGATGATGGAGGGTTTAAAAAGGGAGATCATGGAAGTATTGAAAACATTTGTAACAGAGAAGACACCTAAAAGTGAAAATGCATCCGATGAAATTCATGATGAGGACACAAGGAAGGTGAATCAAGAATGGAGAAAATCCAACTTTGGTTTGAGGACCAACCACATTCCTAATATTGATATGAGGAAGTTTGATGACAAGTACCCAATCACATGGATACATTAGATGGAGCAATTCTTTGATCTCCATAATGTGCCACATACACAAAAGGTACAAATTGCTTCTTTATATTTAGAACCTAATCAATTTGTATGGTATCAATGGCTTTGTTCTCGCAAATCACTCATCACTTGGACAATTTTCATGGAAGAAATGATAGCACACTATGAGGGTACAAGGAGCACTACCTTCTTTAGCCAATTTATAAATCTCAAGCAAAAGTGTTCAGTTACCGAGAACATTGAGAACTTCCTAAGATTGAATATAAAGGTAACTGATATTCCATATGAGCAATTGATTGATGTATTCATAGGAACTTTAAAGGATAAAATTCAACATGAAGTTCACCTTTGGGAACCCAAATCATTGGAAAATTCATTTAAGGTGGCAGGAAATGTTGAATGTAAAAATATGGGTATGGCTACTAGAAGGACCAATCCTAACATCTATAGAGAGAACAATGATACTTCTTCTAAAACACCTCAACCTACAAGGTTGACACCTCAACAATTGGAGGAAATAAAAGAAAAAGGTTTATGCTTTAATTGTGATAGCAAGTACAGTAAGGGACATAAGTGTGGTGAGATGAAATTATTCTACATAGATTGTGAAGAGGAAGAAGAACAAGAACAAGAACCATCTCAAGATGAAAACGTAGAAGAAATTTTGCCTGAAGAGTTGACTCCCACGATATCATGTAATGCATTGGCTGGAATTAGCACTCCTCAATCCCTCAAGATCAAAGGATACATCAAAAATAAAAAGGTAATAGTCCTGATTGATTCTGGCAGTAATCATAATTTCATTCACTACAAATTAGCCAAAGCTCTCAATTTCTTTGTATATCCAGCACCAGAGTTTCAAGTAATGATTGTAGATGGAGGAACTATCAATTGCTCAGGAAAATGCAATAAGATCAATCTTACTATGGGGGAATATGTAATGAATAGTCCAAT
>ML790921.1:291736-326611 GCA_009831015.1 Picea engelmannii | reverse complement strand
CATTTACAAATTGCAAGTTTTAATCAAAACTTACACAATCAAATGTGAAAATTATTTCTGTTAAGAAGTAGATAAAGAAAGAACATTTAAATCTTTTTTGTTTTCCTTTATGAATCTAACTAATATTTAATTGAATAAACCTATGAAACGTAGACGTGCGGATACTCAAAAGACGAACCATACATTCTAGTTTCATTAATATGTAAATGACAGAATTGAGAAATACAAAGGAACTAACTTGTTTGTTAGTTAGTGAGGTGTATCCAAGCATCTGTATGAATGAAGAACATCTAAATTCCACGTCCAAGAGATAAATCTATAATGAACTCTATGACTATTCTAAATAAATTCAAAACATGTATTGGCAGCTTAGATTTAATGACAGAAGCGGAAACACAGATATAACCTTGTGATCTTATAATTGCATATAATTACAGCAAGATAAATATGAAATTACCTTATGCATTTCATCATTCAATTAAGATTCAAATATAAATCCTATCATTCTAATTGGAGATATGATCACAATATTTATATCTAGAGCAACAAACTATAGACGATCTTTATAATATAGATATCCCAAACATAATAGATCATTAAGTCTAAATCTATCAGACCCATTAATGTATTAGGATTAACAAAACATAAATGAAAACATCATGAACAAAAGGCTAAAGCCAACATGCATATATGATGTTTCATTAAGTCTTGGAATCACTCGTCCATATTCTGCCCTCAGCCAAGATGATTTCCATTACAAAATATGGAGTATTTAAAGAGTTTACAAAGGATAAAATTCCTATCTTCTAAGATAGGATCAGATCTCAAAAAAATCTAAAAGTTACAAATATAGAGGGCTTAGAGCCACTCAAGATCAAACTAAATCTTCAAAATTTATGAGAATTTTCTCCTATTTAAAAAATAAGAAAAAAGAAGATAGTTGATCGACTAAGTCCAGCATGCTCCATCCCATAAGATCAGCATCAGATACATCCTATCCTGAAAAATGAAATGAGCAAGTCAAATATTTTATTAACTAACAATTCCTAAATTTTATATGAGAATTGACTTGGCCAAAAAATCTCTCGATTCTGTAACCAGTCTTATTATTGGTAACACAAATCTAAATCAATCTAGATTTATTAGAAAAATAACAAAAATCATAACTATGATAAAAACCAAACTTACCATTCAACTAATAACAAAATTCAAATCACAATATCTCATAATTGATCACATCCTTGACACTGTCAATATTTTTTATAATGATATTGCATGTCCTTTTCAAAAGCTTTGTTTGTCTTTGTGCATTGGCTTTGAGCTCATGGTTTTCATTTTCCAATGAGTCATTTTGAGCCGCGAGAGCTTTGCTCCTTGCTTGAAGGATGGGGATGTTTGTGTAGTACTGACCTATCCAATGTAAACAAACTTCACAATGTACAATAGGGGCAATTGTTTGAGGAAGCGTGTAATTGTCTGCTAAAACACCACTACTATCCACTTTAGGCCTTTGACCGAGCTTGATACCTATAAATTCCTTGCTTTCTTTTAGACACGGTGGGAGATTATTCACATAATCGAATGGTTGATCTAGTTCAGAACAATTCATATATTTTTGTACCAGAAACCTTTTGATCTCAGAGTCTGAATCATCATGGATCTCGATCGAGCTCACATGAGGTTTGGATTTATTATGCAGACTCCTTGAAATGAGTTGTCCAACCCTCTTATTATGAAACCCTATTTCTTGCTTTTTCTTTGACTGTTTGTGAGGGTTTTTGTTGTTGGATTTTACAGTAGGATTAGGGAAAACAATTTGTTCACGCTCAAGATTTTTAATAAACTTATAACTAACATCATGTTCCTCATGCAAATACTGATTAGGCAATTCCCTTTCACGAGGGTTTTCATACAAGAAATTTGGCATGCCACATAAGAACCCAAGACGTTTCTCTATCGTAGGTTTATCCACCACAGGGGTTTCTACAGAAGTCTCTGTAACAAAACCATTTTGAACTAGAAACTGGTCCCAATCATCACTCAAGGTTTCTAAATGATGAACCAACAATAATTTAATCAAACCATGGTGAAAAAGTCTAGAATCTAAGTTCTTATTCTTATATCTCTTTGACATTTTATACAAACTTCTTATCAGGTAAAATGACATATTTAAATGGAAGCCGATAAAATGCATGAGAAATCGCACATGATAAAGGAAGACTAGGCCATAATGGCCTTCACATGTAATAAATTGTTTTAAAACTGCTAATAAACCATGCCATCTAACCTTGACTAGGGAGACCGGAATACCTTTGTCACAACATCCAATTTTCCTGGAGGTGACAAACAGACTCTAGGGTACTTCGTCCAACTTCAAATTTTTAAACCACTTTTGACCAGTGAGGCGGAGTCCTGTTTCTTCACTCAGAAATTCTTCGATGATATCCAACTAAATATCGCCCACCTTAGCTCTACATCCATCAAATGTAAGGGAAAATTATTTGTCCACCTGCAACTTATACCCCTGGAACTTCTTAATAAACAAGTCCCAACCTTGGATCTTCATATCTTCACACATGTCATCATAAAGAAACAAAGTCTGAGAGCCATTTGGCTCAATTTGGATGACAGGGGACATCAAGGGTTTCAACAGATGGTAAGGGGAGTGACTCGAAATAATTGTGGGCTTAAGAGGTAGAAACAACAAAGACAATTCTAAGTTGATAACAAAGGAGAAAAACTAGCAATCACACTAGCATGACCATAATATAAGCATAAGGGTTTCAGACATGAAATTCAGGCACTTCTAGTGATGAACATTTTGGATACAGAGCATAACACCAGACCTTGATCTGTCATGAGAGGCCTGTCAATTCAAACTGCCAGCTAAAATGAAGTACACGGTACGATCATGGTGTGTTTAATTCCCATGACAAGTAATGGGTATATTTGATTTGCAAAGGTTAAAAATGAATATGTTTTTGTAAACCAAAGCCAATCAATTCTTGGTATATTTACAAAGGACCCAAAATATAAGCTTACAATCCAAGAGAAACTCAAAATAAGTATTTCATTGATATATGATAAGCTCAAAGAAAAACAAAATTCTTGAAAAGAGATGTAAGCACATTGACCCTTTTAAAGACAAAGCCTTAGATAGAATTGCAATACGATTTTAAGTTTTAATGCTTGATTCATGATTTCAGTCATGAATCAAACATGAAAACGCAAGATAAAAAATAAATAGGAATAATGAAAACATCTTTTTTACAACCGAATAGTCACCTTCAAATAGCAATATTTACAGGATGAGGCATAGGTAGCTACAGGAATTGTCATCTGTCACCTGAAAAAGAAAAAATCATGTAGGGTTTCCAAGAATGGCGACTTACTCGGATAAGCAGTTATCTCTGCATCATCGACGAGTTCATGTTAGTACTGCATAGAATGGTTATAGATCAAAGAACAACTAAAGGAAATCAATCATCTCAATCAAATTTCAACAATCATTTCACAGTCCAACTTCAGATATCTTCCCGTTCAAATGAAATCCGATGACAAATTTTAATTATGAGAGCAACGATATTTAAGTCAAATGGCTCCGATACTATTGATAGGGCCACTACTGCTAGCAGGCATTTATAGCCTTGACAGGGATGTCAATTACCCCACTCTGACACCTCTATCATGTCCAAGAAATTTCATTACAAATTAAGGACACTTATGACCGATATAAAAAATTATACCTGATAATTTTCTTGAACCCGACATCGCTTCACTGCCAACAAGCCTGTTCAGTACCCCAACGAAGTTGTCTTGGCATCATGTGTGCATTTACCTGCTGCCAATAGACCTGTTCAATATCTCGGTAGGTATACAAACACTTCCCACAACTCTCTGGAAATTATTTTCAATTTGGCACAAATTTAATGGTCTTTCAGAAGAGCGGGGTGATGCTGAAAATTTCATTTTTCAGAACACTTGATATTTTTCAGCCTTTAATTTATTGCTTGATAACCTTCATTATGATCTGAAATTAGTTTTTTGATGAGAATAATTATTTGAGGACAGGAAGGCATACTTGATTTGTTTTGTTTAAAACAGGGACAGTGTAAAGAGATTTAATGATAGTTGTGTCTGCTCATAATTATAAAGTGAAACCAAGAAACCTATTATGAACAAAAAGTTTCTTTATCTAGTCTGCATTTCAGCAAGTTACAACATTGATGCTCTGAAAGACCTTAAATGTTGCTTCATAATGAGGCATTCTGGTTTCCCTTCATGAACTAAAATGTGACACTGACATAAGCTTATCCATAGATCAATGAAAACAAACAAAATGAAAAGAACCAAAAACCAAAAAAAAAATGAAAACAAAAAAATTATGTACAAAGGTGGGTCTAGAATTTATCAAGAAAAAAAAACTCTTGAGAGCTTGGCCATTCACTGGGAAGGTGTTTGGCTGTCCATCCAAACTTTGTATATGGAAGGAGTTGGGACCTAGTTTTTAAGTGATTACGAAAGGCCCCAACCAGAGGTTCTAGAACTTGGCGTGTTCCCCTTTTCCTTCTTGAGGTTTATCCCACCTGAGAACCAAATCTCCTACCTCAAAGTTTCCATCTGAAGCAGAGTTTGAATCAAACCAGCCTTTCACAATCTATTGATGCTGATCTAGTCTCTCCTTTTATTGTTCTCTTACTTCTAGTTTCAACAAGGTAATAATTCGACTTTCAAGAGGAGGGCAGTCCTCTTCCTTAACTTTATGCGATAATTGCAGAGAGGGAAGTAGAACATGAGCAGGGAGAATTGATTCTCTTCTGTAGACGAGAAATAAATGATAATTACCAACAAAGGTTTTCAGAGTCACCCTATCATCCCAAAGTGCATTAAAAAGCACATTGTGCTAGTTCTTGTGGTTTTCAGAAACTGTCCTCTTGATGATCTTGATCAAATTTTTATTCGTTGATTCTGCTAGGCTATTTCCTTGCGGGTAATAGTTGGAAAAATACTTAAGTTTGATACCTTTATCCAAGGAAAAAAAACTCATATCAAGGGATGAAAAGTAAGAAGCATTATCAAATACCAAACATTCAGGAATGCTGAATCTAGTAATGATATTTGTGTCAAGGAAATATATCACCTGATTAGTGTTTACCACTTTTAGTGGTGCATCCTCAGACCATCTGGTAAAATAATCCATTGTTGTAATGATGTATTTATGTTACTATGAAGAAGTGGGGTTAATTGGCCCTATGATGTCGAGACCCCACTGCTGAAAAGGTGAATCCACCGAAATAGGTTGCAAAGGGAATGCTACCTTTTTTACTCATCCAACAGCCTTTTGGCAGATTATGCATTTACGACATAATGCATGGGAATATTTGAACAACATGGGCTAATAGTACCTAGCCATTAATACCTTGTGAGTAGTGGTGTATCCACCGAAGTTCCCACTAGCTTCACTTGCATGAAGTTCAGATAATACTTTCTATGCTTCATACCTTTCCAAACAATGCATGAGAACACTATCAAAATTCTTATAGAATAATACCTCATTTACCAACTAGAAAGGTGCAGATTTTAGCCTTAATTCTCTTCTCTTTTTTGGATTGAGATGGCGAGGAGAAGAACCATGTGTTAAATAAAACTTAACATCATAAAACCAAGAATTAGAAACAAATTGTGTACAACATATATGATTTTCACTATGTTGATTTACAGTTGAGACATTAATTTGAATTTGTTGTTCTTCAACTGAATCAACCACTAGTTTGCAGAGGCCTTGACCTCTAACAATTTGTGCAGGGGTTATTTCAAGGTCATATTCTTGTAATGATGTCATCCATTTTTCCCGTTTGTCACCCAATTCCTTTTATACTAACAAGTTTCTAACAATAGGATAAGTCACAATGACTTTAGTTCTGGATTTCAACAAATATGATCGGAATTTTTTCACTTCTTTGAAAATTGCATAAGCATGTTGATCTACAGCTGGGTAGTTAAGATATTCTCCTTTGAAAATTGAGCTCATGAAGGCAATGGGGATTTCATTTCTTTCATCATTCTTCTGGGTCAACACAACAACATAAGATCAGTCAGAGGTGAAAGTGTAAAGAGTGAAATCTTGTGAGAAATCAAGACTCATCAAGGAAGGGGCTTCCACTATGGATTTTTTGATGGAATCAAAGGCTTGATTTTCCTATGGTCCCCAACAATACTGAATATCCTTTTTAATTAAATTCTCCAATGGCCTTACCATTTCAGAGAAACTTGGGACAAAACTTCTAACAAAATTAATTTGGCCTAAAAAGGATTGCATAGATTTTTTGGAGGAGGGAGTTTGGTAATGGCTTGAGTTCTTTTGGGATCGATGATCATCCCATCACTGGATTCTATGAACCCGAGAAGTTTTCCTTGTTCCACTGAAATATTGAATTCTTAGGGTTGAGAGATATGTTGTACTTATGGCATCGTTCTAGGACATCCCTAATGTGAGACAAGTGATCTTTCTTGTTTTTGGAGAAAACAGTAACATCATCAAGATAGACCACTACATAGTGATTTATGAGACCACGAAAAGAAATATCCATTGCTCTTTGGAAAGTGGCCCCAGAATTTATAAGCCCAAAACCCATCTTCTTGTAGGCATAAGTGACCCATGAGGTATGAAAAGTGGTTTTTAACTAGTCTGGTGGAGACATGAGGACCTGGTTATATCCCAAAAAACTGTCTAGAAGTGATAGTCTTTCAGAACCAGATACCGCTCAAGAGTTTTTTCCATTGGAGGAACAAGATAATTGTCTTTTTCAGACGCTTGGTTTAGGTTACGAAAATCAACACAGAGTCGGATTTCGCCACTTTTCTTCCTTACAGGAACTAGGTTGGACACCCATTGTGCGTGTCTCACTAGGAAGATTATATTTTCATTTAATAATTTTCTCAGTTCTTTCTTGACAATGGGTTCCAATTTGAGGTGCATCTTTCTTAATTTTTGTTGAAAAGGATGAGTTTATGGTTTCATGGGGATGATATGTTGTATTATATTAGGATCAATTTTTTTTAAATCATCATATGTCCATGCAAAAGAATCCTTTAATTATTTAAATAGTTTTATAAAAGAGGATCGTTCTTGCTCGGAGCATCCTATTCCCAAATTGATATTTTGAGGATTATCCTTAGTCCCTAGATTTATCGTTTCGTAAGTCAAGTAAGAATTGTTCTAGTATTAAAATGGATCCGCGAATAGAGTTTACCATATCATACATTGATTCAAGATATCTAGGATCTGATATTACCGTGAAGTTACATAAATTTTCATCGTGAGTGCATTCATTGATAATTGCACCTTGGAAAGTGTCCTCCACATGCAAGAAGCTGATGATCTGTTGGTCATCCTCTAACACTCCTCAATTGGTGATGTTGTCTGGGATTAATGGCCTGAACAATAATTCAATCGAAAATGCATCCATAGAAAGACCTCCTGCAGGCAAAAGTTTGGAAATGACATTAGCCAATAAATCAGCTTCCGAATTACATAGTCTAGGAATGGAATTGATGTTAAATGATAAAATAAATTGTATCAAACTCCATACCTCGGTTTGGTAACTTTTCAGATGTGGTGACAAGAAATGTATGGAATTTCTTACCTGCCTGACCACGATTTTTGAGTCACCGAATGTTATTAAATTTGTTACATCCATATCCAAGGCTTTCTTAAGCCCTTGTAGAAGTGCTTCATATTCATAAATATTATTAGTGCACTCGAAATCTAATCGACATGAAATGAAAGTCTTATTACCTGTGGGGTTGATAAGTACACATCCTGCACTGGCTCCTTCCTTGGATTTGGATCCATCGACGTCAAGTGACCATGTTTGAGCTTCATCAGCAGTGTTTGGAACATTTGGCAAGGCTGCTAATTGAGTATAGGTCATGAGTTCTGATTGTTGCTCCAGATTGGTGATGGGAGAAGTTTCAGCCATGAAATTACCAAAGAAGGTGTTCATTCCCTGCATTTAGAATGAATTAGTGGATGCAGTAAAAGGTTCATTTGGATCATTCAGATCTATCACAGTATGTTTCAGATAACGTTCACGGTTTATCTTAATGTTATTTGGCTGCCCATATTCTGGTAACCACAAATGCGACCAATCTGTGGCAAACTACCCATGCAACTGCTCAGAACAATCCCTTCTCAAGAAAAAACCATAGACTTCAGGGATGTCAACAAAAATGATGTCAATAATTTGATGAACCTTAGGATTAGAAGATAACCTAACCAGAACATTTTTCAGTTCATCGATTACCTTAACGTTCATCCAATCGAGCTGAATGATTTTAAGGCTAGAAGGTTGAACTTCTGTGTTAATATTTTTCCAAATAGATAAAGGCATCACATTCGATGATGTGCCACAATCCACCATGCAATTATGTACATTTCTATTAAAAATTTCAAAAGTTAATAAAAAAGGTGGGACATTTTTGCGACTATTAACAACATAATTATGTTGATTTTTAGCCACTGTCTCTTAAACAATTTTATCTACATTTCATACAATTTTTTCAGTCAAATCCCTTTTATCTGGGGGTTCAGATGTTGTTTTAGTAGGGATATTTTGAGATGTTTTAAAACTGATTTATGCAATTTTCTTGTTTTCTAGGTCGTTATTTTTACTATTTTTTGCGATGTTCTGAAGCATTTTTTGCAGAACAAGAGGAAATTTCAAAAGTTCAAAAACAAAAATATTAGCCCTTAGTTTTTTCAGGTCTTCAATTAAGTCATATTCTAAAATAGGGGCTGCTAAATTCTATTTTATTTCATTTTGTTTCAATTGTCTCAGATGTACATTATTACTCATTTCATAAGAGGGTTTACTCTGTGTTTTACTTCTGGTGTTGTAAGGATGGACAGTTTCAAAGTTTGCTTGAAAAATACTGTCGGCGAATTGCCCGAAGATATTGGGATATAACTCCTCTTCTTCAGGTACTTCTTCTTCAATTATGCCTTCAGGATTTTTAGAGGGGACAGAGTTATCATGTGCTTCGAGGATATCTTCCAGAGCGTATTGTAAGCTTTCAAAATTAAGACCTTCTGGGGTCAAATTTGGTCGGTTTGGGGGAAAAGGCTTTCTAAAAAAAGGTCTAAAAATGTCTTTACTTGAGGATGATTCGTCAGATGATCTCTTCAAGTCTACGACTTGATTCGATAATATTTTGACAATGTTTTTCAAACTCTCTAAGTCTAGAATTTATGGTTGGCTTTTGGCTTGGGGAGGCCTTGCAAGGATTTCAATTTTCTTTTTAGAGGATGAAGTTGTTTTAGCTTCACTATCGAGATTTTATTTCAAACTTAGTATGTCCTTTTTTATTTGACTTGCCTCCTCAAAATCTTCCAGTAATATAGACTTTTTAGACCTCTTAACCCAAATTGCTATATTATTATGTAGGGATTTGGTGTAATATGTGACAATTAGACTTTCTGCAGGCATTGAATCTGTGGGAATTCGATTCTTTAACGTGAGGAATCTTTGGTTAAAATATTTTACTTTCTCCTTAGGGTTCATTTTTAGGCTGGAGAGTTCCATCACCAAGACTTCTGGGGTCTTATCGTCTCCAAAATTCTCTAAGAAACAGGTTTCGAATTTGTCCCAAGAGACAATGGTTTGGGGTTGTTGGAAAAAATACTATGTAGAGGCATTTCCCTCAAACATATAAGGAAATATTCTACATACTACATCTTCATTCTCTACACTTCAGAGTCTAATGGCCAACATGAATTTCTTTATGTGATCTTCAACAGATTGCTTAGAATCGGGATCAAATTTGGGTAACCATTTCTCCAGGTGTTTTGGAAATGGGTGTTGGGGTCCAGGTACAACCACAACAACTTGATCAAGCCATGACCCAGAGGGATTGTTTTGTTTTTCCATGGGTGTAGGTGGTGTCGAAGGATGATATGGTTCAGATGATGAACTGCCTTCGTCAGATGACTCTCCTCCTAAAGAGGATGGAAATGAATGAGGATAGTCAAAAGTTGAACCATACATTCTAGTTTCATTAATATGTAAATGAAAGAATTGAGAAATACAAAGGAACTAACCTGTTTGTTAGGTAGTGAGGTGTATCCAAGCATCTATATGTGGAGTCGAGGGATCTGGTATTCCACCTTCCCCACCTCATTCATCTCCATCCTCTTCAGAAGGAGAGTCATCTGACGAAGGCAATTCATCATCTGAACCATCTCAGCCTTCGAAATGACCTATACCCATAGAAAACAAAACAATCCCACCATGCCATGGCTTGATCAAGATGGTGTGGTTGTACCAGGACCCCAACACCCATTTCCAAAATACCCGGAGAAATGGTTACCCAAATTTGATCCGGATTCTAAGCAATCTACTGAAGATTACATAAAGAAATTCATGTTGGCCATTAGACTCTGAAGTGTAGATCATGAAGATGTAGTATGTAAACTCTTTCCTTATACGTTTGAGGGAAATTCCTCTACATGATATTTCTTCCAGCAACCCCAAACCATTGTCTCTTGGGAAAAATTCGAAACTTGTTTCTTAGAGAAGTTTGGAGACGATAAGACCCCAAAAGTCTTGGTGATGGAACTCTCCAACCTAAAAATGAATCCTAAGGAGAAATTAAAATATTTTAACAAAATATTCTTCACGTTAAAGAATTGAATTCTCGCAGATTCAATGCCTGCAGAAAGTCTTATTGCCACATATTACACCAAGGCCCTACATAATAATATATCAATTTGGGCTAAGAGGTCTAAAAAGTCTATATTACTGGAAGCTTTTGAGGAGGCAATTCAAATCGAAAAGGACATACTAAGTTTGAAATACAATCTCAATAGTGAAGCTGAAACAAGTTCATCCTCTAAAAAGAAAATTGAAATCCTTGCAAGGCCTCCCCAAGCCAAAAGCTAACCAAAAACTCTAGACTTAGAGAGTTTGCAAAAGGTTGTCCAAAGATTATCGAATCAAGTCATAGACTTGAAGAGATCAGCCAAAGAAGCATCCTCAAGCAAAGGGAGTTTTAAACCTCCTTTTAGAAAGCCTTTTCCCCCAAACCGGCCAAATTCGACCCCAAAAGGTCTTAATTTTGAAAGCTTACAATACGCTCTGCAAACTACCCTCGAAGCACATGATAACTCTATTCCCCCTGAAAATCCTAAAGGCATAATTGAAGAAGAAGTACCTGAAGAAGAGGATTCATCACCCAATATTTTTGGGCACTTCTCCGACATTATTTTTCAAGCAAACTTTGAACCTGTCCATTCTTACAACACCAGAAGCAAAACACAGAGAAAACCCTCTTCTGAAATGAGTAATAATGTGCCTCTGAGACAATCGAAACAAAATGAAATAAAACAGAATTTAGCAGCCCCTATTTTAGAATATGACTTGATTGAAGACCTGGAAAAACTAAGGATTAATATTTTTGTTTTTGAACTTTTGAAATTTCCTCTTATTCTACAGAAAATGCTTCAGAGCATCGCAAAAAATAGTAAAAACAACGACCTGAACAACAAGAAAATTGCAGAAATCAGTTCTAAAACAACTCAAAAGATCCCTACTAAAACAACATCCGAACCCCCATATAAAATGGATCTGATTGAAAAAACTGTATCAAATGTAGATAAAATTGTTTCAGGGATAGCGACTAAAAATCAGTAGAGTTTTGTTGTTAATACTCGCAAAAATGTCCCACCTTTTTTATTAACTTTTGAAATTTTTAATAGAAATGTACATAATTGCATGGTGTATTTTGGCACATCATCGAATGTGATGCCTTTATCTATTTGCCAAAAAATTAACATAGAAGTTCATCCTTCTAGCCTTAAAATCATTCAGATCGATCGTGCGAACGTTAAGGTAATCGATGAACTGAAAAATGTTCTAGTTAGGTTATGTTATAATCCTAAGGTTCATCAAATTATTGACATAATTTTTGTTGACATCCCTAAATTCTATGGTTTGTTCTTGCTCAGGGATTGGTCTGAGCAGCTGCATGGGTACTTTGCCACAGATTGGTCGCATTTATCGTTACCAGAAAATGGGCAGCCAAATAAAATTAAGATAAACCGTGAACACTATCTGAAACATACCATGAAAGATCTCAACGATCTGAATGAACCTTTTACTGCATCCACTAATTCATTTGAAATACAAGGAATGAACACCTTCTTTGGTAATTTCATGGGTGAAACTTCCCCCATAACCAATCTGGAGCAACAATCATAACTCATGACCTGTACACAATTAGTAGCCTTGCCAAATATGCCAAACACTGCTAACAAAGCTCATATATGGTCACTTCACTTCGATGGATCCAAATCTAAGGAAGGAGTCGGTGCAGGATGTGTACTCATTGAACCCAGAGGTAATAAGACTTTCACTGCCTGTTGATTAGAGTTTGAGTGCACTAATAATACTGTCGAATATGAATCACTTCTACAAGGGCTTAAGAAATCCTTGGATATGGATGTAACAAATTTAATAGCATTCACTGACTCGGAAATCGTGGTCAGGCAAGTAAGAAATTCCATACCCTGCTTGTCACCACATATGAAAAGTTACCAAACTGAGGTATGGAGTTTGATACAAAAAAATTGAGCATTTAACATCAATTCCATTCCTAGACTAAGTAATTTAGAAGATGATTTATTGGCTAATGCCGCTTCCAAACTTTTGCCTGCAGAAGGTCTTTCTCTGGATGCATTTTTGATTGAATTATTCTTTAGGCCGTCAATCCCAGATGACATCACCAATTGGAGAGTGTTCGACGATGACCAATAGATCATCAACTTCTTGCATATGGAGGACACTTTCCAAGGTGCAATTATTGATGAAGGCACTCACGATGAAAATCTTTGTAACTTCACAGTAATATTGGATCCTAAATCTCCTGAATCGACATCTGATCTGGTAAAATCTATTCCCAGATCCATTATAATACTAGAACAGTTTTATGATTTGCATGATAAATTTATAGGATTAGTTATTTGTAAAATGAATAGTTCTTCCTTGACTTATGAAATGATAAATCCAGGGACTAATGATGCTTCGAGAAAGAACAATCTGCGTTTATAAAACTATTTAAAGAATTCAAGAATGTGTTTTCCTAGACATATGATGATTTAAAAACTTTTGATCCTAATATAATACAACATATCATCCCCATGAAACTGCAAACGCATCCTTATCAGCAAAAAATAAGAAAGATGCACCCCAAATTGGAACCCATTGTCAGGAAGAACTGAACAAATTATTAAATGCAAAGACAATCTTCCCGGTGAGACACACACAATGGGTGTCCAACCTAGTTCCTGTAAGGAAGAAAAGTGACAAAATCTGACTCTATGTCAAATTTCATAACCTAAACTGAGCGTCTGACAAAGACAATTATCCCGTTCCTCCAATGGAACAAATTATTCAACAAGTATCTGGTTCCAAAAGACTACCACTGCTAGACAGTTTTTTGAGATACAACCAGGTCCTCATGTCTCCACCAGATTAGTTAAAAACCACTTTTCATACCCCATGGGGCACTTATGCCTATAGTAAGATTCCTTTTGGGATTATAAATGCCAGGGCCACTTTCCAAAGAGCAATGGATTTATTTTTGTGGTCTCATAAATCAATATGTACTGTTCTATCTTGATGACGTTACTATTTTCTCCAAAAACAAGAAAGATCACTTGTCTCACCTTAGGGATGTCCTAGAATGATTCCACAAGGACGACATATCTGTCAAACATAAGAAGTCAATATTTTCATTGGAACAAGGAAAACTTATCGGGTTCATAGTATCCAGTGATGGGATGATCATCAATCCTAAAATAACTTGAGCCATTGCCAAACTCCCCCCCCGCCCCCCCTCCTCCAAAAAATCTATGCAATCCTTTTTAGGCCAAATTAATTTTGTCAGAAGGTTTGTCCCAAGTTTCTTAGAAGTGGTAAGGCCATTTCAGAATTTAATTAAAAATGATTTTCAGTATCGTTGGGGACCACAGGAAAATCAAGCCTTTGATTCCATCAAAAAATCCATAGTGGAAGCCCCTTCCTTGATGAGCCCTGATTTCTCACAAGATTTCACTCTTTAAACTTTCGCCTCTAACCGATCTTATGCTGCTATGTTGACCCAAAATAACATTGAAAGTAATGAAATCCACATTGCCTTCATGAGCTTATCTTTCAAAGAAGCAGAGCTTAGCTACCCAGCTGTAGATCAACAATCTTATGCAGTTTTCAAAGTAGTGAGACATTTCTTATCATATTTGTTGAAATATAGAACTAAAGTCATTGTGCCTTATCATGTTGTTAGAAAATTTTTAGTACAAAAGGAATTGGGTGAAAAATGGGAAAACTAGATGAAATCGTTACAAGAGTATGACCTCGAAATATCCCTTGCACAAATTGTCAGAGGTCAAGGCCTATGCAAACTAGTGGTTGATTTAGTTGAAGAACGACAGAGTCAAATTAATGTCTCAACTGTAAATCAACATAGTGAAAATCATATCTGTTGTACACAAGTTGTTGCTAATTCTTGGTTTGATGATATTAATTTTTATTTAACACACGGTTCTTCTCCTCACCATCTCGATCCAAAAAAGAGAAGAGAATTAAGGCTAAAATATGCACCTTTCCAGTTGGTAAATGGCATATTATTCTGTAAGAATTTTGATAGTGTTATCATGCTTTGTTTGGAAAGAGATGAAGCGGAGATAGTATTATCTGAACTTCATGCAGGTGAAGCTGGTGGGAACTTTGGTGGAGACACCACTGCTCACAAGGTAATAAGGGATGGGTAGTATTGGCTCACATTTTTCAAAGATGCACATGCATTATGTTGTAAATGCATAATTTTCCAAAAGGTTGTTGAACGAGTAAAAAAGGAAGCATTCCCTTTGCAACATGTTTCGGTGGATTCACCTTTTCAGCAGTGGTGTCTCGACATCATATGGCCAATTAACCCCACTTCTTCACAGCAACATAAATACATTATTACAACAACGGATTATTTTACCAGATGGTTCGAGGATGCACCATTGAAAGTGGTAAACACAAATCAGGTGATATCTTTCCTTGACACAAATATCATTACTAGATTTGACATTCCCTAATGTTTGGTCTTTGATAATGCTTTTTACTTTTCCGTCCCTCGATATGAGTGTTTTTTGTTTGGAGAAAGGTATTAAACAATATTCTTCCATCTATTACCCCCAAGGAAATGGCCTAGCAGAATCAACAAATAAAAATTTGATCAAGATCATCAAGAGGACAGCTTATGAAAACCACAAGAACTAGAACAACATGCTTTTTAATGCACTCTGGGCTGATAGGGTGACTCTGAAAACCTCTGTTGGTAATTCTCCTTTATTTCTCATCTACGAAAGAGAAGCAATTATCCCTCCTCATGTTCTTCTTCCCTCTCTGCAATTATCGCAAAAAGTTCCGGAAGAGGACTGCCATCCTCTTGAAAGTCGAATTAATGCCTTGTTGAAACTAGAAGAAGTAAGAGCACAAGCAAAGGAGAGACTTGATCAACATCAACATATTGTGAAAGGCAAGTTTGATTCAAACTCTACTTCGGATAGAAACTTTGAGGTAGGATATTTGGTTCTCAAGTGGGATAAACCTCATGAAGGAAAAGGGGAACACACCAAGTTCCAGAACCTCTGGTTGGGGCCTTTCATAATCGCTGAATGGCCAAGATCTCAAGAGTTTGTTTTCCTGATAAATTCCAGAACCACCTTTGTACATATTTTTCTATTTTCATTTTGTTTTCTGGTTTTTGGTTCTTTTCATTTTGTTTGTTTTCATTGATATCTGGATAAGCTTATGTCAGATTCACCTTTTAGTTCATGAAGGGAAGCCAAAATGCCTCATTATAAAGAAATAGTTAAGGTCTTTCAAAGCATCAATGTTGTAACTTGTTGAAACGTAGACTAGATGAATAAAATTTTTGTTCGGAATAGGTTTCCTGGTTTCACTTTATAATTATGATCAAACACGACCATTATTAAATCTCTTTACATTGTCCCTATTTTAAACAAAAAAACTCAATTATTCCTTCCTGTCCTCAAAAAATTAGTCTCATCAGAAAACTAATTTTAGATCATAATGAAGGTTATTAGGCAATAAATTAAAGGCTGAAAAATATCAAGTGTTCTGAAAACTAAAATTTTCAGCATCACCCTGCTCTTCTGAAAGACCATCAAATTTATTCTGAATTTAAAATAATTTCCATAGAGTTGTGGCAAGTGTTTGTAAACCTACCGAGATATTGAACAGGTCTGTTGGTAGCAGGTAAATGCACACATGATGTAAAGACAACTTCGTCGGGGTACTGAACAATCCTGCTGGTAGTGGAGCGATGTCGGGTTCAAGAAAATTATCAAGTATAAATTTTGATATCGATCATAAGTGTACTTCATTTGTACTGAAATTTCTTGGACAAGACAGAGGCCTCAAAGTGGGGTAATTGAAATCCCTTTCGAGGCTATAAACGCCTTCTAGCAACAGTGGCCCTGTCAACAATATCAGACCCATTTGAATTGAATATCGTTTCTCTTGTAATTAAAATTTGTCACTGGATTTCATTTGAACAGGAAGATATCTGAAGCTGGACTGTGAAATTATTGTTGAAATTTGATTGAGATGCTTGATTTCCTTCATCTATTCTTTGATCTGTAACCATTCTAAGCAGTACTAACATGAACTCATCTGTGATGCATAGATAACTTCTTCTCCCAGTAAGTCACCATTGTTGGAAGCCCTACATGATTTTTTCTTTTTCAAGTGACAAATGACAATTCTTGTAGTTTCCTATGCCTCATCTTGTAAATATTGCTATTTGAATGTGACCATTCGGTTGTAAAAATGATGTTTTGATTGTTCCTATTTATTTTTTATCTTGCAGTTTTGTTCTTGATTCATGACTAAAAGCATGAATCAAGCATTAAAACTTAAAATTGTATTGCAATTCTATCTAAGGCTTGGTCTTTAAAAGGGTCAATGTGATTAAATCTCTTTTCATGAATTTTGTTTTTCTTTGAGCTTAGCATATATCAATGAAATACTTATTTTGAGTTTCTCTTGGACTGTAAGATTATATTTTGGGTCCTTTGTAAATATACCAAGAATCGATTTGATTTGGTTTACAAAAACATATCCATTTTTAACCTTTCCAATTCAAATATACCCATTACTTGTCATGGGAATTAAACACACCACGATCGTACCCTGTACTTCATTTTAGCTGGCAGTTTGAATTGACAGGCCTCTCATGACAGATCAAGGTCTGGTATTATGCTCTGTATCCAAAACATTCATCACTATAAGTGCCTGAATTTCATGTCTGAAACCCTTATGCTGATATTATGGTCGTGTTGTTGTGATTGCTAGTTTTTCTCCTTTGTTATCATCTTAGACTTGTCTTTGTTGTTGCTACCTCTTAAGATCACAATTATTTCAAGTCACTCCCCTTACCATATATTGAAACCCTTGATGGCCCCTGTCGTCTGAATTGAGACAAATGGCTCTCAGACTTTGTTTCCTTATGATGATGTGAGTGAAGATATGAAGAGCCAAGGTTGGGATTTGTTTATTAAGAAGTTCCAAGGGTATAACTTGTAGGTGGCCAAAGAATTTTCCCTTACATTTGATGGATGTAGAGCTAAGGTGGGAGATATTTAGTTGGATATGACCGAAGAATTTCTGAGTGAAGCAACAGGACTCCCCCTCAGTGGTGAAAAATGGTTTAAAAATTTGAAGTAGGACGAAGTACCCTGGAGTCTGTTCGTCACCTCCATGAAAATTTAATGTTGTGACAAAGGTATTTTGGTCTCCCTATTCAAGGTTAGATGACATAGTTTATTAGTTATTTTAAAACAATTTATTACCTGTGAAGGCCGTTATGGCCCGGTATTCCTTTACCATGTGTGATTTCTCATGCATTTTATACTCTTCCATTTAAATATGCCATTTTACCTGCTAAGAAGTTTCTATAAAATGTCAACGACATATAAGAAGAAGAACTTAGATTCTAGCTTTTTTCACCATGGTTTGATTAAATTACTATTGGTTCATCATTTATAAACCTTGAGTGATGATTGGGACTAGTTTCTAGTTCGAAATGGTTTTGTTACAGAGACTTATGTAGAAACCCCTATGGTGGATAAACCTATGATAGAGAAACCTCTTGGGTTCTCAAGTGGCAGACCAGATTTCTTGTATGAAAACCCTAGTGAAAGGGAATTTCCCAATCAGTCTTTGCATGAGCAACAAGATTCTAGTTCTAAGGTTATTAAAACTCCTGAGCATGAACAAATTGTTTACCCTAATCCTACTGTAAAATCCAACAACAAAAACCCTTGCAAACAGTCAAAGAAAAACCAAGAAATAGGGTTTCGTAATAAGAGGGATGGCCAAATAATTTCAAGGAGTCTACATAATAAATACAAACCTCATGTTGATCCAGGTGGATATCGGTGGCCACCCACCTTTTCCCAATGGCTCAAAATAGTTTTCTGACAATTTTGGCAATTTACTATTTTTAGCAGGTTTTAACTTCCGGGGCCATTTTGAGGGCCCAAATGAAGTTTTTTTGAGATCGAGGTTCTCAATTATAGATGAAGGCATAATTTATCCCCCAAAATGAATCTCATCGACGATCTATCACACACCTAAAACGAATATCGTATGCAAAAGTTACGACCCCGAGAAGTTGATGTACTCACTTACCCAAACGGGGCCCACATGACTTTTGGCGCTTCATCTCCTAGGGTTAGGTTTTTGGATGTCCAGATTTTTTGGAATTCCCATTTATTGTAAAAGGGCCTTCAAATCCTCATTTTAATCATCTTCTTACGAATGCGAGTAGCCATCACATCTCTTCTTAGAGATAAGATGCCACCATTCTAGCGAGTCTTTCACTCTGTATTTTTACAGTCTCTGTACATTTCTTTCATTAATAGAAATTGTGTATTACTGTGTATCTATGTTTATGGTTGCATATATGATACATTCTTTTATATTATTGAATATATTTTATATCTCTGTGCATTTCTTTATTATATCTCCAATCTCATTTCGTGCCGAAAATAATCCAGATCAGTGGTATCAGAGCAGACTGCTCTTGATCATTTTTTTCAGTGCATGTCCCCGACAAGCTCCGAGTATAGAAAGTTGGGTCTCAAGCTTGTCTCTCTTGAAGGAAATCGCTCTCACACACCTAAGAAACCCTCAATGGAAGAAGAAAATAAGAACGACGGAGCAGACGATCTTATCAATCTATTGCTTGAGAAAACTCTCACGCGACAGAGGGACGAAATGATGGATAATTTTTCCCACGTCCTTCAAGACCTGTCGATAGCATCAGGTGCATATTCATCAAGTGGCCAATTTGGAGGCACCTCTCCTTTCAAGGTACAAGTTAATTTTGATATTCCTATATTTGAAGGATAGATAGATGCAGAAGCCCTAGAAATATGGTTAAATCTACTAGAAGGTTATTTCTTTGTTCACAATTTTTCCGACAAAGAAAAGATCACCTTCGCACTCCTTAAATCTCTCCCTCATGTCAAACATTGGTTGGAAACTTAATGAGAGAAAATTTCCACAGAGGAGTCTGGAATATATGGGGCCGATCCCACTTGGGATTTTTTTGTGGATGTGGTAAAGGAACAGTGTTACCCCGTTGGCAACTATGAGGACCAGTACATGAGATGGACCACACTGCGGCAAGAGAGGGGCTAAGAAGTTCCATATTTCACCAATACCTTCCATACCTTGCACACCAAGATGGGTATCAAAGACTCCAAGTGACATTTGGTTTTGAAATACCGTGGGGCTCTACACAGATACATCCAAACTGAAATGGGTTCTCTAGACATCTTATCACTTAGTGTTTCTTATAACAAATGGGAGTTCGGTTTTGCAAATCCACAACAACCGAAGTATGACAAAGACGACCCTAAAAAAAAATCTCTCGAAAACCAATCCAAGACATAGGAAAAGAAGGGTCACGGGAAGACAAAGAAGGACATCGAAAAATGGTGTGATTTCCATAAAATCCCCTGGCACAACACCGATGAATGTCACTCAAAATAGTCATTAGTGGATGAGATCAAAGACAAGGAGCTGAACCCTGATTCAGAATCTGATTTTGAAAATACTGGTAAAGGAAAGATCATTGACACAAACCCCACTGCTATTGTCGCAACCACAACAATTCAACCAGAAGAGCCAACAGATCCTGAAGAGGGGGAGCACCTTTTCCATTCACAGATGTGGGTGAAGGGGACCACACTGCATTTTATTGTTGATAGTGGAAGCCAGAAAAACCTCATCTTAGCAGAGGTCGTCAAACAGTTGGGATTGTCGACAACACCACACCCGAAACCATACAACATCGGGTACCTTCGGCAAGGACAAGATCTCTGTGTCATCCAATAGTGTCGATTGTCATACGGCATCCAACCCTTCAAGGATGAGGTATTATGTGATTTTTCCTCATTGGATGTCTGTGATGTTCTCTTGGGCCAACCCTATATGTGGAGAGGCCATGTTGTTTATGAGTCTCGACCCCATAGTGTCATTGTTACTTTGGGGGGTCATCTCTACAGAATACCAGAGGTAGTTCCGACTATTTTTCCACCTAAAAAGTGTTGCAAGGTAGTATCTCATACTGCAAAATTCAACTTCTTCACAATCTGTTCAAAAGGAGAACAAAAGGACACTCCAACCAATACAGGCATGCCCAAAGAACCTTCTATCCAACAAAATCAAGTCAAAAAGAATGAAGTAAAGTGTGAAGATTCCTTTTGCACATCATCCTCTCATGTATCTTGACTTGTTGAACATCCTCAACCTCAACAGGTTCGTGACAGATTTCCACAAACTGAGCAACACTACGTCTCCAGCAAGACAAACATCTCACCAAGATGCAGATTCAACAAATGTTTTTCCCTCTCCCCCAGGAATTCAATGCAATGGATACCATTGCTTCCTAAGGAGGGACGATTTATCCAGGTGGATATCAGTGGCCACCCACCTTTTCCAAATGGCTCAAAACAATTTTCTGGCAATTTTGGCAATTTACTATTTTTAGCAGGGTTTAACTTCCGGGGCCATTTTGAGGGCCCAAATGAAGGTTTTTCGAGATCGAGGTTCTAAATTATATTCTAAGGCATAATCGAGCCCCCAAAATGAATCTCCTCGATGATACCTTTCTAGCGAACTATCACACGCCTAAAATGGAGATCGTATGCAAAAGTTACGACCCCGGGAAGTTGATGTACTCACTTACCCAAACGGGGCCCACATGAATTTTGGCGCTTCATCTCCTAGGGTTAGTTTTTTGGATGTCTAGGTTTTTTGGCATTCTAATCTAGATCACATGTGATCTCGATCTATTCGAAGGAGATCCATGCGGATTCAGACTCCGAGATCGAGAGGTTTCTGGTACAGGAAGATCCAAATTTTTCTAAACCAGATCAACCATTCGATTACGTGAACAATCTCCCATCGTGTCTAAAAGACAACAAAGAATTTATAGGTATCAATCTCGGTCAAAGGCAAACAGTGGATAGTAGTGGTGTTTTAGCACACAATTACATGCTTCCTCAACTGATTTCCCTTGTTGTACATTGCGAAGTTTGTTTACATTGTATAGGTCAGTACTACATATACATTCCCATCCTTCAAGCAAGGATCAAAGCTACCGCAGCTCAAAATGACTCACTGGAAAATGAAAACCATGATCTCAAGGCCAATGGACAAAGACAAACAAAGTGTTTGAAAAGGACAGGAAATATCATTATAAAAAACGTTGACAGTGTCAAAGCTGTGATCAATTCTGAGATATTGTGATTCGAATTTTGTTATTAGTTGAATGGTAAGTTTGGTTTTTATCACAGTTATTCTTTTTGTTATTTTTCTAATCAATAGAGAATGATTTAGATTTATATTACCAATAATAAGACTGACTAAAGAATCGAGAGATTCTGTAGCCAATTTAATTCTCATATAAAATTTAGGAATTGTTAGTTAATAAAATATTTGACTTGCTCATTTCATTTTTCAAGATAGGATGTATCTGATGTTGATCTTATGGGATGGATCATGCTGGACTTAGTTGGTTAGCTATCTTTTTTTTCTTATTTTGTAAATAGGATAAAATTCTCATAAATTTTGAATATTTAGTTTGATCTTCAGTGGCTCTAAGCCCTCTATATTTGTAACTTTTAGATATTTTTGAGATTTGATCCTATCTTAGAAGATAGGAAGTTTAGCCTTTGTAAACTCTTTAAATACTCCATATTTTGCAATGGAAATCATCTTGGTTGAGGACAGAAGATGGAAGAGTGATTCCAAGACTTAATAAAACAACATATATGCATTTTGGCTTTAGCCTTTTTTTAATGATGTTTTCATTTATGTTTTGTTAATCCTAATACATTAATGGGTCTGATAGCTTTAGACTTAATTATCTATTATGTTTTGGATATCTATATTATAAAGATCATATATAATTTGTTTCTCTAGATATAAATATTGTGATCATATCTCCAATTAGAATGATAGGATTTATCTTTGAATCTTAATTGAATGATGAACTGCATAAGTTACTTTCATACTTAACTTGCTATAATTATATGCAATTATAAGATCACAGGGTTATATCTGTGTTTTCGCTTCTGTCATTAAATCTAAGCTGCCAATACATGTTTTGAATTTATTTAGAACAAACATAGAGTTTATTGCATATGTATCTCTTGGACGTGGAAGTTAGATGTTCTTCACTCATACAGGCTCTTGGATACACCTCACTAACTAACAAACATGTTAGTTCCTTTATATTTCTCATTTCTTGCATTTACATATTAATGAAACCAGAATGTATGGTTCAACTTTTGACTATCCGCACGTCTGCGTTTCGTAGTTTATTCAATTCAAGATTAGTTAAATTCATAAAGGAAAACAAAAAAGATTTAAATGTGCTTTCTTTATCTACTTCTTAACATAAATAATTTTCACATTTGATTTTGTAAGTTTCGATTAAAACTTGCAATTTGTAAATGATGTATATAAGTAATATTAGTATTTTTTCTGTTTAAAATACCTACGGAAGTTATATAAAATCACACATATATATATATATATATATATATAGTTGTTAGCATTAGTTCAATTATTCCTTTCTTTTCATTTTATTTTTAGGATTTTAGATTGGCCAATGGAGCCATTAAACCCATCATAATGAGTTACACCAAATGGTTTGGGTTATTTAGACAACCCCGGACCTAACTCGTTCTTCCAGTTGATGGATGGTCAATTTCGCCTGCCAACAAGGTTGTCTAGAGATGATCAAATAATTTTACATTAGGAATGTACTCGTAGACCAAGAGGGTTTCCTCTGTATCAACACAACATCTCGTCAATCGAACCAAATGCATATGGTTCACTTGAGATAGAATCCACACCTCGTTCATAACCTTCTCGATCCCTTTGATATTACTGAGCTTTGCAGTTTTAACTACCACAATGGTTCCATCTTTGAGTATTCCTCTGTAAACCTCCCCAAAGCCCCCATATCCAAGCACTTGGTCCTTTACGAATCCTTTCGTCTCCCTCCTCATCGCATTGGTCTTTCATATAAAATTAAACTCAAAATATAATAAAAGTTAAATAATGTTTAATCATAATTTTTTTATGTATAAAATAATATTATTAACATTAAATCATATTTGTTGTTAAATAACAATTTGATTTGATATTATTTTTTTTGGTTAATTTACAATATTAATTATGAATTATACAATGAATTAATTGTGAATTATACAATGAATTAATTATGAATTATATAATGCTAGTGTAAATCTATTTTAATTAATAAATTAATAATTTATTTATTAAATATTTAGAAAAAAAATTAGATATATATTTTTAATTCTTTTCATAAAAATTTAGAAATTTAAAGTTGAAATATATATACTTTTAGAGCATAGCACATAAATATTTTCTCTAAAAAACTTATGGATAAGAACTGTGTGGAGTTTTTGAAACGTCCAACGTTTTGAGTGAACACCCATCATCATGGAAAAAACCATCAAATCCTCCTCTTTGGACCCATGTATCCAAAATTGTATCCTTCCTCACAACCCCCAAACCCTAAGGATCTACGTACAACCCAAAACTCAAAAAACAATATTCCTCTTAGACCTATAGTAAGCGGCATTAAAGCCCCCACTCATGCCTTGTCTCCTTATCTCACTGACAAACTTCAACCCTTTGTCAGAAAAATTTCCTCTTTCATCAAAGATTCCACGTATTTTATTCACAAAACCAAGAATCTTCACCTTGATGATGACAACCTCATGTTCAGTTTCAATGTAGTTTCTGTGTTCACCAAAATCCTTGTTTCTAAAGCCCTAACACTTATTTCAAAACTAGTCGACCATGAAAATATTAACCTCATCAAATTATTTCTCTCTTCTACCTTTTTTAACTTTAAGGGGGTTTTCTATCAACAAATCGAAGGAACTTCCATGGGATCATCCCTTCCCCTAGTGGTGGCTCATATTTTTATGGAACATTTTGAATCTCTAGCCTTAAACAACTTTCATATCAAACCCAAATTTTGGTACCGTTTCGCAGATGACACATTTGTCATCTCTCTTCACAGTCATACCAACTTTCTCTCTTTCCTCCATCATCTTAATATCCTATCCTCCGACGTCAAATTTACTATGGAAACCCAAAAAAGCAACTCCCTTCTCTTCTTGAACATGCTCATCTCTCGTCTTCATGATGGCTCCCTTTCCCATAAAATCTACATGAAGAAAACCCACACTGAAAAGTATCTACATGTCAATTCCCACCACCACCTTGCCCAAACATCCACCATTCTTAAAACCCTCATCACCCGAGCCATCCAGATTTCCAACCCTCAATTACTCACAAAGGAAAATTCCCATTTAACCACCTCCCTTTTTCCAAATGACTACTATAGGTATCAAATTGACCAAGTCTTTCGTTCATCCAAAAAATCTAAACCTAATACCTCCTCTCCCTCCTCCCCTCCCGCACTCTCCTCTCTCTTCCTTACATCCAATGAACCACCAATCACATCGTAAAACTATTGTCTTAGAAGAATAAAAAAACTGTTTTCAAGCCCTACAAAACCATTAAACAACCTTTTAGAATTGATAAAGATAAATCTGACCCAATGCTTCATCCAGGAGTATACCAAATTCCTTGCTACTGTGGGAAATCTTACATAGGCCAAACTCGAAGAAACTTTAAACCATTAAAGAGCATATACTTGATACTACGCACAACCAAACCTCAAAATCACCTATGGTCATACACTCATCTAACTCAAAGCATCTTATTTGTGTTGACCAAACAAAAATCTTAGCCTCAACCCCTCATTACTCCTCCCTTCTCATTCAAGAATCCCTAGAAATTGAAAATAATCCTAACAACTTTCACTGTGAAGATGGCTACAACCTTATCCACTCTTGGAAACCCACCATTCAACTTCTTAACCATTGACCTCAGTCTTTGTAAGTTCCCCTCCCCCATTTTTCTTATTTTTACTGCTTGGTGTTCCCCAACTTTATATTTCTTGTTTATATCCCTTTCTCTTTTCTAATTCCCCCCCCCTTTTCTAATATGATCACCCCTATTTATTTCTCAATCACTTCCTAAGTCTCCCCCTTTTTTGTTATACTCTTTTTCTTTTTCAATATTTTTTGTCTCGTTTGCGCATTAGTCAATTTCCATATATCTTTAATACCATCTATCTTTGATATATTTTCCTTATTTCTCTATCAATTGTCCAACTTTTTTGATCATATCACCTTCCTCCCTAATTTCAAAATTTATTAATTTAATTTAATCCTTCTTAACATTAACTACAGACATTTATTATAAATTAACATTCTTACCTAATCTTCCTAACCTCAACATTGTTCTATCCTTCACAATTTCTTCCCTCTATCGTAATCTTTTACTTCATCCATCCTTTCTCTACCCTAATATTGTCCTACATCACACATTCTATCTCTAGAACTTTTTTAATTCATCACTTTACTCATAAATATCCTTATACTTTATTCTTTCTCTTCATTAGTGTCTTTATCCTCTATCTCTCTCTCCTATTATTTTATTATTATTACCCTTCTCCCCCTATTTTCCTTCATTATCAGTTTAATATTACCTCTCCCTCCTCGTCTCCATCGCATCTATTACCCAATACTTTAGCCTAACTAATTATTTTTAATTTTATTTATCAATACTCTCAATATTGTAGCATTAATTTAATCTAATGTAATTATTCTCTTTGATTTATTATATTTTATTATTTACTATTTTAAATAATTATTACTCTCAACAACCTCTCTACCTAATTCCAATGACTATAGAGTCTCTCTCTCCTATATTCACCCTAGCACTCTCTTAGATAATATCATTTTTCTTTTTCCCTTGATGATGGGTGGTGTTAGTTTCTAATTTTTCTCTTGATTTAGTGAGAATCCCTAATCCTAATCCCTCCCTGCTTGTACCTCATTGTTTGATTTCATTAGACCTTAATATTTGTTTTGAGTTTGTTATGCTTTGCATTTTATCATTTTTGAATAATTTTCTTAAGTTTGGGGGTTTAAGACATGGTTTAATGATATTTGTCACAACATTTCCTTACTTGAATCCTACAAATTCAAATTACTGTGAAGTAATCAATAGTGTTTTTGGAATAACGTTATTCCTACAACACTAATGTAATCATTTTGTGACATGCCAACCATCCATATCTTGTCATGATCACATAAATCATGGACAAAATACCTGCATGTACCCCATGATATCACTTGAAATGATAATGCAATTCAAACCATTTCATTAATGAGATCACTCTATACCTGCAAGGATCCATATCAAATCAGTTCAATTTCCAACATCATTATATAACACTGTCATCTGATTATTCTAATTCTATCAAATTATATGCACATATATCCTTTAGAAGAAATTGTTATGTAGTAACAGTTGCAGATTTTAAATTCAACTTCCAACATCGTCGAGTTGCAACACCATATTATCGACATGGTGCCTAAGAAAAGTGGGCAAATTGTCAGATTGGAACCTGAGGGTGCCAAGTTACTTGAAGAATATCTGAAGATGGCACAAAGGTTCAAAGATGTTGGCTAGTTCGAATTCTTTACAACCTTCTAAGGGCATGACGAACAAGTATCTATGGTGTTTGCAAAGAACTTTGATGGTTTCGAAGTGGTGATTAGTAAATTGTTGATGTTGGTGACAGAACAATCCATTTCCAAAGCTTGCAGATTGGCAATTGGAGGAGAACAATGGTGGAAAAAGGAGCATGTAGTCATGGACCTTGTCAACCAATTATTTCTACCAGATAAGAAAAACTCAAATTGGAAAAAGGGAGTTCCTCACAGCTGGATTAGGCAAGACTGGCATACTACTCTGATCATAATTCATAGGTATATCACCTGGGAAGGCATATTCTCATTGGTTTACCTCTACCATATTAGGTTGTTAATGAATATCAATGGAGACTATCCCTTAAATCTACCATAATTTCTACTCAAAAGCCTATCGAAGATGTCAAAAAGGGTACAGTCACACCCTCCCACTACTAAAGGTATCCTATTTCATCAAGTTCTAATTAATATCTAGTCGTTTCTGCTCTAAGTAAAGTAAAGAAACCATGGAATTGGTTGATCCAATCCCTAAACCCTTATCCAAAGCCAAGCAAAAAGAAAAGGGGCAAAGGGAAAAGGGCATTTATACAGAAACAAAGTATCCCAGTTGATGAAACTCCTATCAAAGAAGAAATGTCTACAATCAAGGTAACAAAGACCAACAAAAGAAATAAGAAGACTCAACACATTCATGATGATACCCCCGTGGATGAAATTAAAAACTAAGCCATGACCAACAGAGGTAAGAGACCCAAACTAGATGCAGAGATCGAAATGTTTTCTGATGCAGACATAAAGATGGAAGAAGATTTAGATGAGGATTATGATATTAAAACCACAGTCAAACATAGATCACAAGAAACTAGTAATAAAGGTGTTGCACTAAAAAAGAAAAGGAATAAATTTGTGCCTGTGTCTCAAAACCCTAGGAGAAATTATACAAGAGTTACCAACAAATAAAGTCTAAGGTCCAAGGCTATGTTTGACCCATTGATCAAAGAGGAAAATTTCATAGTCATAGAACACCATTCTAAGGAATATAAAGAAGGTGTCAAAGAAAAGGCAGAAATACCTCCAGCACATAGGAAACCAACAGAAAGAGATAAGCAGATTACTAATTTCCTATAGGACCTGTAACAAGAGCTACTACCAGATTATCAAAAGTTGAAGCACTTGCTAAAAGTACCAGGAGGATTTCTGAAAATAAATAAAGTAATCCTGAAAACTCAAACCACATATCAAATATTTCAGAATCCATGGACTCAGCTAGCTCAGATGATGATCATAGCTCAGGGTTGGATTCTAGATATAAAATTAAACTCACAGAACCTAAGGCTTCCATAGATCTAAACAAGCCTGTACCTCAAAAAGAGTTTCCAGAATTCTAGGTCAAGGTCAGAAATGATAAAGAGAAGATCAGAGAACTTCAGAGAATGGTGAAGTAGTTGAAGAAAGAAAAATCTCAAGTAGAGCAATGGAGCGCCAGGAAACAAGAAAAGGTACAAGGGTTCAAGAAGAAAAAAAGGGAGACAAAATAATTTCTCAAAGAGCTTAGAGAAATCAATTTCAAACTCGATTGGCATAACATTGTACTCGCCACTAAGCTGAAACATAAGACTGTTAAGGCTAGTGTTGTTATCATACCCTAATAGCTTTATGAAGGATTTGGAACACTTTGAAATTTGATATTTACCAGGGAACAAGGAAATATTTACTTGTTTTTGGCTTGTGAAGTTGAACACTACAAATACATGAGTAAATCAAATCATTCCCATTTTGTAGAATCGAATGTATTGATGAAAGGATTATTTGGGATTGAGATGTTGAGATGATATCTATTTTTGTAATGTAAATGCTCATTTTGAGCTAATCTCCCTAGAATATAGATGCTAATAAGATCCTATCATTAATAGTACACTAGAAAATAATATATGGGTTATTATGTTTTGGATATTTTAAGTAGACTGAAGAAAGACTTAGTGGAGGTCTAAAATTTGGAGATCCAGGGGACCTATTTTGAAACTCCTTGTAAGACATTCCTACTCTATGTGACACTTAATGGCAAAGGCATATTGATGGTTAGACTTTCTCTTCTACTCTGTTCTTTTTATATCCATGCTTGATATCATTTATCAAACTGCAATGCATTGTTTTCTTGATTATCGATTGATACAGTAAATAATTTGTTGTTGTGAGTATTTTCAAGTTTTGATTTCAGGTTGATGTTCTTGTTTCTTAATGATATTTCGAGATAAGAATTTTATGCGAGGTTGACAAATTGAAAACTTAATATTCTCTTTTCTTTATTTTTCTAATTCATCTATGTGAATACCCTTTAACCAGTCAATGGGATATCTTTTGTTCTTATTCTGAAATTCTTGTTTATCCTGAAACCTTGAACCAGTTTTCAACCACCTTATTCAAAAACGAAATCATAAAAATCCTCAAAATACTTTTGCAATAACCTGATGATGGCCTAGATTTCCTTATCATGGTCAAGTGAAACTTTATGGACTAACATCTTTTGGCGTCGGCTCCAGGGACGAAGGAACGAAGATATCTTCCCTGGGGAAACGATAAGATTAGATTCAAATCATGATGGTGAACAAGATTTTGGACATTACATAAGACTGTGATTATTCACCTGACAACTCCTCTGTGGTAAATATGGCTCCTAAAAGAGAAGGGAAAGGACCTAATGTTGGCATATTTTTAGATAGAGGCAGATTATGCATGTTTGCCATTGATGGAAAAGATCAAGACCAGCAGCACAACGATGAGCACATGGCAAGATCAACAGTGTAATATCAGAAGGAGGAAAATAGTCAAAGCATGACAAAGGTTTTGTTTCAGAGTTTCACAGATCGGAAAATCCAAAGGAAAGAGATTCGAAATCACGATAACAATCCTGACCGTGGAAAACAATTGGAATTTCAATAACTTGCACATTGGAGGAGTCAATGGAGCATGGTGTGGGAACTTGTGATATGAAAGATCACGAAAAGATCTGGACCGTTGAATCATCGAGATCGTGGACCATTGATCAGGCACGACGAAGGCCTGTGAAGTTGCGAAATCGCAAGGAAGTTCTCTAACCTTCCAACTTGTGATATGCGAAATGGAAAAATGATCTGATTCGTCAGATCAAGGAGAAATATGGACCGTTGATTCAAGAAGGACACGTGGTGAAATCGTGATAATATCTGGACCATTGGTTCCATAAGACACATGGCGAAAGATCATCGTTTCGCTAACTAGAAAGTCAAAGGAGCAAAGTGCTCATTTGATTGGCGAGTGGTCATATCTCGTGATCACATTGTCGAGAGATGGAGAGCAGATCTAGAGAAGCCAAGCACTATTTCAGAGTTTGTGACATGGAGAGTCGAGAGGACTCATCACAGAATACTCGAGATGTGAAAGTGTGAAATGCACTTTCGAATAAGGCTGTGGTCACAGCCAATGGTTACATCTGTAGAATATGGAGAAATAAGCTAGCAGTGTTAAGCTCCATCTCAAAGTCTCATCGATTGCAAATTGAAGTATCGAGACCCTTCATCACAGGAATCACGATATGAAAGATCGCAATGAGATCTGGACCATCGGATCATTGGAGATCTTGACCGTTGATCAGGCTTGATAAAGTTCATAAGTTCACGAAATACAAAGTGCCTTTTGGCGCAGCCTATGGTCACCATCAGTGGTCACGTGAGGGGAAGAAGCTAGCGGTGCTAAGATCCATCTCGTAGTTTTGGTGATCATGACTTGGAATGTCGAGACCCTTCATAATAGGAATCGCGATATGCAAGATCGTGATGAGATCTGGATCGTTAGATCATTGGATATATCGACCGTTGATCAGGCTCGATGAAGTTCATAATTTCGAAAAATACAAAGCACCTTTTGGCACAACCTATGGTCATCACCAGTGGTCACCTGAGGGGAAGAAGCTAACAGTGCTAAGCTCCATCTCGAAGTTTCAGATATCATGACTTGGATATTCGAGATGCCTCATCCCCAGATCCACGAAACGCGAGTCACAAAATAACCTTGTGAACAGGCGTGTGGTCATTGCCTGAGGCCACATATGAAAGGAAAGATGAAAGGTGCCAAAGTCACAAGGCTCAATAGGTTCATAGTGTAACTGATAGAAATGACTGATGGTTTCTTCCAGAGGACTCGAAGAGACTTGAGGGTGATCGCCAGAGAAGATGAAGAGTCTCGAGGCATATTCTAGTGGAATGAAGACTGTTCATAGAGGTTATTGACAGATGTAAGACCATTGGAGCCTGGAACTGTAAAAGAGGGAATGAGCTCGACTGTGACAGAGAAGACGAAGAGTCTCGACTGCTGGAGAGGCTAAGGAATCTCTGCATAATACCCAGTGTTGATGGACGCATGGGTTTAACCACCAGAGAAGTTGAAGAGTTGCAATGATGATCAGGCAAAGCACTCGACATGGGGAGAGCATGCAAAAGCATTGTGAATTGAGGATACAAAAGAGGCACAGAGAGGATAAAAATGCAGAAAAGAGAAGAGATTTTTTCTTTTGAGAGTGATTCAGGCATGTAGAAGGAGATAGTGTGCAGCAACTGAAATACATAGAAGAGGAATGGTGCATTGAATGGACATGGTACACAGAGCATAAAAGGCAGAAGAACAGAAAGCATAAGGCATGTGTGCAGGAAGACAGTGAGGCAGACAGAGTAGGGTAGTGTGTTGGTCAGGTTACACAGGTTTTGTCATTAATGTCAAACTTGAAGCTGCACAGTGGTTCACTGAGAGTTTTTTCAAAATTCGGGAATCAAAGAAAGGAGGAGCTCCAACCTTTGACATCATGATACACGAAATCGCAAAACACAAAGTCCCGATGAGATTAGGACCATCTGATTAAGAAAGGCCATGGGACCTTCGATCGGAGAAAAGTGAATATTAGGAAATCAGAAGTCAAAGGAAGGAAATGAGATAGCATTCCAACTCGTGAAATGTCAAAATGCGAAAATCTGAAATTTCGTCGAAACATGAATGTCGAAATACCGAAAGGGACACACATCACATGATTCTGGGAGTTTCTATTTTAGGATTTCAGGAGTTGGAGGTGTCAAGGAAACTCATGACAAGAATGATGAAATTGTGAAATTCGAAACCACGACGTTTCGGAGTTTCGGATACCAGGAGGAGGAGGAGTCAAGAGTCGAAACTCTTCATCATAGGAGTCCTGAAGTTGTGAAATGCGAAGCATCAAAATCCTGAAATAGGCACATCAACAAAGACTCCATTTCAGAGTTTCACAGACCGGGAAATCAAAGATAAAAGGAAATTGAACCTTTGAAGTAGCGAACCCCAAAATGCCAAAACGCTAAAAGTTGAAATGCCGAAAGGGACTATTGTGAGTCTCGAAAACCTGAAAAAAAAAAAGAAGAAAAAACTGTCAAAATACTGAAATGAAAAACGCATTTTAGTTAAGCCTGTGTTCATAGGCAATGGGCATATGTTTTAAGCACAAGTGTTTTGCTGAAGCGTTCAAGGGTTATTCTATGCTGAGACAAAACAAATGTATGATCATTGAATGATGTTGGTTAAATATTTAAACTGATCGTGTGGCTACTGTTCTTCCTGAGGCCTTGACCAGTAATGATCACTGTAAGGTAGTTATTCAATTATTGTAACTAATTCTTTGAAGCCTGAGGTTTCAATTGTATGCGTTGATGATATAGGAAGATATATAAATTGAATTTTGCAAGAAAAGAAACGTGTGAGGATTATGGGAGATATATGGCTCTGTAAAATTTGAGGAAGAGAAAAAGATAGAGGAGGGAAGACACATACACAGATTGATAAATCTAAGTGGTTTGGTCAAGAATGAATTGTGATATGAAAAACAGAGAAGATTTGAATGCTTAATCTTTGACAAAGAATAATTTTAGGGTGGTAGGGAGGAGCAAGGGGAGACTGTAAAAGTCTTTTGTACAAGTTGGTGCTTGTACATCCGGGAGTTGTAGCTTCCATTCAATAGGTGCTGAAGAAACAGAGGTAACAACCTCATCTAGGTTGTAGCTCGGATAAAATGAGAATGTAAAGAGGAGTTGGAGCTTTCCTTTCATTTATAAGAAGAAGAGTTTTTTCCCTTTTGGGTTTCCTCATGAAAAGCTTTGTGTCATTGTCTATTTATGTGATTGCATATTTATTTATTTGAATGATTTGCAGCAAGACATACAGTAAAAGGCATAGTCTGTGTTCATTGAGTAATCCATTAAATAAAAGGAAAGAAATTTTATCTAACTGATTCACACCCCCCCCCTCTTAGATAAGTTATCATGTTTAACAATTGGTATCAGAGCAGGTTACTTCAAGATTCAGTTTAATCACTCGAAGTTTGATCCTTAAAAATGGACAAGAAATCTGATTTTACTAAACATGGATTACCTCTATTTGATGGACACAATTATGCTTTTTGGAGTATCAGGATGAAGTTGTTTTTGCAGTCTCAAGGAGTAGATGTTTGGCAAGGTGTGTTGAATGAATATAAGACTCCAACAACAGTTCCAACAGATGCTACAAGGAAGAAATTCTATGAGAGTAATTCCAAATCTATGTATGCAATACTTGGAGGATTGGCAGGTTCATAATTTGTTAAAGTAATGCATTGTGAGTCAACAAAAGAGATATGGGACAAACTTAAGAAGGTATATGAAGGAGACACTAAGGTAAATAATTCTAAATTACAATCATATAGAATTCAATTTGAAAGTTTAAAGATGGAAGAATCTTAAGATATAGCTACCTATTTCTTACATATTGATGAAGTAGTCAATACTATGAGAGGTTTAGGAGAAACTGTTGAAAATGGTATTATTGTGCAAAAAGTGCTTAGATCTTTACCTACAAGATTTTATCCCAAAATATCTGCTTTAGAAGAAATAACTGATATTCCTACTTTATTAATGGGTGAGTTGCAAGGAATACTAATAGCATATGAGATGAGAACATCTAATGATAATTCTTCCAATAAGGAAACATATTTCAAGGAAGCAAAGAAGGACAATAAAAAGGTTGAAATAGAAACTACTAATCATGAAGATTCAGAAGAAGACATGGAAGAAGCTAACTTTGTCAAAAATCTAAAAAGAGGTACTGGCAAGTACAAAGGAAAACTTCCTCTCAAGTGCTTTGATTGTGGTAGAATAGGGCATTTTGCTTCTAAGTGTCCTTTCAATAAACACTTTGATGGAGAAGAAGAAAGTAACATCAAAACCATAGAATATAAGAAAATGTATAAGAAGCCATTTCGAAGAAATTCTTATAAAAAGAAAATTCTATTCGTCAAAAATAATAGTGAGTCCTCAGATATAGATGTAAGTGATGAAATTTCAGATATAAGACTTTTTATGGCTATGGAAAATCAGGATGATGAACTTATTGAAGAAGAAGAAGGTGAATTTGACCTGGAGGCTGAACTTGTAAGTGCTTTCTTTGAACTAAAGAAAGTAAGAAGAGAGTGTAAACAATTCAAAAGAGGAATTGATAAACTATAATTTGAATTATAGAAATCAAATGGTTTGATTGAGAGCACTGAAATCATGTTAGTTGACTTAAAGCTTAAAATAGAAGAGGCTAGAGTGACT